>CM067888.1:7625512-8023012 GCA_034621355.1 Mycalesis mineus
GAAATGCAATGTGACGCATCCACCTCGAAATATTAATGGGCAAGTAAACGAAACCACATTTTTCAAAGCCATCCGTGTCACAACATGGGCTATGAATCAAGTTAACACAAATGATTGTATTTTATGTGTACCGCCGTTTGAGACGTTCGACTCAGTTTCAGCAGCCGGTGACAATTTACTTTTACGACTCGGCCATAGACTAAAGAGTTACGCGTGACAGTTATAGCGGACGCGCCGTGTTTCCCGCCAATATGACTGCGTTACATCTGGATGCTTATCGGTTATTATTTCGTTTTTCATAAAAGTTTTTTTTGTAATTTATCGATTCTTTAATGACTTCAACCATCAAAAAATTTATATTTTACTTTAAACTACCAGTTGCCCTGAGTCCTCCTACTGTTTTCCTGTCTTCCAAGAATAATGTTCTTTTAATAATTCTTCTCAGGTTCTTAAAATCTGTTCATTCGCTTTAAAGAATATGCCAGAGACAAAGTACACAAAAAAGGTATAATTTTAATTAGGACATACTTGTTTGAAATATTGTCAATATCTAACAAACTTTATTTATTGGGTACATCGTCTTGGCATCAGCTGAGACGTACTTAGATTACTGACATATAAAAATGACTTACCAATCGTCGGTATCACAATCTCTGAATCCTTTAGCAAAAGGGTTACTGGCTATTTTTAATTGAGTTATCTGAAAAAAAGAATTCCGACATCAGTATTTTTGCTAAGCTTAACTTTAACGGGATGGAAAAGAAGGATTCATGGTTTTGAAATTTAAAAAGCTTGGTCAACCGGGAGTTTTTCAGTTTGATAGATGAATCTGTTTAAAATAAATATTTACCCTGTGATTCTGGTATGCTGTAACAGCAGTGAAGCCGGTCTCAGGGAAGATGAAGGTCCGGTAAGGGACAGTACCCGGGGCGGTGCTCTGCCCCTCTCCGGGGAGATACACCACGTGGAGTCTGGGCTGGTAGCGATGCATCGAGTTCAAGATTATCTGTTGATCAGACGGACAAAAATATAATTAATTTGACTTCAGAGAATCCGAGGTTTTAAGCTTGCGCATAATGGCCGAGAACCAGAAGCAAATTTAGCGTTATTTACATAATGTCAGAGGCGGATCTGAAGCTTTTATTAACAAAATTACTAAGTAAGGAAAACATATAACATATTAGGTTGAGGTTACTTAAAATTTGATTTAGATTCGTCAGTTTTTCCCGGAAAATAAATAAATAAATCAATAAATAATTTCCACTCGAATTGAAATTCATAAAGTAACGACTGCTTTAACTCCGTATTTAAGCGCTTCTCATTTAGTTGTCTGCTATCGTCGAGCTAGCTGTTGGCGGCGACAAAGAATCCGTCTTACCCGCGACCACCTAACAACGGATTATTGCAAACAACGCCTGTTCTGTGTGTCACTCACGTGTCCATTGTCGTCGAGTTGGTTATTGGTGAGCTTGAGCTTGTCGAAGGAGACCAGCTGGCGCATCCAGTGCGCACCCACGGCGGGTGAGTCCGGGTGCACGTGGATGCGCGGCGGCGACACCGGGTCCGACTTGCCCGCGACCACCCAACTCGAACTAAACATTAGCAATACAACGTATAATATATTGACAGAACAAGCAAATAGCCCACCTCATCAAATGGAGAACTATTGCATCAAAACAAAGAAAAGTTTCACAAAAGATTCAACAGGAATTTGAGGCAAAGGAGTTAAACCTTGAGCACAGCAATGCTGAAAGTCTACAGCATAGCTGTGCATTCCTTCAAACCGTAAAAATATTTAGTAAAATACTTAAACTGTATAAAACAATACTATTGTCACGCCATAACAAAAAAAATCACATTTGACGTACTTGTGAAAAGCATATCTGTATCTCTTGTCGTCGAGCGGCACAAAATCCACGAGCAGCAAGTAATCAGCGTTGGGCAGCAACCCGGACAGCCTCGCCTGCAGCGCGGGGAACATCCGACGGCCTGCCTTGGTGACGATCATCTCCGTGCCCAGGTCGTGGAAGCTCCTCCACAGGGTCGCCAACTCGAGAGTAGCACTGCAACGCGCCACCGCTGGGTGTAACGTTACGTTTTGATTGGAGACCTGACAAAAAGACTGGAGTTTACTTCTTGAGTTTTTGTTATACTTACTAGATAGGCTTACGCTTGACTTCAATCATGCCTAATGGAAGGAAATAACGAGATCAAAGTTGAAGCGTGTGTTAAACCAAACTTTGTCAACAAACAAATTAAAAATGAAGGTAGAAATCACTAGTCATTTTACTTCTAATTTTTTTAATTAACTTGTTAATGACGAATTCATGGTAATAAATTAGATTAGAAAGCTTAAAACTAATCAATATATTCAATATATTTTAAATAAGATTTTTTTTAAATAACAAAACATAATTTTTAATTAATAATAGCAGCAATAGCAATAGAGCATAAAATGTGTTGTATTTTCTACCTCCATTTTTAATTTATTTGTTGACAAGCATTCCCAATCGAGTTTGGCTTTAGTATAGAAGATACCTATTTATATTTTCTTGAAAATAGCAAATCATAGTCGCGGCACGTGCTCTTACTGAGCGTCTAAGCGAATTCGTGCTCTGGAAATATACTGCACTCTGAACAAAACCACATTCTCTTACTCAGTGTTCATTTACCTGCATCCTGGGCGGCGGCTGCGGCGGCGGCGGCGCGGACTGCGCGCCGTGGTCGCGGCACGTGCTCTCACTGAGCGCCTGCAGCGGCGAATACGTGCTCCGGGAACATACTGCACTCTGAACACCACATTCTGTTACTCAGTGTTCATTTACCTGCATCCTGGGCGGCGGCTGCGGCGGCGGCGGCGCGGACTGCGCGCCGTGGTCGCGGCACGTGCTCTCACTGAGCGCCTGCAGCGGCGAATACGTGCTCCGGGAACATACTGCATTCTGAACACCACATTCTCTAATATACTTGGCGGCGGCTGGGCGCGGACTGCGCGCCGTGGTCGCGGCACGTGATTTGAGCGCCTAAGCAGATGTTGAGTCTATAATGTCCAGGTACATACAAAATTATACACCACATTCTGTTCTAGGTTATTTCTGGATCCAGGGCGGCGGCTGCGGCGGCGGCGGCGCGGACTGCGCGCCGTGGTCGCGGCACGTGCTCTCGCTGAGCGCCTGCAGCGGCGAAAGTTCTACGTATACGTTTAGCACCAGGTGAGGTCTCAGCAGTGTTCAATATTGTAAAATGTCTAACAGTTCGATACAGATAAAGCAAATTGCAATAACTGTGATTGAAATTCTATAGCATAAGTTCTTCTTAGTATTCTTATATTATAATATATTATTAGGTATATTAGTATTAAGTATAGTAAATCTTATTCTATTTACTTATTATATACCTTCTTAATACTATAATATATTATAGTATAGCATTAAGTACCTCTAGTAAATCTTACTTTATTCTTAGTATTGCCGCTTTCATTTGACAGTCATCAAGTAATTTACTTTTTTACCAGGAAAAAAAGCTAGGCTACTCACGTCTCGTACAGCATTGTGCAGCGGCGGTAGAACAGGCAACTGGTCTTGGTCACGGCTCACTCTTTCCGCTAGAGAGTGCAAGTGGAAACCGCCGCGCGGAAATTGTCCCGACACCACTCCTGTGAAAAACAATATTAAGAAATAAATGCATACAAATAAAACATTAAATAACCACATCTGACGACCTCCGTGGCGCAGTGGTATGCGCGGTGGATTTATAAGACGGAGGTCCTGGGTTCGATTCCCGGCGGAATTGATATTTTTCTTAATTTGTCTTGGTCTGGCTGGTAGGAGGCTTTCGCCGTGGCTAGTTACCACCCTACCGACAAAGACGTACCGCCAAGCGATTTAGCGTTTCGGTACGATGTCGTGTAGAAACCGAAAGGGGTGTGGATTTCATCCTACTCCTAACAAATTAGCCCGCTTCCATCTTAGACTACATCATCACTTAACACCAGGTGTGATAGCAGTCAAGGGCTAGCTTGTAGTCGATAAAAAAAAATCTTGACGAAAAGAGAATCACGGGAAAGGTCACAGCCGGCTTAACCTATGGCGCAGAGTCTACAACACCCTTGCATGTTTTGGGAAGCGCCGAGCGACATCAGGGACAGTTCACGATGCTTTATGACTTACTTATTTGTGCTTCATGTATCTACTAACTAGTTTTCAAGAACATCTAAAGTTTCATCATTTGAATTGTAATTCTAGATGAAAATATAGCTAAATTTTTCAACGTTAGATGCGCGCCTAAAGTAGAGTCATATATTGCGAAAATATTGGTTGCACACGTGCTATAAATACAGGGAGTAAAGCAGCCCCTGGCAATTCTCTAACTAGACCGTCAAATTTTATAGAAACTGGTTGGCCCAAATACCTCAAGGTGGCAATGTAGAGATGTTTTAGCAGAGTGATCGTGAGACCGCTGTAAATTTGACGATAACAGAAAGGATGCATTGGGATTCTACCATTCCTAGAGTCGTGTCGAAAGATTATTTTCTACAAAAAATCATTAAGCTATATATTTGATTTTGTGTGAAATTGACTCTTTAGTTATTGAAACCCGCATCTATTTTATTAAACTCTATTCTTATTCTGAATCTGTTCCTACTTCCTGTAAGCCTGACTTTCTTGATTAAGCTAAAATACGATTCACTAATTTCAATAAATGTTGCACAATTTAATATCCTAAAAAATCTATCTAAATAATTCTAACTTGAGAGTTTATTGAAGATATCTTCAATAAACTCTCAAGTTAGAATTAAATCCTAGCTACTTGTCCCTAATGAGACACCATTAAAAAATTACGTTTCTAAGTTACACTTTGAAATAAGCAAATTGGTTTTTAGTTTTCTTTATTATCGAATTATATTACCTAAGTGGCCCAAAATAACTTACAATATATTTCACAGTTTCACTGAAATTCTCCAGGATACATTTTATCCACTTGATATAAAAAATTCATAAACAGTCCCATAAAATTCGTAACCGTCCACCCAGCAGCGGACATCTCACTCAACTAATTGGTATAATGGCGGGAAACTCAAAACGTATCTGAAATGGCCGCTATAATTTCATCGGGAGACGTCAAGATGGGATTATAAATAAGACGGGTGATGAAAACTATACTTACGTAGAAACGACAATGATCTTCGTTTTATTTTAGACTTAAGTTTGTATTTTTGAACTTTATGGTCGCTTTGGATGAAAGATGTACTGTCAGTTTCATCTGCACAGGTCTTTTACCTCATTCAGATACCTACTCTTCAAGTTTTATTATCTTGAGTCAAATAGAGTAGTAGAAATAAAGTAATTAACTAATTTATTACTCATTTTTCGTAAAACTAGTTGTTGTTTTATACATGCATTGTGTACAACATTTTCTGGCTTTTCTTGAAGTTGTACTTCATATTCTCATGATAAACTCTCAAAATTTTCTTTCCCGTTTCTTCGCATTAAATGTAAGCTAATGATTTCTTGTATCTCATCATTAATCTATTAAATAAGGCCTTCCTTGTTACAAGTGAGAGTAAATCAAGACGTCTAGTTTTATTTAGTTGTGATCTAAATTGTCTGATTTATTGACAAATTATTTTATTATTGTACCAATAAATTAAAGGCCTACGCATCTAAATTGTTACAAGCACGTTCCACTCTAATTGCTTTAATGGCATCGCACTTGCCAAACGCATCGATACAATGTCAATTTATAACAGACACCGGATCTAGGTCTATATTAACATCAGGTGACATTCAGTGAATGCTCGTAAAGATTTAACAAACAAACTGAAACTCCAATGAGTTCCTAATCGTCATTATCGGCCTTTTTACCCGACTTCAAAAAAAGGATGAGGTTGTCGATTCGGTGCACATTTTTTCAATGTTTGTTACCTCATAACTCAAATATATCTCAAATAACATATCTCAAAAGAGGTCAATAGTAAATAGTCAAATATTATTATTTTCGATTTAAACATCATACCTAATTTCTCACCATTTAAGGTCCATTCTCTACATATAACAAAAAACGCTTATTCCAAAATAAAGTCGGATAATTAAACATCATGGAATTATGAGACAAGTATAAGACCTTAAAAAAAATTTTAACAAAAAATAGAACCGACTCAAAACGCACTAAAAAGTAAAAAATAACTGTGTCAGTGAGTTGCTTAGCGTTAATATTACAAAAAACGCTTCTGTAAAAAAATTACACAATCCAAAAACCGCTTACATCTAAACAAAAAGTATCATAAACAAATAATGTTGGCTTACAAATTGAAGTGCAATAATTATCACACAAAGCAAAACAAGTCCGCGAATGAAGCAATTAATAAACGAATAGAGACGTTAATGTCACCTTAATTACCATATAACCGTGCTCAGGTGGCGGTGCGTCCAATTATAATAGTGGTGCTATTATTATCTGTGGTAACAAAAGGAGGGAACACTTCCTTAACAATAAATCCGCATTGATTGACCGCGATAAATCTAGCTGCGCGGGCGCCGCTCCGGTTGCAGCCGTTAGGGGTGCCAGAACGCAACGACAATAAACCATTATTCTTACAGCTCTAACTACATACTTTAATGTCATACTTCGTCTACTCTTTACTTTGTTTGTCATTAAATTAGATGACGACGATTCTGAAGCACTATATCTACGTATAAGGGAGCAATAGTCTATAGTTTTACTTTTTTTTTAAAATGAATAACTAAGTTCTATACAACTTCTGAAGGCAAATATCCACAAAGCGATACTATCTTAGAAGAAAAAGCGCTAGCAGGCGCATGTATACCTACTATAATGACAAAGGTATATATACATGCCATATACCTATTATAATGACATTATTTGCCAACGTGAGGCAGAAATATCGTCATGCTGTAGAAATAATAAATAGCGATGATTACTACAACGTCATCGACCGAATTCCGAACCTATACCGTCGTTGGTATAGCCTTTTAAGCAGTCTGTGCATAGTGTACCTACTAAAAGAAGACATTAGTTCCTTTTTTATTTTTCAACTCAGGCTTTTATATAATCAAAATAATCTGTCCTAGGAAAATAGTTACTAATTTAATACTCAATTCAGGATCAATAACATATTTTTTTAACTTCAGATTCACCCACAAATTAGCTTCTCTGAACATGTTGTGATAATAAAACCAATGTTTAAAAGTCAAACCATCTTCCAAAAGCAGGATATCTATATAAATAGATAAAAAGTGTGCCTGTTACATCAAAACTCTCGAATTATACAAAATAAACTTGATAGTGTCAACCCTACTCGGTAACAACACGTGTAGTGCAGCTCCGAGTTTCTGAGACGCGTTTGATTTACGCACCCTCATACGATACATATTACCCGAACAAATATAAACAAATTCCTTATTAAAATGCTACGTCCAAACAAACCATCAATTAAATTGTATTTGTGTTAGCGTATCTCACAAACTTTTACTAGTACCAACTTGTGTACATTAAGCTCAGATGAAATAACTCTTACAAAAGTTATGTTATTATGGAACAAAGAAGCATTGACAAGTTTTTGTTGCGGGATGCTAGTCAAGATATTTTTGTGTAGGTCCATCTATCCCACTGGGTACCCAGGGCAAAAACCTATGAAGAGACCTAACTTCCTGTCAAATCACCACTTATCAACTGGTATTCATTGCCATGATTATATACTTACTAGCTGACCCGGCAAATGTTGTTTTGCATTAAAAATTAAAAAAAAAAATTTAGATGAAAGTTAGATAGTAGCCGATTCTCAGACCTGCAGAATACAAAATTTGGTAAAAATCGGTAAAGCCGTTTCGAAGGAGTACGGTAACTAACATTGTGACAGGGAAATTTTATAAATTAGATGAACCTTTCGTTATCAAATATTGCTCCACTGCTATTATTAACATAGTTTAGATTAAAGACGGTGAGTCGTATGAAAGACGATTTCTTAGCTCAAAGAAAAGTAAACTCTAGCTGGTGCCAGTCTTATACATTTATGATCTAGCTGTATGGAAAAAATCACGTTCCATCTACGAACGTACAGCTTTGAAATGGTCACTTGACAAATCAACAACAAATAAAGTAGCTAGACAGATATATAAACAATAACAAGCACTTCTTCCCAGAACCTCCTCCCACTTAACGGGGAAGATTACAAATAGACAATGTAGAGGCTAACAAATTAACACGGCTTACTTTGATCACTCTTGATGTCAACATAGCGGGCATTGCTCGTTAACAAGCCGATCGACACGCGTCACTGAAGATGCCAGTGAATAAGCGATTATTTTTATCCCACCTTGCAAATTGTTGAACCTGACGAGTGATCCAGGGAATATATCCAACTACGTCCTAAACTACTAATCAACATAGAGTAATAGTCTCACTTGATTGTAAGTGAATTTAAGATCTACGATAGGACACGTACGCCAAGAAGACGCTTATTTACTCTTGTGTTAAATATAACGAAGTTATAATAATATACAGTAAAAAACTTGGAGATCTTATTGCACCTTCTTTTTCAGTATGTATTAAAAAGAAGACTCAAACGTTTTGTATGTGTCCTAAGGACATTGCCAACATAAAGATGGAAACCCAACCTATGACTTGTAGTATGGTGGTAGAACGCTTATACATATACTTAGTTAACTTTAGGACAACTTGAACAAAGATACAGACAAGTTTCTTAATCAAACAGATTAGAATTTTAACATTTCTAAGAAATTGCAAAACCGACGGAATTTGAACCCGCGTCTCTTTGGCAATCCGGGCACTTAGAGCGTCTTACCGCTAGGCCACGATCCCGATGACGTCGGTGCCGAAATTGTGCTTTTGATATTATGTTTAAATATAAATAATCCCTTAAGTGTGGATAACACTTTTCAATATAAACTAAAAGCTGAGAGGTGTCAAGGGACACCCGGATGGAACGAAGTTCCTTTTGATTAATTAGTGAAGGAATTGTAATAAAATTTTATTATTTTAAAGTAATAATAATAATTGTTGTTGTACACCACGAGAGCGCGAGACAGCATACAGCGCGGGCGCTCACGCGCACACACATCAAAGGCGGCGGCAAGATCCTTTGATCAAAAAGTGTCGTGACAACTTTTCGTACGAATTTTTTCCGTCTAGCCCCCTTTCACAACGCGCGATAAGGAACTTCGTTCCAAAAAAAGAAATTCTAAGAAAACTCTAAGAGAGAAAATTTACGTACATACACATCACTGCTCTCTCGCTTAGGTCCATGTCATTCCATTTGCTACTATTCTGACTTATTTCCCTATATCCTGATTTATTTCATACTATTTATTTGATTAAGGTTAATCTTAATCTGGCCTTTATTTACTGTCATATTGTGTCCAGGGACGATCGCCGAGTTGCAATTGAAGCGTAGTTTAAAAGATCAAAGCGTACAAAAGACGGGAAGACACTTATACTATGTTAAGCAAATATACAATTAATATTTAAATATAAATTGTATTTAGTGAACGTATATTCATTTCAATGTTTAAAGCAGTTACGCAAAATTTGCTGGCGTAAATAGACTCGTAACCAATGCAACAGCAGCTAATGTAGCTAAACAAATTTCGCTTTCCTGTTTCGATTTCAGATCCATAGATGTTCTAGGAACGCTGCATGCACGGTAGATGTCCCTGTCGGTTGCCTGCGATGTTTTGACCGCTGATTGACTGATGCTGCCAACAAGGGGCTATTCTTGGCTCCGATCGCGATTAACTTTTCGATATTTTCAGGGCTGCCAGATGTTTCGAACTTATGCAATAGTTCAATAAGATTAAGAGCTTTAGACTTGGCTGATTTGACTCTTTAACCGATTTGAACAGGTGTTATACAATTGATGAAAAATATATTAAAAGATCAGTTCATTTTGTACTTTATCTGCTTATATATTTGAACATGTTTAGCTTATTTAACATAAATTATTATTTAAACTTAAGTGGAATTGTTACCTATGAACAAAACTTTATAACATCTTTCAAATCAAGTAAGACGACAATTTAAGTAACTGGTAAATTAAACCATATAAACAGTAGTAGGTACTTAACAATTACCTAAGACTCTTTAAATACAAAGATGAGACTAGTAAGAGCTCTGATCTTCTCCATATTCTTATATGGAGCTGAAACCTGGACCTTAAGATCTGCTGACCGTAAACGAATTGACGCCTTCGAGATGTGGTGCTGGAGAAAAATGCTTCAGATCCCGTGGACAGCATTTCGGACCAACGCATCTATATTGTCTAAGCTTAAAATTAAAAAAAGACTGTCGACCATCTGCGTAAAGCGAATACTGGAGTACTTCGGACACATTGCCAGAAAACACGGAGATAATCTCGAAAAACTAATAGTTACTGGCAAAGTGGAACGCGTGGCAGCAGCCCCATGCGTTGGTCTGATCAGATCCGCATCACACTCGACTCCACGGTCTACGATGTTCTCCGAACAGCGGAGGAGAGAACAAAGTGGCGCCACATTTCGAACATTAAAGATGGAGGTGGTCACGACCCTCATCAATGAGGAAATCGATGGGAGGAGGAGGAAGACTCTTTACTCTAAATTTATAATCAATCACTTATAGTCCCTTGGCAGTAACTGTTGGAGCAATATATTTTCTTTTAAATGCTTTTTTATTAATTAGACTATTTGGTACTACAACTATATAGCAATCAACAACGACCAAATTAAAATTAAAAATTTTATATTATAACACATCAGTTTAGAATAAAAATCTTAATCGTACGTACCCAATATCAGCACACGTCATTTAATTGGCAGCCTTCATTCAGCAATCGCAATACATAGTTGGTATTCCGTTTCTTTCAACGGTGTACCGCCAAGCCATTTGTTCTGTTCACGCCTACATCTCAGCCAGGAGACACCGATTTGATAAATGACTTACAATTAGTTTAAAAATTAATGTGACAGTCCCATCGACGACAGGTCGATGTCGCGACGGAAGGCTATCGGTTTATAATTTGTTTTATACATTAGTTGAAATGCTCTGTTCAGTCCGAGTTTCTGTCATATAAACTTTTTAATACCTACATAACATAATGTCGTACTAAAGATGAGAATGAAAGTTGGAATGTAAAATCTGTATAATAGAATACTTAACGATTATATTATTTTTTTATCAACTACAAGTTGGCCCTTGACTGATATCACACTTGATGTTAAGTGATGATGCAGCCTGAGATGAAAGCGGGCTAACTTGTTAGAAATAGGATGAAATCCACACTCCTTTCGATTTCTACGCGACATCGTACCGGAACGCTAAATCGCTTGACGGTACGTCTTTGTCGGTAGGGTGGTAACTAGCCACGGCGAAAGCCTCCTACCCAGACCAAGACAAATTAAGAAAAATCTCAATCTGCCCCGCCGGAAATCAAACCCAGGACCTCCATCGTATAAATCCGCCGCGCATACCACTGCGCCACGGAGGTCATCAAAATTATATTTGGCAAAATACGTAAAAATGTTGTATGTGTAAAAATGTTGTAATAAAGATTGTGACCGACGACCTAAAGTGCTCTTTGAGTTACGAGTGTGTAAAACGCAAGCAAGCTCCAGGCTGAAAATTATCACTAAGAATTTCTAGGATAAAAAGAAAACCTCATAACTCAATAGTTTAGCCCTCGGTTAAACCCAGGAATTTATGATCTGAAGCCTATAGACTAACTAATGGACACAAGAGTAATAGTCTAAGATCCGAACTAAGATCGACCTTCACCGAACTGATAATAGGATGAAATATATTTCATGACAAATTTAGTATATTAGAAAATATATTGAAAATAGGTTGCCTAAAAAAATCCTGGACAGACAATTTATATTATTTTTAAAAAATAATTTTTATATTCTAGTAAACAGTGAGCGTTATTTTGAAGCAACTTATTTCTGAGTTGTAAAAAAGTAATAAATTCAATAAATATAAATCATATATATTAAATATAATATGACACCATATAAAATCAGCTAAATCAAATATTTATCAAAATTTATATATTTATATTTATTACAACTCACGACATATGTTGCTCCAAAATAACGCTTACTGTTTACTAGAGTATAAAAATTATTTTTTAAAAATAATAAAAAATAGTCTGTCCAGGATTTTTTTAGGCAACCTATTTTCAATATATTTTCTAATATACTAAATTTGTCATGAAATATATCATCCTAACTAATGGACACAAGAGTAAGGAGTAAATGACAAAAGTTGTGTGTATGTAGGTACAGAACAAGCTTTCCTAATGTAGCATTGTTGTTTAAGTAGTTTTATAAGTTCTATGTATGTAGGTACGTGATAGAGGTGTAATATATAGAGATACAAGAAGCTTCGGTAGTACAGCGTAGTGTTTGGTCGCGCTCACGGTCTGTCGCAAACACTAATGGTGATTTGTGTTCCGGGCCTCGTTAGCTGTAAGCGATCCATTACGATGTGCTGTTATTTTCAGTTTCTGGACGTAGGTAATTTATTTGAAACATAATCATTTATTTACAAATATTTTTTATACACATGTTGTTTTCTTTCGAATAAACAGATTGCCCATTTAAAGTTAAATTGATAACCAATAACAAAGTGACTCTTCGCAAGACATCCTAGGTTGTACCTGGTCGTACAATGCACTTTCCTCGTACAATGAACGAGTCCGGATACGTACGGCCTCTACAATTGCAAAATTTAAACATTAACGTTAACACGAATATTACTAACTTTTGTTAGCATTTCTTGACAAGTTGGCCCTTGACTGCTATCACACCTGATGTTAAGTGATGATGGAATCTAAGATGGAACCGGGCTAGTTGTTAGGAGTAGGATGAAATCCACACTCCTTCGGTTTCTACACGAAATCGTACTGGAACGCTAAATCGCTTGGCGGTACGTCTTTGTCGGTAGGGTCGTAACTAGCCACCGCGAAAGCCTCCAACCAGCCCGACCAAGACAAATTAAGAAAAATCTCAATCTGCACTGCCTGGAATCGAACCTAGGACCTCCGTCTTATAATTCCACCGCGCATACCACTGCGCCACGGAGGTCGTCAAAAAAAGTGGTTACGTGTTCACTTAATTGTCATTGTGATGACAATTAAGTATTATCTACTCTCTTTTTTTCAGCGCGAGCGCCTTAAACATTATATATGTCACGAAAAAAAACACTTCTAAATAAAGATGCCAATTTAAAATTACCCGTATCCAAAAGCTAAGTGCGAAGGTCTTATTCCAATACATATTTTTGTTTATTGGAACAAATTCCACTAAACGTCACACGAATAAATCCTCCGCGCTCTCACAGTTAAAATATAACTTTTGGAACACTTAATTACTGGGATAAGTTACTACGGAATGAATTTCAAGCGTTAATTTTTGATATTTTTTTTAATTGGTTGTATTTTATTGAAATTAACTTTAAACTTTTTAGTGTGAATTAATTTAATAACACTGACCTATAAAATAAGGGGGGTTTTTTTCTTGATTTTTTGACGTGCCTGTTTGTGTGGGGTTTTTGTCTGTTATCTGTAGCATCGGAATTTATATTTTTTTAGTTTGTCAGCTCTCAAACCGTTTCCGAGATGATTCTAGAAAGTACTTGATAATGTTACAACTCTGTCTGCTTCAATTGAGTACGTTAAGGTAGTCCTAGTCTTTTTATTACCAACATGATCGTTACTAGAGTAAAATCATTATAACCCTAAAACATCCAAAATTATTAAAGCACTACTACACTACGTACGTACCATTATCGTTTATCGCACTTATTCATGGTTTGTAAGAATCTCTCTCCATACTTAGCGGTCCCTGGGAGAAGTTATGACGCGGGGCGGGAAGTGACGACCTGTCCGGGACGTAAATCAAACTGCCAGAACACCCGGACATTTTACAAATTGCACCTCATATTGTTTTCTTTTAGTAAAATGTGCATTTTTTGCTGATTACGACGCTTGTTATATTAATACGATACCCACTTCAAATTACGGGACCATTAATCAATGCGATGTTTTATTCACAAATTTAGCGGTTACCTCAATGTAAATAGAAATAAATCATGTGCAAATACAACATACTGTGTTTATAATAAGCAGATCACACGCAGATCCACATGAGAACCGGGACTGTTTACGTTAACTGAATACTGACTGCGGACACAATCATTTACGACAAAAATTAATGTTACTGACTTGACTGAGAGGGGGAGCTAACAGTAAACTGGACTAAAAGAGCTTGCAATAGAACGTTTTAATTGAACTTTCGAATAACTATCTTCTAGACTTCGGGTGTAATGCAAAATTCACAACAAAAGTGTCCCAAGATATCTTATCTATACTAGAAGGTATTTGTATTTTTATAAACAAAGTAAAACATTGTAATATAATATGTCTTATATTATTATTATACAGTCTAATTTGCAACGGTCTAATTGCTTGCAATATGTAATCAGCTTTGACTGACGGTTGCTATGGCAGCCTTTTTTTCACATGGCAATTTCTCGTGAAAATAGGACAACATAAATGGTGTGGAGTAGGTAGCTTTGAATTTTTTTTGGCATCTTTAACTTATATATTATATTCAGAGCAAACTTTAAATGTATCAGTGATCTTTATATGCTGGGATAAATCTAGTACCAACCAATATATTTTTTTAACTACAATGACGTTGCGTCTCTGTTTTAAATAGCTATTCCAAATTTCATACAGATAATTCTTATAGTTATCAAAATAATCGAATGTGAAGGATGGACCAACGGACGGAGGGAAAATTTCCATTTTACCATTATGGTAAAACTTCTTTTATTAATATTCATGACAAAAAAATAATAGTTAATAATTAAAATTATTTTCAATTCAAAAATGAAGGAATTAAAAAATTTAAATATTAAACAACAAAATAACTCTATGCAGTCGTTGTTCTAAAACATTATTGACGTGTATTCTCTCAGTAAGCTAATATGAGACTGAATGCGATTAGAAATCTTTTTCCGGTTTTAGCTCTCTTTTGGTTCGGACACTTTTTAGCGCTGACCCGACGTCCATAGTATTAATACGTCAATGTTAATTTCAAAACAAAGCAAACTCCATCAAAATGTCCTTCGCTTAAGCTCCTAATAAGGAGCCAACAACAAAGAGACAACTACTTACAAAGAAGTTACTTACAATTACAAACCATGGGTTTACCGTGGCAGAGAGAAAAATACCGTTACTTAAGTGACTTTAAAGGACATTTAGGATACATCAACACCCACCTTCTCTGCTCGCGTATTCTCAATCAAAAAATAAGATGAGTATTTATAACTGCCAACCAATCGAACTTCGCTCGTAACATATCCACACAAACAAAGCGAACGAAGTTGTAACGAAAATGTGGAAAACTCCACAAAGGGGTAAAGTATCAACAAGCCACACCGAAGAAACAAACGTTCAAAAATGATACTTCAAAGCTCACCCGACACTCGGAGCAGACGGATTCAAAATTAAATATAAGAATAATAAACGCACGACCGTCCAAATGTTTATTTTGCTTACCGATATCGCGGCACTTCGAAGACGCACTGGTTCATGTAGGGTGACCATTTATCAATAAATTATCAGATCAGTGAGAAAATAATTCAATTTTCAGTGAGAAAATATATCAGTGAGATAATATTTAAAGGATGGCTAAAAGAAAATGACTATGATGGAACAGAGAAATTAATATACATCGATAACTAAGTATATTTAAAATAGATAATCTGCTATACCTATTCAACCTAAAATATATATTTTCTTATATTTATATTTATAGATACATTAATACAACTACATAAACACAAACACTATTTATACTTGTATGTTCTTTTTTTTTGCTTTTGTATAAATCTAATTGTTTATCAGCATAGCATTGTATCATTGATATGGGGAAGACACTGCCTCCTGTAATACAGTATTAACTAGCACAGGAAGTAGGGCTTCAAATCTACACTGAATGTACCTACTGTTGATTGATAAATAAAGATTTATTTATAATATTATTATTATTTCGCAAACACACACTCGAACCTAACGAATAGCTCTCTACGTGTAACACAATTATTGACATTGAATATTGATAAATCAACATCTCCAGAGGACGGTTCGAAGTGAAACAAACGTAAAGAGCTTTTTGTCGAACTCGGATCAAGTCATCGCTTTAATCCGACAGTATTTTTAATATTCAACAACAAAACATAGGAAAAGATGTAATCACCTCAAAATAAGATTGATGTCAATCTTAAAGTTTTTTTTTCGATTACAAGTTGGCCCTTGACTGCTATCACGCCTGATGTTAAGTGATGATGCAACCTAAGATGGAAGCGGGCTAACTTGTTAGGAGTAGGTTGAACTCCACATCCCTTTCGGTTTCTACACGACATCGTACCAGAACGCTAAATCGCTTGGCAGTACGTCTTTGTCAGTAGGGTGGTAACTATCCACGGCGAAAGCCTCCCACCAGCCAGACCAAGACAAATTAAGAAAAATCTCAATCTTCCCCGCCGGGAATCGAACCCGTGACCTCCGTCTTATAAATCCACCGTGTATACAACTTCGGAAGTCGTCAAAAACAACATACCACCAATAGGTAATAAAACGTGTAGATAGACACTGTATACACTTATGGTTACCCTACATTTCATATTCATATCTTTGTTCACAAGTTTATTTCGATTCCATTAACATTTTAATTTACGAATTCAATAAAACTATAGTTTGAAAAATAAACAAATTTCTATACAAATTTATGACATGTGTGTGTTTTTATTCCACGAGGTAATGGAAGAACAAAGGTTTTAAAATAAATTATATTATTCAAGTAATAAATACATTTTTCAGTATTGATGTTGATAAATATTTGGATGTTTAATTTTAGAAATAAATACCGCTATGTTAAACATATTCATTCCTAGTTTTCGACGGTTCGACTTTGACCTCAGAAAATTACATTTATAAATTCCTACAATTAAAAGAAATACCTTAATAGTTCGGAATAACAAGGATTTTGCACCTTAAAGTTTCAGTTTTTTCAAAAGAGTAATTCAAAAAAATTAAGTCTTAAATCATGCGTTTTGGATACCAATGAAGTTTGTTTAACAAAGTTAATGTTTACATCCCTCGGTATTGTAGAGCTTAAAATTTAACATAAAATAAAAGGTTTCTTGACAATTAATTCTCCTTTCCTTTTAAATTAACTGAATTACACCGTTCGTGGATTTGAAACCCGTCTCGAAACTTCTTAGCAACTCCGATTATACAAATTGAAGGGGACTGTTAGTTACTTATTTAAAAAAATTTTCAACAAAAAATAGAACCGACTCAAAACACACTAAAAAGTAAAAAATAACTGTGTCATTTAGTTGCTTTAATTTACTTAAGCATATCTATGAAGTCGGTGCTAGCAAGTTTAAGGAACATTTATTTAACGTAGTAAAGGAGTTTGTGAGTTCTATCTAGGAAATTTCCTTAAAATAAAAACCTTGGCTGGTACTTACTATTACTGCGTTTTGAGTCGGTTCAATTTTTTGATAAAAAATTTTATATTTACTTTTTAGTGATTTATCGCCACGTAACGAACTCGTACTATACTGTCATAGTATATAATATGGCACTTGTAGCCAAAAAGCTACCGATACTTACACAAAAACCGAAGTCGCTGCAAGTGTGACTATAAAATTTGAAGATTTCCTTAAATTTTCTATAACTATAAAAAATATCATCATCAAATCCAAACATGATTGGACAATTGAACAATTGGATCATTTTAAAAGTGTGCCCTTTGTAATAAAATACGTGGTCATACATAAAAAAAAATACGTGTCGAATTGAGAACCTCCTCCGTTTTTTTCGTCGGTTAAAAATAAGGCTAAAATTTACAAACAAATAATTTAAATACCAAAGGATTACATTCATGATTGATGCTGAAAAATTAGTATCCAATTAAGTAATCAAAACGTATGGAAACCCTAATCGTATAATGAATTATGCGTCCATTGTTTGTTTTCATTCGGCTTTCGTAACGCCGCGCCGGGTTTTTTGTTTCAATGTGACTTCAAATTGTTATTTGTATTGTGTATCGGAAGCGTGAGAATTTGAAACACTTTGTTAACAATTGGAAGGGTGCTTGACTGCCTGATTAGTACTGAGATTTTTTTGACAAAGATTTTTGAAGTGAAACTTCTTTAGACGCTTTGAACACGTCAAGAGAACAAAAATCATGGAACTCACTTCATCGTCACTGAACGCTTTTCGTGAGCGTAGTTGTTTATAGTATATGTGTACTTTTTTGGTGAACAAAGGACGTGAAAAACTTCATTTTAACCGCACACGTTTTCCCTTTCTATCAAGATATACCTACATAATAATTAGTAATCATAAAAGCTAAAAAGGAAAAAGTATCAAAATACTTGGACCTTGCTCATGAGATTACCGCCATGTGGAATGTTGAGTCAACTATTATTGTTCCTATAGTCATTTCAGTCAACAGTCTTATTATGAAAAACTTCGACCAACATCTTAAGAAGCTTTCGCTTGACTGTTGGATCAAGGGTCGGATACAGAAGGCGGTGATTCTTGAGACGGCGCGTATTGTGAGGTGGTCCTCACTCAGGAGTCCTGACCACCAGTTGCTTGGGCCCTCGAAGGCCCCGCAAGTGGAGGAGCAAATTTTTTTTTTATAAATTTTTAATAGTGTTTTATATACGTTTCTATATAAAATAAATGATAGCAAAAAAAGTAATTAATGAAACATTTCGAATGTGTAACATTATTTGTTAGAATTAAACTACTCTTAACTCAAATTTTTATCAAATACAATCCTAATCCTAATCCTGTCACCAAAGAGCCAAAGACTATCCCACATTTTTTAAGAAGGCACAAAGTCACTCTGCGTGCAGTGGAGCGACCGAAATGTAATCGAGTCAGAAAAATGCGTAATTTATTGTGAAATTGAATCAAGTTTTAACTTAACTCACAAACTTACTTAGTTTTTTTAAATAATTAGTAGTTTTTTATTTTAATTGGAGGTGAGGGATTCTCCAATCAGGTGTCACTGAAATCCTTTGAAAAACATTTTATTACAATAGTTACTCTGTTCTAACATATTACATCTTTATTCAAATGAACAAATTTTAGGAGTGTTTAAAATGCAGACCAGTTTACAATCTGTGAACATTATTTTACAGCACAAAAAATATGTTAACTTTTTTACGACGACCATAACGACAGAGTTTACGAAATTCGCTGATAAGATACGAGTCAGCACTACGGGCTCTGTGACATGTCTGCACATTTTACAGCTGTTTATTATTTATGTTTAAAGCGAGTAATAGGGTTGGCAACTTTAATCTTTATTCTAGCTTGATTCTTTATCTAGCTGTGCTCATTGGCTTCATCCGCGTAGGTCACAGATTTCCATGGAAGTACCGAAACTGGGTCTACATCGCGAAATAAGCAACTATGCTTAATTTTAAGTCTATCGAGTGAGATTCGAAACGCATTCAGAGATCTAGCTTGTCAAGCCCCGTGGCGCAGTGGTATGCGCAATGTATCTCTAAGACGTAGGTCCTGGGTTCGATTACCCGTAGGGCTAATTAAGATTGTAAATTGTGCGAGGCTTCGGCGGTTGGTAGTTACCACCCAACCGGCAAAGACGTACCGCCAAGCGATTTAGTGTTCCAGTACGATATCGTGGAGAAACCGAAAGGGGTTTGGATTTCATACTACTCATAACAATCCCGCTTCTATATAAGATTGGATCATCACTTACCTTTAGATGTGATTGCAGTCAAAGCCTATAGTAAGCAGTAAATATGTTGATAATGTTAATGATAATAGGACATACACTATTAATGTCTATTCTTTATTTTTTTGCATATGCGTGCATGCGTATAAATGTGAAACACATGTTGCGCATAGCTTTGAGTGCAGTTGCACAAACCCCTCAAAGGTAAGGGTTGATTTATGAGACCATACGTAACTTAGTACGGCGAGATAAAATATTGCCTCCTCATCAAAATCACTAATGCATGGCTAAAATTGTACATGGTTCAGTTGGAAAAATATCTACCCCTCTTTATCAATATTAACCCCTAACTTTACTCCACTTTCCCTACGTCTAGTATTACCTACCAACTCTACCAGGGGTATAAAAGAAAATGAGTTTGGCTACGCATTGAGTTACTATTTAGGTGACTTTTTTAATAGTTTTAACAAAGAGGAACAATCTTACCATACATTATTTTGTTACATCTCTAATAGAAAGCCCCCAGGCGGTGCGACTCCTCCAATAATCATCGTCATATTTAAGCGAATTTAGACAAAATCTTAACAAATTATATACCACAATCATCCTCTAAAATCACTTTATGTATTCGTAACAATCGCTTAAAAATCTGAAGTCTATTGCGAATAGAAAGACAGACAGAGAGGCAGACGAAGCGAGGTCTTTGTTTTATAATTTGAATGATCAACAATTTCATGTCTAACCAACATTTTAATTTTTTTAAACGATTATTTACACTAATTAATAAATAAGTACTTTGTAAGTATATAATATATAGGTTCTTTCACTATTTCTGCACAATAATTAAAGTTATTCCCTTGGTTGGTCTTTCGTGGAACCTCATTAGTAAATTGACACTACATTTCTGTATTTCTATTTTCTGCTTAGTCATCTTTAAACCACCCACGTTTACTATATTTCTTTTAAATCTTATAAAATGTACTACTATAGCTATTGATATTCAAAGACGTTATAATTTTTTTTATTTTCTAAAACAGCCGACGGCCGTGCGACATTTCAACTTCTACCGAATATACTTAGGTAATAAAGAAAATAACATACTTATATCGAATAATTCCTATATACATTAGAAAACTATAAATAATAAATATAAATTATTAATGAATTAAATAAAAGAATAAAAATACACTAAGAAACTTTAAGCTAACTTATCCTAATAACTATACAAATCATGCCCACGTGGAGTTGTGGCAAAAATACTGACTGCATTTCCGCATGTGATAGCCATGCTGAGCTTTCGCGCAAAAAACGAGCCATTACAAAACAAAATATTATCTACTCTAGTATTTAGGATGCTGAATGTATCACCATTATGAGTATAAGAACGGCCCACTACAGCTCTCTTAAACAACTCGAGCTATTGGATACATTAATTATATGGTGCTCAGTATATAACTTGCTGGTATACTGATGGACTGTACCTACATGTGCATTTTTACCTCGTTACCAATATTTATACTGAGTACTTACAGAGAACTATACAACAGTCGTGTACAAATAGCAATGGTCCGTTCTCAGGCCATGAATCTTGAGCGGAGTCGAGTGGGTGCATAACATGCCAATGTTAGATTAATGTGCTGCAGGGTGGGCGACATTTTTTGTGGTAATTAGGCAAGCGGACGGCGGCCGTGAGCGCTCCGAATGCTTTCAAACTTTACTAAATGATTGTTTAAATTCTACTCATTTCTTCATGTTACAGCATTCATGACATTATGAAATAGATTTTTAATACGCTCGCGTAGATTGTTTTTACACGACTATGCGGAAGCGGTGTACGTCCCTGTTGAGTAGGGTCCGGGCTAGCTCTAACGGTACTCTGAAGGCGTTTTCTGACAGGTTAGATTACCAGTATTTGAATCACTGTTCTATGATTCATATGCTGGCAAATCGGTCCTGTCGTAGGTTAGGTAAGCTTAGATTATAAGATATTTTGTTACTAACACTAGTTTTTTTTTTAAGTTATTCGTTACTAACACATAATATGATCCATTGATGGTCGAAATAAAGAATTTATTATTATTATTTAAAAAAATTTAGTCATTTATAATAAGAAAGTAATTAATTAATTTGTGGTTTACTACGGACATATCCACCTCTTTAATATGGCCTGTATTAAAGTAGAACTTTCTAATGATATTCTTGACAACATAAATAGACCTTCCTATCTAGGTACTAACTAAAAAATAACTACTTTCATAAGTAGGTTATGGATCCGAAACTTATTCACTTACTATGTACCTTGGTTTTTTTCTGGTTGAGTAATTGCCGTATCAACGGGGGGTTGGGGCGAACTCAGAAGTATCGCTAGAAGGGGGCCGGAAGACTGGATTCAGAAAAGAGGTTCGAGGACGATTCAAGACTTCAAACTTGGCTTAGAGGGGCGTTCCGTAGGCCTCCAAGAAAGATACAGAGTAACTAATCGGGTTATGAAGCGAGATATATTTGAAGATCCGAAGAACAATATACTTCATCAATATTATCAGCAGATGCTATCACACCTGATGTTAAGTGATGATGATGCAAGCGGGCTAACTTGTTAGGAGTAGGATGAAATCCACACCCCTTTCGGTTTCAACACGACATCGTACCGGAACGCTAAATCGCTTGGCGGTACGTCTTTGTCGGTAGGGTGGTAACTAGCCACGGCGAAAGCCTCCCACCAGCCAGACCAAGACAAATTAAGAAAAATCTCAATCTGCCCGAGACCTCCGTCTTATAAATCCACCGCGCATACCACTGCGCTACGGAGGTCGTCAAATATACATACATACATACATAGGCCTCCTGTAGGGATTTCCAAACACCACATACATCTAGCCGCTACCTTCCAGCCGCTAGATCCGCTATCATTAGTCCCACCTATTGACCAACACTGCGCTTTCCGGTGCGCTGTCACTCTATTTTAGCACTTATACAACTCTAACGGTAACGTCCATCAGCCACTTATGTCAAGTACCTAAACAATACTTTTAATATTATTTAAATACCCTCCTAAAAATAGATTGCAATCAATTTGTGGATGATAAAACTAAGGAATTCCTTGTCAATCGGCGCGCAGTTACGCTTGCGGCGGCGCGTCGATGGATTGATCGACTGAACTAGCGCACTAATGTGAAGCACTGTTCACTTGCCGAGCTGCCGAGAGGACGGTATTGCAATATTCTAACTTCTCTTGCTAAAACTCAGTCATTCTAGAATACGAGAGAAGGAGTCAATAGGATATTCAGCTAGCTTGTTACAACTGTAAGGGCTATCTAGGGCTAATTATAGGTAAAACAATAATTTTGAAATTGTCTCATTGTTGTTTTTTTTATCGACTACAAGATGGCCGTTGACTGTTATCACTCCTGATGTTAAATCTAATATGGAAGCGGGCTAACTTGTAAGGAGTAGGATGAAATCTACACTCCTATCGGTTTCTACATGACATCGTACCGGAACACTAAATCGCTAGGCGGTACATTTTTGTCGGTAGGGTGGTAACTAGCCACGGCGAAAGCCTCCCACCAGTCAGACCAAGAGAATTTAAGAAAAACTCAATCTGTCCCGCTGGGAATAGAACCTCCGTCTTATAAATCCACCGCGCATACCACTGCGCTATGGAGGCCGTCTCGATGCTAATGTCCGTTCGTTTTAATAAAAAAGAAACACTTAATATTGTTTTAATTTATCATTGTGAAATTATCGTGTATAATTAGTTGTTTCTATTACTGGCTCGCTAAAGCTTGGGAGTAGAACATAAATAATAATGTGTCTAATATGGCTCGTATACAATTGGAAATTTTATATAAGAATATAATATCAAAATAATAAAATTCTATGCCCAGTTACCTATATAAACATGGCAAACAAATTTTTGATATTAATATGTTTAAAACTAAACTATACTAAAGCCAAACTCGATTGAGAATGCTTGTCAACAAACAAATTTAAAATTAAGGTAGAAAATGCAAAAAAAATGCCTAATAAATTTAAAATTATGTTTTGTTACTTTAAAAAATCTTATTTAAAAAATATTGAATACATTAATTAGTTGAAAGCTTACTAATCTAATTTATTGTCATGAATTCGTCATTAACAAGTTAATTAAAATAAAAATTTTTAACAAAAAATAGAACCGACTCAAAATGCACTAAAAAGTAAAAAATAACCGTGTCATTTAGTTGCTTTAATTTACTTAAGCATATCTATGAAGTCGGTGCCAGCCAAGTTTAAAGAACATTTATTTTACGTAGTAAAGCAGTTTGTGGGTTCTAGGTAACGTCCTTGAAAGTAGAAACCTTGGCTGGCACCGACTCCTAGATATGCTTAAGTAAATTAAAGCAACTAAATGACACGGTTATTTTTTACTTTTTAGTGCATTTTAAGTCGGTTCTATTTTTTGTTAAAAATTTTTATTTCTTACTTTTTAGTGATTTATCGCCACGTACCGTACTCATACTATATTATATGGCACTAGTAGCCAAAAAGCTACCGATACCGAATCAAAAACCGAAATCGCTGTAAGCGTGCCTCCAAAATTTGAAGAGTTCCTTCAATTTCCCCAGGATATCATCAGCAGATCCTAACATGAGGACAATGGGACCACCTTGGATGTATGCCCTTTCTAATAAAAAAAGAATTATCAAAATCGGACAACACTGTAAAAAGTTATGCGTGGTCATACATAAAAAAAAAAAAAAAAAAAAAAAAACAAATATACGTGTCGAATTGAGAACCTCCTCCGTTTTTTTTCGTCGGTTAAAAAATAGGTGTAAAATGACTAGTGGTTTCTACCTTCATTTTAAATTTGTTTGCTGACAAGCATTCTCAATCGAGTTTGGCTTTAGTATACATATATTAATATCAAATCTATAACCTCCTCAATTTGACTGCATCGAGGCAAAGTGTCGCATGAATTCCTTATATCTTTGAATGGCTGAATTAGCATTGGATTATTATTCGTAGTATTTAGATTCCTCTCTTTCTACATAATTGTTTAACAGCTATTTGTGTGCTCGACTAGGACAACTTGAAACACATACCTACATACAGTTTCACAATAGCATATTGAAAAAGCTCAAAGCATAGGAATTGCGTGTCAGTCATCGAACGACTGCGCTCGGGCGGGCTGCTGACGGATGGATGAATGAACCGAACAGACGGTGGCGGGTACTAAGTGCGTCGATACAATGAGTTATGCTTTACTGTTATAGCACATTAACAAGCATTTAGCATGATTATTAATCACGAAATTAAGAAGCAGCGCCAGCTATTACTTTATTGTTCTGTATAAAAATCAAAGGCTCAAAATAAGTACAATTTATCTATATGTCACGGCGGTATATGTGGTTATCTTTTGGATCTTTCGAATCTGTCCGGAGTTGGTTACTAACTCGTGCTTCGAAGAGTACGTTCAGCCGTCGTTCCTGGTCATTATTTTTTCTATCATTTTTTATTTGCAATTTTTTTTAATTTTCAACAATGCTTATAAAATTACAAAAAATAACTATTATATTATATTATAGTACTATTAAAAATTTATAAAAAATTCAAGTCCGCCTGTTACGAGGATTGGGGGCCCAAGTGACCGGTGGTGGCTTTATAGTGAGTAGCCTCCTCACAATATACGCCTTCTCAAGATTTACCGCCTTCTGCATCCGAGCCTTGATCCAACAACTAAGCGAAAGCCTTTCAAGATTTTGGTCGAAGCTTTTCTCTATAAGAGCATAATGTTGTTGGATCATGGCTCGGATACAGAAGGCGCTCTTTAATCAAGGGGTACGCAAAGCCGTCGGTCCTGCGCCGATAAAATATTTTTCCACTCGTGTTGGTCCGCCGTTGGACAATGAAAGGACCTATCTAGGAAACTTCACCTTGAGATTGCACACACATTTATACTCGCAATAATATTTCCATGTTAGATGGCTAATCCCAATATGAGATTGGCTGATTTGGTCGGATTTCTGTCTAAATTTAAGTTAATAAAATAAGTAATAATTTAATTTACTTTTTCATTAAATTTAATTAATTTAATTTAAAGTCAATTTCAAGTACATAGGTTTACAAAGAAAAAAGTCAAGTCATACTTTTTAGTGAAACTTTTAGTAGGTAACTTTAATACAAGGTCTTGAAGGGTAAATCTACATAAACGACTCGAAAAAAAGAGTTCACTTATCGGGTTTTCAGTTAGGTACTTTCTAAAAAAAACATCCTTATTAGGTCTCATACCGGACTAAAATTATTATTATGATTTATCTGTCTATTTTATTTACTCTAATCTACCAAATTACTAAAAGGTAATTGAATGATTTTAAGTGGTAAATTATGTTTAGTAGCTTGATTAAAAAGTTTGTTACAGACAAAAAAAATTAGAAATTACCTAATGCTTCTTTATATATTTTTTTATCGACTACAAGTTGGCCCTTGATTGCTATCACACCTGATGTTAAGTGATGATGCAGTCTAAGGTGGAAGCGGGCTAACTTGTTAGGAGTGGGACGAAAATCCACACCCCTTTCGGTTTCTACACGACATCGTACCGGAACGCGAAATCGCTTGGCGATACGTCTTTGTTGGTATGGTGGTAACTAGCCCGGCGAAAGCCTCCCACCAGCCAGACCAAGACAAATTAAGAAAAATCTTAATCTGCCCCGCCGGGAATCGAACCCAGGACCTCCGTTTTATAAATCCACCGCGCATACCACTGCGCCAAGGAGGTCGTCAGAAATATGTTAAAATTTAAAATTTGTTTTTTTTAATTTATTATATTTATTTACAAGCACTTTTTAAACTTCAAGTTTGATAGTTTCTTAGTGTACCTACCTACTTTACCACCGGTGCGGAAGGCAGATTCCTATTGAAATAAGCAAGAATCTCAGTACTTACTCTTAGCTTTTTAACCGACGAAAAAAAACGGAGGAGGTTCTCAATTCGACACGTAAATTTTTTTTTTTTTATGTATGACAACGCATAACTTTTTACAGAGTTGTCCGATTTTGATAATTCATTTTTTATTAGCAAGGGCATACTTCCAAGGTGGTCCCATTGTCATCATGTTAGGATCTGATGATGGTATCCTGGGGAAATTGAAGGAACTCTTCAAATTTTGGAGGCACGCTTACAGCGATTTTAGTTTTTGACTCGGTATCGGTAGCTTTTTGGCTACAAGTGCCGTATAATATACTATGACAGTATAATACGAGTACGCTACGTAGCGATAAATCACTAAAAAGTAAGAAATAAAATTTTTTAACAAAAAATAGAACCGACTCAAAACGCACTAAAAAGTAAAAAATAACTGTATCATTTAGTTGCTTTAATTTACTTAAGCATATCTAGGAGTCGGTGCCATCCAAGGTTTCTACTTTCAAAGACGTTACCTAGAACCGACAAACTGCTTTACTACGTAAAATAAATGTTCCTTAAACTTGGCTGGCACCGACTTCATAGATATGCTTAAGTAAATTAAAGCAACTAAATGATACAGTTATTTTTTACTTTTTAGTGCGTTTTGAGTCGGTTCTATTTTTTGTTAAAAAATTTTCTTACTTTTTAGTGCGTTTTGAGTCGGTTCTATTTTTATTTAAAAATTTTTTAAACTAATGACTACGAACAATATTAATTAAATCTGATTTACAAATTATAAATTTGCAAAAATCCCTGTACAAAAAATCATATTTTCCGTGTGACGATAATAGCGTATTAAATACCTATATCGCTTAGAGCATAGAAAGTTTGAGCTTGAGGGTTTAAGATTTTGAAAGTGAACAGTATACCTACCTAAAGCATTTACTTGTTTCCCTAATTAAGGAATTAGATAGGTGTGTAAATTATAAAAGAAGCTGAAAATATGTAAAGTGCTACGACTTTTTGTGAGCTCTGAAAATTTCTAAGCTCTACTATTAAGTAGGTATATTATATTTTAACCATGCAATTACCGATAAATGCGACAAAGCAAACGTCTCTCGTTATTAAATTGCGGCTGTATTTTGGTCTTTAATAACGATAGAACTGTGTTTATGAACCTTTCATTTCATCCCCAAGAAAAGAACTTATGAGGTGGAATGTATATATGTATTCAGATAGGTATGTATGGATTCGATAATTAGAGTCTTTGTTATATTTAGTAAAAAGTTATATTCCAATTCAAAAAATAATTTTTGAATGTAAAATCCTACTTGAAACATCAATTTATAATCAATGATTTGAAACTGATTTTCATTTTGATAAAAAATACCTACTTTAAATACCCACCTATGTCCTTTTCCAAAACCGTATAAACGTAGGTAGTCCAAAGAACACTCGCTAACTGCTAACGGGTACGTACTAGATATTCAGTGGCCAGTAGATGAACATCACTCAACACTCAGCACATCCACTCGAGCAAACAATCGCTTGGCTAAGGCAGCTAAGGCATGCGTGTAAAAAGTGGCACTGACCGTCCATCTGGCGCGGCTGATGCCACTCGTCGCGCCACTCCTGGCCCTCCATCACATCGCCTAGCAGCTTATTATTTTTTCAACGCGACGTTATAAATCAGTTTTCTGTACGTTAATCTGCGCGCGCTCGGCGGCGCGAGGCGAACGCTTCTGTCGTCGGCGCGCGGTTTCAGCGGCGCCGCCCTGTTCCGCCCACCGCCCGCCCGCCGGAGCTTTGTTCTTATTTATCTTAATGTCAAATATTATGTACGCGTTTGTTATACCTGATACGATGTATTGAGTGTGGGATTTACTGAGCCGTGTAGCTTCTGGGCTTGGGGAAAACGAGTTAACGTTTGCTGTTTTTGTAAAATTATAATACCTGCTTAATACAATGATTGGGATAAATTTAGCATGTATTTATTCATAACATGTAGAATCTTTTAAACGGTAGGTAGGTATATTAAAACACCAAAGTTGAAATGTAAACTTTGTAATGTTTAACTTTTGACGACATCCGTGGCGCAGTGGTATGCGCGGTCGATAGAAATATAAGGCGGAGGTCCTGGATTCGATTCCCGGCGAGGCAGATTGATATTTTTCTTAATTTGTCTTGCTGGTAGGAGACTTTCGCCGTGGCTAGTTACCACCCTGCCGACAAAAACGTACCGCCAAGCGATTTAGCATTCCGGTACGATGTCGTGTAAAAGGGGTGTGGATTTTCATCCTACTCCTAACAAGTTAACTCGCTTCCATCTCAGATTCCATCAACACTTAACATCAGAGTGCCGAGTGTGAGTTTTCACCAAAACAAATCGAAAACTTCAGGTGTGATCGCAGTCAAGGGCAAACTTTTAACGCGAAAGTGTCATGTGAAAACTCACACTCGGCACTCTGGTGTGATAGCAGTCAAGGGCAAACTTGTAGTCATTAAAAAAGAAAAACACACACCAATGACCCGACCTTTATGAGTGAAATTTAATAAAAACATGTAGATCGGTACTAGGCTAGGTTTAACAACTTCCTATACTGTGGAACCTAGGTAGGTACCTACTTCAAATACCTACAGCTAGTTATGGTTTAAGGGTAACTAAACATAACATTTTCAACTCTTGGTTAAAATCGTTACACAGAACCAAAATTAAGTAGGTATATACCTATAATCGTTTAATATTCAAAATGAGCTTTCTGCCTTGTAGTTTCAGATCAGTAGTTTCAGAAAATTTATTTTCAAAATGAGCTTTCTGCCTTGTGCAGTTTCAGAAAATTTATTTTTTACTATCTACTTATGCCAAAAAGCTTAGAGTTTAGGTACCTATGCAGATAACCAGAAAGAAAACAAATTGTAAATATACTAAAAATATCCTATTATTATATAAATGTTTTATCCTGCTTCGGGATAAAATTATGTTAAAAAAATATTACCTAATTATTTGATTTATACTTGCCAAAGGCTAATAAGTACCTAAAAGGCTATATCCAGAGTCGTTAGGCCTGTTTAAAAATGTATTTAATAAAGCTTTGCGACTGTCATGTCAGTGCTTCAACATCAAAACTTGTCGCACAGTCATTACCAAGCTACTTGTGTGAAGAAGTATACACCTATTTACGAAATGGTCTAATTTAGAACGAAGCAACCTAGGTATCTACATGATGTTCTTCCAAGACGTTTTTGGCAAAGTGTGTAATTTTTTAAGGTAAAATAAAGTCCACAATAGCCCACCCATACGTCTACTCGTAAATTCATTACATTGATGTTAACAAGAAGCTAGCGTGCGCAGCCACATTGCTGTTCAGTTTATTTTAATACAGTTTACCTGAGGCATGAACTGGCTGTACCTACGAGCGTGAGTGTTTTACTGCAGCCGTGCCTGTCAGCTCTCGTATAAACAAAAACAATGTCTGGAACGAACTGTGGGTACCTATGTACCTACAAAATACAAATATAGGTATAGTCTAGTCAACAAACGTGCTTTTTTCGCCAAATAGTTTCAGCAGTAAGTACCTACGTACAAAAATAATGTAAACAAGGTGTGATTCGAATTATTATTAGGTATGTAGGTGAGCAGATGACTTTTGAAGAAATCAAAAGTTGCAAATATACAAGTACCTACCTACTTAAAAAATAAAAAATGATTATCTGCAAAAATCTCGAAAAATCTTGTTATCATAATGCGAAAGTAACTCCGTCCGTTTGTAACTCAAACACGCGCTTAAACTTTTGAATGGATTTAATGAAAGGAGATCATTCATTTTGGGCCTTTTCTGAAAGTGCCGGCAAACGAAAAAAAATAGTATATCTCGTTAGAACTACCCATTAGCAGCAATAGTTAATATGGCAGCAAAGTTGTAGGAGTGCACCGAGACAAGTTGTACAGGTTTGAAAATTCATAATTAAGACTTTTAAAAATCAATAAAATGTATGAAACATTTTATTGATTTTTCAAAATCTCCGCCGACACTAATAAATGGTACGTATCGTTAGAAAAGACCATTCGAATCGATAGTTAATATGGCATCAACGTGGTAGGATTGCTCTGAGCCAAGTTATAGGCAAAAGTTCTGCTTTTGGTCAATTTCATACATTTTATTGATGATGATCGATACAAACTAATGGTACGTATAGTCAGTCAGCTAGTTGGAGAAATGGCTAAAATGATACCAATGATGTGGGGTTGTTTTGAGCCAAGTTACGAATAAAAGTTTGATAATTCGTCGCTTACATACATTTTATTTATATTTGAAATTGTTAACATCTGATCTTCTCTCCAATCGTAGCGGGTATCCGTTCCACTGGACCCAGAGAAGTGAAGACGAGTGTGTGCATCGGTGTCTTGCGCGGGCACTGCTGCACCCTAATATATCCTGCGCACCTGCCTGCCTCCGAATCTTGGACTCCGGTTTTTGAGGAGTCAGAAGCGTCGCTGTAGCCGAAATCGGTTTTGAGGCATCATCGTCATTTCATATTTGAAAGTAGCCTTTACTAACACAAAAAAATATTTTTTTTCGTTGGCCGACACTTTCAGAAAAGGCCCAAAAATGTATAGAGCTTGAATGTTCTCCTTTGGTACATAGATAGATAGTCTAGAGAAAAATGACAGGCTACTTTTGTCTGTCCTAGATAAATTCCGTTTTGTGATACAAAACAGATTTCTCTCGCACAGAGTGGCGGGCGACCACTAGTAATAAGTAGTAAACTATACATAGGTACATATAATAAAATATGTAGTAACGAATTTTGTACGTTGAAATTAAAAAAAAAGTAAGTGTGATGTACTATATACATGATATAGATCTCAAAAAAAACTATTTTTAAAATTTTAGTCTGTGTGTTCGCGTATCCCTTTAAAACTAGGTATCTACCTACTGGATCGATTTTCATACGGTTTTCACAAATGGATTAAGCTTAGCTCTGGGCAGGTTTTAGGCTTTGTCTCATGGAGTTCGAAAAAAGTTATTCCAAAAGAACTGAATTTCACTAGAGACTTGACTGAAACTCTGCAGGTTCATACTTCATTCTACGAGGAAGGATATGGGATACTGTGTATGCCGATAGACAGTACCGTACCCTTAGGAGAAGGGTGGAAATTACGTCCACTAGTTTTAAATAGAAAAGTCCCCAAAAGGAAAAGGATATTAACAAAATTACAAAAAAATCGCGGTTTTATCAATATTTCACATGCTTTAACTCGCTGAATATGAACAATTCATCAAATCAACATTGTCAGCCTATTAACGGCCCACTACAGATCCAGGCCTCCCTCCTTATAGGAGAGGGGATATGGAGCGTACACCCACCACGCTGCTCCAATGCGGGTTGGCGGGCTTAGGGTGATAATGTTACATTTATTAACGATCACTATCAGATGTTGATGATAGTGACGGCTTAACGTGCTCTCCGAGGCACCGGGGCGTAACACCACCTACTTCCAGACTCCGGGCTTGGAATGTACTGAACATTTCATAGAAAAAACTCAGAATTATTCCATGACCCGACCTAGGAACCGAACAAGGGACCTCGTGATCGAAGCTACATTGGCTAACCACTAGACCAACGAGGTAGTCTATTCGATATACCTAGTCGAGCGATAATTATTAAACAATAATTCTGAGAGATTTCCTTTCGCTTTAATTTGGAGCTATTAATTGTTAAACGACTTTAACTCAAATTAGTTTCCCGTAGGATTTATTTTTATTAATAAGCTCGGGTCAGAGAAAGGCTTCCAGGTGTACACACTCCTGCATTTCTGCTACGACTGATATTGAACCCAATGTTATAATTTTGTTTTTTCTTCTTTCGGTTTGAGAATTTGAACCGTAAAAGCATATTCTAAGCAATTTTATCCCTAGGAACATTTTCGTTTCAACAATACTATCAAAAATATGCAGCAGTACTAATTGTTGAAACGAAAATGTTGATCGGAGCTTGCTACTTTAAAGACGTTACCTAAACTTGGATGGCACCGACTTCATAGAAATGGTTAAGTAAATTTTGACGGCCGAGTGGCGCAGTGGGTAGTGACACTGCTTCTGCGCCCTAGGTCGTGGGTTCGATTCCCACAACTGGAAAATGTTTGTGTGATGAACATGGACGTTTTCCAGTGTCTGGGTGTTTATCTATTTATTATAAGTATTTATGTATAATATATATAAAAATATTCATCAGTTATCATAGCACACATAACACAAGCTACCTAAGCTTACTTTGGGGCTATATAGCGATATATGTAGGTAATTGTCCTATAATATTTATTTATTATTATTATTTAATTAAAATAAGTAAATGACGAAATAATTTTTTACTTTTTAGTGAGTTTCGAAGTCGGTTTTATTTTTTATTAATTTTTTTTATGAATTCCGAATCAAGATAAACAATTCTTCCATAGGTAGATATACTGTATGGAACGTTGAGGTACCTATACCTACCTCAAATAGATAAAGCAGCGTTTTCGATAAAAGTTGCCAGGCGGCTTAAGTTTCTCCTACTTTCCAACAATTATCGTTCATAAAACCTTGACAAAATTAAACTAAAACCTTTCTCAGGAATCGGTAAGTACATATATCTATTAGTGAAAATCTCATGACCCTTCAGTAGTCTTTGTTGTTGTGAAAAATATGTAATTCGTCATTTGGTAGCGGCAGCAATTTTGCGCTGATTTTCATCGGACATAACTAAAAACCACCGCCAGTAAACTAGCTTAAAAATTTGATAAAACCGCATCGCAATCGGTCCATCCGTTTGAGCGCTACGATGACACAAACAGATACAACATACACACTCACACATATAGGCAACAACAAGTTAGCCCGCTTCCATTTTAGACTGCATCATCACTTAACATCAGATGTGATAGCAGTCAAGGACCAACTTGTAGTCGATAAAAAAAAAGGTACATCCAGACAGGCAAACATCAACATAAAACTTATTTCCGTCGGGGGTTAAAAATTCAGTAATAAAATAATTCGGTTCAAAAGATCTTTCGAAACATTGCATTAATATTCCGTTGGCTGTAAAGCTACGCAATGGGCGTGGCCACTCATCTCGTTTACTCTTGCATCAAATGAGGCTGGCGTGAGAGAGCCAAATATAGATCAGGCGGAGCTTATCTTTGTACGCGGCGAGATCAACCCACGGCGGTTCAAAGAAAAACGAAAAGTTCGAGTAGTGATGGTTGTAATAAAAATCCAGCGCCAATAATGACTCACGGAATTAGCACTGACACATGCTAATCGTTTCTAATTTCTCTATATCAGACTATACGGACTATTCGTTTAGTTCTATGCTTTAATGAAAAGGGATTAGGTAGATTTAACTTGTAGTTTTTTTTACGTTTACTTATCTGTCATTTAATTCTTAATAAAAATGGTGGATTTACATTAAAGTTTTTTTTTTGTATTAAATCAAATCAAACATTGCTTTAATTCAATTACTTTTGAAGCGTTAAATTCATCTGTTCATAGTGACGCTACCGCCGGCTCGATAGTTGCCTTTTAAGTTTGATTTTAGTTTGTCCGTTGATTTATTTGTGAAAGTGAAGTTAACATTAATAATTCCGAATGATTCAAATTCAAATTCAAAATAATTTATTTCAAGTAGGCTAATTATAAGCACTTTTGAAACGTCAAATTAGACTATTTGTAGTGACTCTACTACCGGTTTAGAAGGCAGGTCCTGTTGAGAAGAGCCGGCAAGAAACTCAACAGTTGCTCTTTTAAAATCATTAATTTTTACAATATTAACTGTTTTTTTACAAAAAATTATTTATTCTACTACTTGTGTGAAGTTGAAAGCTGATCCAATTGCCTCTTAACCTCTTTGTCATTTAGAAATTCATCTATAGTATAATAACCTAGACTCAATAAGTGAGTTTTAATACATTGCTTAAACTTATGCAATGGCAGATCTAAAACTGAATTGGGCATCTTGTTGTAGAAGAGTACACCCAGAATGAAAATATTAAAAGGTTTTAAATGTCGTAGGTTTCCTAGGCAGGGCATTTTGTGCTACAGGTCCTTAAATTTTTACGAACCTTCACTACTTGCACTATAATTACTTGCACTATAACGAATTAATTATTCAATTCATTAGTGACATTTTTATAAATATTTATATACCAAATCATTCCATTTAAATATAGATGTTACGGTAAATGTGATTAATTGAAAATTATTAATAATTTTACAAAATTATTAATAATAACCACATGTTTTGGTAAATGTGAATAAACGATCGAAATTTATTACTTTTATTGGTAATTATTAATAATTCACGACACATATTGGTGAAAGTGATAAAATAAATAAAAACCCAATGAAATTGGAAAATTCTCTTGAACGAAACTCAACTAAAACAGCTAAATATCTTCTAATATGCGTAGTTCCTTAATATTAAAGGCAAATATCGAAAAGTAATGATGAAGAATAAAATAAAGCGTGGAATTAAACTTAATTTTTAAATAAAATTAAAATGTAAACAACCCAGACGTCAAACGTCAAAAGTACGCGACGCCATCTTGAATATCTCAAAAAAAGTACAGGTTGATGAAAGTAAATTTGGAAAAAGAAAATATAATAAAGGTAATTTTATTATATTTTAATTTTTTTAATTTGTTGGTTATTTACTGTTAGTTAGGTTTATATTTATTTTATGACCACGCAGAAAACTTGAGCCCGGAAGTCCTTATTGTTGGTTAGGTTAGAAGGCTAAGGCGGGAAGCCTTCGTGGTTATTTTTTTTGTAAACTAAAAAAACTCTCTCGCACGTTGCACACACCGCCCCGCCCCGCAACCCTTGGCCATTTATTACATTTACCACTACTAGGGTCAAATTATTTATAATAACCGACAAATGTGATTAATTTATCACTTTTACCTCGACTTTCGGTAATTATTAATAATAATAGATAATTATTAATAATCATTAATTATTCACTCTTACCGTAACATAGATACATAATTTTATTTTACAAAGAACTGCTAATTACTAAATTAAATCTAAAACCTCGACTCGACTGTAACGAGGTATAGGGCCTAAAAATTAATTAATTAATTTAACGAATTCAATTTGATTTCTAACTTTTTGGTTCTTTTATAATACCATTATACTAACCATTGCGTGTTAAATACCTACGTACCTACCTACGATTTGAGATTTTTATTTATTTCTTAGAGCCAGGCTTTAAAGGTCAAAAAGCCTCCGTGGCGCAGTGGTATGCGCGGTGGATTTATAAGACGGAGGTTCCGGGTTCGATTCTCGGCGGGGCAGATTAAGATTTCTCTTAATTTGTCTTGGTCTGACTGATGGGAGGCTTTCTCCGTGGCTAGTTACCACCCTACCAACAAAGACGTACCTCCAAGCGATTTAGCGTTCCGGTAAGATATCGTGTAGAAACCGCAAAGGGTGTGGATTTCCATCCTACTTCTAACGAGTTAGTCCGCTTCCATCTTAGATTGCATTATCACTTAACATCAGGTGTGATAGCAGTCAAGGGCCAACTTGTAGTTAATAAAAAAATAAAAAAAGCCAATCTGAGTTAATTAGATAGGCACATTCTTTAATTTGGAGTCTTTTTAAAATTAGAAGTCTCGATAGATAATCAGGTTATTGATCCTTGAGGTACCAACAGTTAGTGATGGTACAGGGAAGTAACAGCGATGTTCACTCTCAAAATATTAAAAAATAACTGTGTCATTTAGTTGTTTTAATTTACTTAAGCATATCTAAGAAGTCGGTGCCAGCCAAGTTTAAGGAACATTTATTTTACGTAGTAAAGCAGTTTGTGGGTTTTAGGTAGCGTCCTTAAAGTAGAAACCTTGGCTGGCACCGACTCCTAGATATGCTTAAGTAAATTAAAACAACTAAATGACACGGTTATTTTTTACTTTTTAGTGCGTTTTGAGTCGTATCTATTTTTTGTTAAAAATTTTTATTACTTACTTTTTAGTGATTTATCGCCACGTAACGTATTCATACTATACTGTCATAGTATATTATACGGCACTAGTAGCCAAAAAGCTACCGATACCGAGACAAAAACCGAAATCGCTGTAAGCGTGCCTCCAAAATTTGAAGAGTTCCTTCATACGTGTCGAATTGAGAACCTCCTCCGTTTTTTTTCGTCGGTTAAAAAGCGAGGAAGAGCGGCAAACATAATATGTATGCGCAGATATTGCGAACAATAATGCGAATAAGAGAGAAGGTGGAAAAGTTAAAAAGTGGTGAAGAGAGAAAAAGCTGTCAGGAATGTAATGCAGTTTCGTGCTATCCTTAGAGTCGAGAGGAGGTCATTTTAGTATCGCATAATATTATGGGATATTTTCCTCTTCTCTCAAAGAAAAAAAACTTAGTAGGTTGATACAAACTTATCTCTGGCAAAGAATTATTTTACTATAGAGTAAATATAGAACATATTTTTTTAATAAATATAACGTTTATAAGAAAGCTATAAGTGCATTTCCGTAACGAAAAATCTGTACCTATATTTACATTGAGCGCTCGGGCGATGACAGCGCTAACGACGCATCTTCCTGCCGCGCATTTGTCTGTCAGCGGGCACTCGCGCGCGCCGGATGCGAGCACGCTCACTGGCGCTGTGACCATTGTTGATGATGTACAACGATTGTCTACTAGGAAGAGTTTGTCCAGATAGAAAGCGTTCTGAATTCTGCGTTCTGCGCAAGCTACATTCTACCACGCGCAGGTAGGGGGCAATATGTACGATTTATTATCTACGCGGCGTTAGAAAATTTTAAACGTTGCGCAGAACGCAAAATTCTAAGCTTCTGAACTTTTTGTGCCTTGCCAAATTGAAGTTTCATTATTTCACAGCTTAAACATTACCAAGGTATTTATGTATCTAATATGCAAATCAACCTGAGAGACACGGTGGCTTCTGTGTTAACAACCATAACATCAGATCATAACAATGCTATATAACGGTAGAAATACATTCAAATTCAAATTCAAAATCATTTATTTCAAGTAGGCTGTTATACAAGCACTTTTGAAATGTCAAGTCTCTCGTGACTCTACCACCGGTTCGAAAAGCAGATCCTGCGGAGAAGAACCGGCAAGAAAGTCAGAATATGCTTTTTTAAAAATCAATGTTACAATTTGTATTTTAAAAATTACAATTTTGGTTATCCCGTCTTGTGTGTAGCGAGAACAGCTGATTGCTTCCAAGTATCTTTGTCGTTAATAAAGTCGTTAATTTTATAGTAACCTTTACTTAGTTAATGGCTTTTAACACATTTTTCTAAAGGCAAGTCCAGTACTTCCTTTGGGATGAGATTATAAAATCGTATACACAAGGCGGTAGCACTTCTACAGACGAATTCGGTCACAAGAAGCTCTACCTACGAGTATGTATGTAATAGGTAAGTATGAGTACCAAATAGGTGTCTGTGAGTTTTTTAGAGTTTTATTAGTGACATACTTATTTATTATTTATTCATGTATTTATTACAAGTTCGTCTTCGACTGCAATCAGACCTGATGGTAAGGAATGATGCAATCAAAGACGAAAGCGAGCTAACTTGTTAAGAGTAGGATGAAATTCACACCCCTTTCGGCTTCTACGCGATCGACTTACAGAGACACTTAATCGCTTTGTCGGTAGGGTGCTAACTGCTCAGTAGTCACAGTCGAAGCCTCCAATCATCAACATGCCTATGCCTACTCTACTCTTCTATACATATTTCATGGCCAACAGATACACGCGTATTTTCAACCTTACCATTAGATATATCGCTATTGCTCGTCAATTACAACAACAAAAGAAAACGAATGCAAAATCGATTCATTTTCTTATATTTAACATTTTTATTATTTTTTAATTCATAAGTGATCTGTGTTATAATTCAAAAATGAATTTTGTATTTTTTTCAGTTGAATGGTCACCCTAATCTCCTATACTTTCACTCCAAACAAAACAGTAGCTTTGTTTAAAGGAACTCTGAAGAGTCGTAAACCAATGCTCAAGATCGGGGGCCATTTTGTACTAGTTATATGTATCATGATAACGGCAGCTGACATTTTTTATTAAATACAAAACAACCGAAGCACCCTCAGAAACTAACTCTACAAAGACTAATTGCGAAAAACTTTGCAACTGAACACTCAATCGAAATAAAATTTCCTGCGACTGCACAGGTTATGGAGTGAAACGTACGTTGAGGTTTTTTGTCAGTTCTAGGAGATTGTCGCTTGGCTTCACCGGTTTTTCTCGGAAAATAGTATAATAAATAAATTACTAACTATTTTTAATGTACTTCCGCAAAGTAACGCTTGTTTCTTGGTTTTTTGGCGACGGTAACGCTTGACGGTAAGTTATCGAAGATGCACTGATGCAGCCCACGGTAGAACGAGCTTGCCTAGAAGATACCCTCATTGTAGGTGGTAGGGAAAACGAGAGCTGGACCGCGGCTGAAACTTTTAAGTAAGTATGTACCCGATAGTTAGATAGTTAGATAGGTAAATAAGTAAAGTCAGTTTTGCTCTTAACACTAGAAAAATGGAAAAACTACTTTATTGACCGGTCAAATTCCTTATTGTGTAAAATTGATATTACCTATTTTTGGAAAATTTGTATTATTTCCTCATCTACATCTACCTACTTGCTGTGAATAATATCATCGCCATCGTCAGCCCATTTTGATCGCTTACTACAGGCAATTTCCGAAATAACCTAACTTTAAAATCGAAAACATGGTCGTAAGGCTGCGCCCTAATTTCTTGTGTTAAAAATACAAAAAATAATATTACCAGACTATAGTTGAGCCATCGAGACGAAAGAAAAGAAATGAATTGCTTACTAAAGATATTATGGACAGAAATAAAATCATCCGCTTTTGCATATCACTCCTTTGTTTACATTTTCTCTTTTGATGTGTGGGTCGCACTTTACTTACTATTCGTCATTGAAAAACGAGCATTCACAATATAAATTGGTCAAGGTGCATATTATTTTGATCAGTGCAAAATATAGAGTGATAGCTCGGCTCCATAAAGCCATCGTCGCGGTTCAGGTGAACGGCCGCGGCGCGCGCGTCGTTCGCAACATGTCTCCCATATTTCCGTCATCGATGCGTCTGATGCGCGCCAAAATAAGATTATTGGAAATTTGACACACGAACGCGCACAGGGTTGCCATCGTACAACTGCTATATCTAATATATAAAATTCTCGTCACACGGTGTTTGTAGTTAGTTATACTCCTCCGAAATGGCTCTACCGATTTTCGTCAAATTTTCTGTGCATATCGGTTAGTTCTGCGAATTGGAAAACATCTGATTTTCATCCTCCTAAATGTTAAGGGTGGTCTGCCTCTGAACTTTTCTTTATTTTTTAGGCAATTTTAGTTGTTTTTATTTAGTTAATAATACAGCATACAAAAAAACATACAACCCTAAATTTTCACCCCTCTAAGTTCAACCCCAATTTTAAAAAAATACCTATAAATAATATGTATGACAAAACAACGTTTGCCGGGTCAGCTAGTTTATCATAAAAAAATAAAAACCGACTACTTAATATATATGTTTTGATGTATATAAGTAGATATCTACATTGTCCTTATACTATAAGTCAAATAAATATAAATACTATTTTACTGTAATAGCTAACTATTTTATTTACTACTTAGATCTTATTTAGGTCAATTGGACCAAACGCAGGCATTAAACCAACACTATTTATTCAGTCAACATAGACAAATGCGCCAGTACTAGTAAGATATCCCAGAGACGAAGACATAATGTTACGAAATACCAGATCCGAGAGCTTTGAGTTATTTAAATTAATAGATATACATAGGCACGCACTCGTCGTCTCGTCTCGTCTCATAACGTGGGATGCAGCAGCCCTGCGAGTTTACGATCCTGCGCCAGGGCGTCCCGATAGTGATGACGTATTTGAGTGGTCCTCAATATTTCTGGTTCAACGGAACTATTTTTATGAGCCCCGACTACGATGAAAGCATTGCGTTCGCTTAGTCTAATCCAAAGATAATATTTTGTTGTCTTTTATAGTAGGTTCAATAAACTATTTGAGATAATTTATTAGCTAAGTTTATAGTTTTTTTCTTATTACTTGACTCGACTCTAATAAAATTACTAAAATAAGAATAAATAACTTATAACATGAGTAAATGAGTGTCTGAAAGTTTCGTCTAAACCAGTCTAGCTGTTTCAGAGATTAGCCGGAACAAATGGATAGACAAAAAGCTTGTCGGTGTATATTCAGTAATTTTTATAAAGATTTCAATATTTAAATTAAGAACATTTAGAAATAATTTTCCATACGAACTTTCAACCCCTATTCAATCATATAGGGATGAAATTTAGAAAAATCCTTGAATCACATTATGTTTCATATTTATTCATTACTTCTTATATTTATTTTATGACTTCAAAAATCAAGGACTGTCCATACAAACTTTCAACACCTATTTCAACCTCTTCTATGTTGATTTTTGCGACAAAAAGTATCTTATGTCCTACCTTACAATATGAACTAAAATCGTGCCAAGTTTTATTGAAATCCATTCAGTAGTTTCGGCGTGAATTGCGATCGACAAATATCTGGACAGACGGCTCTCTGCGACCCATTTGATGTCGTCAGTCCACCTAGAGGAGGGTCGACCAACACTGCGCTTTCCGGTGCGGGGTCGCCAATCTAACACCTTGGGCCCCCAACGTCCATTAACTGTTCGAACCACGTGCCCCACCTACTTCAGTTCTGCGACTCGCTGAGCTATATCGGTTACTTTGGTTCTTCTGTGGATCCCTTCATTTGTGATTCGATCACGCAGTGATACTCCGAGCATTCCCCTTTCCATCGTCCGCTGAATGAAGCCTTCTTATGAAGACCGCAGTTAGCGACCAAGTCTCAGATCCGTAAGTCATCACTGGCAACACGCACTGTTCAAAGATTCTCGTCTTCAGGCACTGAGGAATTTTGGACCAAAAGATGTCACGCAGTTTTCCGAACGCTGCCCAGCCGAGTTGAATTCGGCGGTTCACCTCTTTCTCGAATTTGGACCTACCTAACTGGACCATATGCCCTAGGCATATATACTCATCTACAATTTTCAGTGCAGAATTTTCAATAATAACTGGGTGATGCCAGGTGTTTTGGGTTCAGTATCGATTATTTATAGTGCCCTCCAATAAGAATTGAGCTTCTCCGTGAGTCGTTATTCCTCATGTTTGAGGGTCGTGACCAACTCCATTTAAGATCTTCCTTACGATGTTGCGCCATCCGCTCCTTTTACCGGCCGTTTGAAGAGCGTCATACATCGAGGAGTCGAGTGTGGTGCGGATCTGGTCAGACCAACGCATCGGGCTACGCCCACGCGGCCTTTTTCCTTCAACTTTGCCAGTGACTACTAGTTTCTCTAGATTATCTCCGTCTTTTCTGGCAATGTGACCAAAGTACTCTAGTACACGCTTGAGGCAAGTGGAGAGCCTTGATTTAATCTTAAGCTTAGTAAGTATGGATGCGTTGGTCCGAAATGCGGTCCATGGGATCCGGAGCATTTTCCTCCAGCACCACATCCCAAAAGCGTCTATTCGTTTGCGATCAGCAGATTTTATGGTCCATGTCTCAGGCCCATATAGAAAAATGGAGAAGACGAGTGTACGTACTAGTTTGATCTTCGTCCTCAACGAGATGTTGCGGTCTCTCCAAGTTTTATGTAGCTGAGACATGGCATTTACAGCTGCAACGAAATAGTAGGCGTAAAACCACCGCCAAAATACCTACTAAAACCCAGCGATGTTCCTTCGGATAGCCTGGTGACTGGATCCCGGGAGCATCGTGAGTCTTCCGTAACTTAATCAGCGGAGTCCACCGAGGCAGACCCTCAACTGGGCCTTACTACAAACCTGCTATTACGTAGCAGCTGTAAAAACCGTTAGCCTAGTTTTTGCATTTTCTGAGAAAGTTTACTATGGTAATATATTTTTTTTTCGACATCGTAAAGTAGAGATTTTAACAAACAGAAAACACACCAATTTTTAAAAACTGTTAGATATTTTGATGAAATTTCGGTTGAAAATTAGGTTATTTTTTCGATATTCATTCTAAATAAGGTGAAAAAATAAATATTTCTAATTAAATAAATTATAGCGTGTTTGAAACATAAAATGGTAAATTTTCACCAAATTTCGTGAAAAAAAATTTTATTTGTAACAGTGTAAATACAAAAGTTTTAGATCTTTTTATTACCTACAACTTTGCTATATAACTCTTTTCTATAGGACTTATAATTTTGCCGGAAATCAAGAAAACCCGTTTTTTCCAAGATTTTCAGGGGTACCTACCTAAAGCCCGGAGTTAGGAAGTTGGTGGGATTACATTCCAGTATTCTGGAGAGCACCTTAAGCCGTCGATGCTAAACTCGATCGTCGAGATCTAGTAGTTATCTTTAATACAAACATACACTAAGCCCGCCAACCTACATTTGAGCAGAGTGGTCTTAGCTTCATATCCCCTCTCCTACAAGGAGAGAGGATATGAATAGGCTAATAATGATGAATGATGAAAAGGATAGTATAATAACAATTATTATATACCTGATATAAGACTTTAAACTCATGAGTTTATCCTAAAAAAATTATACTTCATTTGCAAAAGAGAATCATCTGCCCACAACCATTTCAGCTCCACTGTAAGGCCGAAACCTGGGACGGAGCTTATATCTCATTATCCATAACCATGCCTTGCGGAGAAGCCATACATTTTTATTGCTGCTACCGACCTATCAACAAGCGGCGGTGGTCAAAACTGGTCTGGTACTTTCGCTTTTACAAATGTTTTTGTGGATCAACGATAGGTGGCTATGTATCTATTTTACTTCAATATTTTTAAACTGTGGTTCGACATAGTTTTGGGGTAGCCACTTAAAAAAAATTAGAATATGAATTAATATTGTATTTATAAATATAATACATTAATCACTATTATTAAACGATTATTTATTTAAAAAATGTCATGAATATAAACTTTTGTTAATTAATTAACTACTAACAATTAAATAATTTAATTTAAGTTTGTGTCATAGAAATGAAATATATATTTCCATGTGGCAACAAAAGTTGTTTTCGCATGAAATTGAGAGCATCACCAAAATTTATTTTGATTGCGAAATTGAAATAGAAATATATAGATAAGATAAAATCTAATCAGTATTTTATCAGGGCAGTGTTTTTATATTTTATGTGTATTAAATACTCCATACAAGTGGAGCTCATAAAGAAGCTGCTCGCCATGGCCGGCCCGTCCGACGGTGAGGCCGACGGATGGGTCGAGTTGTGCGAGCGTCAAGCCAAAACCGCCGCTCAGGACTTCGCCAAGGCGTGCATACAATACATACAGGCCAACGCCAGTGACACCACAGCCCGGCCGGTCTCGCAAAAGGAACTTCTCAAGAAATTTGTAGAACATTTTTCTGAGCATTTCGACTTCGAGTTCGGTAAACTGAAGGCTCAACACAAATTACCGAATGGCACGCACACCGGTCACGATGAAAGCGATTACTCCGAAGACACTGATTCGCCCAAAACGCAACACAAACCGTTCTTTAGAAGGTTATCGTTCAAAGGTCTTCGTCGCGGCAAGGGTTTGTTTCACAAACAACATTCGGACGATGCCGATATGTCAAACCAAAACAAACACAAGACAAAGTTGGCTAAGATTGTTGTTGAATGTCGGAAAGAAGGCCTCGTGAATTACTTGACACCCGAGAGCCTTGAACAGCCGAGTGGTCCACAAAAGTGGGAGAGATGTAGGCTAGCCCTAGTGAAAACTGTAGGTGGTTACATGTTAGAATTTTATTCTCCGCCGAAAGCTCAAAAACCTCGGAGTGGAGTGTTTTGTTTCCTTATATCAGAAGCCCGAGAAACTACTGCCCTAGAAATGCCTGACCATGAAAATACTTTTGTGCTAAAGGTAAGATTATACATAGTAATCTATAAATGAAATTATACATAAAAAATTACTTAAACAATAAAAACCTTGAGAATTAATTGCTCTACCAAGGTAGTCTTATCTTTTGTAAGATGTTGGAGGGTGGTGCAAAATAAAACAATACCTGTATATAGTGTGTAGTTCTTGTATCTTTAAATTAAATAAGTTTGTTCAAGTGCTTCCAATAAGAAATTTGTAAATAATAGCTATAATCATTGTTTTTTGTAATAGAGTTTGTCTGGAGTAATACTTATTTATGTCAAGCAGCATTACTGTATTTTACAAGGACATGAGTCCTATCACCTTCGCCTCAAATTCATTAACATATGGTGGCACTTTGTAGAAGGTTTTCTTGAAATGTCCATCAACGATTTTCTACTTTACATCAGATTAACCATTTCATTGTTCTGCCATTTATTATACATACATAACTTCATACCTTATTTCTTTAGGAGTCAGCAGAGAATATGTATTTGCATTTGCCACTGTCCTTGTATACTTCCTTAGCTTCTTCTACTCTCATTGATCATTTCATACAAGTTCATCGAGTTACTCTTAACCTGACCATACTTTAAAATAGTCTGAATTTGATTACATCCATGCACCCTCGCCTCATAAATCTATTTTGTTAAACTTCTTCCATTCAGTCTCTACATGCTCAAACCATCTAGGCATCTCTTTCTCAATTTTAGTCACTACACCATTTGCTTATCATAGTACTTTACTCTGTCACTCTGTTTCAATCCACACATACTCCTAGATTTTCTCATCTATACTGCATTTATTTTACTTTAAAAATTAAAAAAAATTTGTTTGTAATTCCAGGCAGACAACAACATGGAGTATGTAATAGAAGCAGCAGATGTTGATGATATGAAATCCTGGTTGGCCACAATAAAGTATTGCATGCGGTCGCCGCCCACCACGCAACCACCTCCTGACACATTGGCAGGCTTGTCTGAACCAGCACCGCCTGACCTGCCGCCTCGGAGAGATCTACCCGCCAGTAGCAGCAATGCAGACTTGACTACTGATACACCAGATGAGGCTGAATTAGGTAAGGACAGCATAATTATCAGCTAAATAAGTGTAATAAACATCAAAAAGCTTGCAGGAAGCTAATGGATCATAAAAAAATTTTAACAAAAATAAAAACGCCTTCAAAACGCACTAAAAAGTAAAAAATAACTACATCATTTAATTACTTTAATTTACTTAACCACATCTATGAAGTCTGTGCCATCCAAGTTTAGGTAAAGACTTTAAAGTAGAAAGCTCGTGTGGCACCGACTTCATAGATGTGATTAAGTAAATTAAAGTAAGTAAATGACGTAGTTATTTTTTACTTTTTAGTGCGTTTTGAAGGCGTTTTTATTTTTGTTCAAATTTTTTTATTTTATACTTTTTAGTGCTTTATCAACAACGAACATACTAATAAACCTACTCGAACTAAACCATAAGTACCAATATTCACTACCTACTTATAACATTCCGACGTCCCTGCAAAAGTGAATATAAAGTTTGAAGAGTTTCCTCGAGTTTTCGTAGATCTCATCATTGGATCATGACATAGTAAACATTAAACTAACTGGAAACTATAACCTTTCAAACTTCTTATTGAGACATAAATTAATCGCGCCCAATCACAAAGTAGCTACTGTAAACCGTTAAATAGCTCCCTCAACTGTCCTTCTTCTTCATCGCCAGACCCTCAATGACAGTCACAGCCCATCTAAATATAAAGTTCTCATTGACACAAATTAATCGAGCCCAAACACAAGGTAGCTACTGTAAACCGTTAAAGAACTCCCTCAGCTGTCCCTCGTCTTCATCGCCAGACCCTTAATGACAGTCACAGCCCATCTAAATGTAAAGTTCTCATTGAGACAAATTAATCGAGCCCAAACACAAGGTAGCTACTGTAAACCGTTAAAGAGCTCCCTCAGCTGTCCCTCGTCTTCATCGCCAGACCCTTAATGACAGTCACAGCCCATCTAAATGTAAAGTTCTCATTGAAACAAATTAATCGAGCCCAAACACAAGGTAGCTACTGTAAAACGTTACGGAGCTCCCTTAACTGTACGTCGTCTTCATCACCAGACCCTCAATGACAGTCACAGCCCATCTAAATGTAAAGTTCTCATTGAGACAAATTAATCGAGCCCAAACACAAGGTAGCTACTGTAAAACGTTACGGAGTTCTCTTATATATAGATCGGCTCCATCATCAGATCGACTCCAGACCTTCATCAAATTGTAGTGCTTTTAAATACTTACCGGGAAAATTAACAAACGTACTTGTTGTCCCTACAATTTTTGAAAGTTCCCCTCGTTTTCTCCAGGATTCCATCATCAGACCCTGGTTTCCTTGTCATGGTACCACCACCGGACTATCTACTTTCCAACAAAAAAAGAATTATCAAAATCGGTTCATAAACGACGAAGTTATGCGCGAACACACATAAAAAAAAAAAAAAAAAAAATATATACGGTCGAATTGAGAAACGCCTTTTTTTTTGAAGTCGTTTAAAAACCATGATGTTTTTAAGTCTTTACAAGAGCTCTATGTCCATCAGTGGATATTCATTAGCAATTAATGCATATGATGACCAAATGTAATATTTATTTATTTATTATGCTTTATTTCCACTTTTACAAGGATTTGTTTTAAAAATACATAAAAAAATATTTTATTATTTCTTCTTGACTAGTGGTCCCTTGCGGGTAAAAGCCTCCTCCATCTTCTTCCAGTTCTCTCTATTTAATGCCCTACTTAGCCAGTTGTTTCCAGCCAGAGCCACCACATCATCGGCCCATCTCCTTCTTTGTCTTCCAACATTTCTTTTTCCTAATGGGCCCTTCCACTTTGTGATGTGGTGGCTCCATCGCCCATCTGTATAACGAGCCAAGTGTCCAGCCCATTTCCATTTTTGCTCTAGGCAATGCTGTAGAGCGTCTGTAATTTTAGTTCTGCTACATATTACTGCATTTTTGACTTTATTTATTTTTCTAAGTCCCAAGATACTACGCTCCATAGCATGTTGGCACACCAAGATTTCATTTTTAATATTTTCATTGTACACCCATGTTTGACATGCATAACTTAAACTCTGTAGAATACAAGAGTCCATTAATATTTTTTTTAACTCTAGGTTATATTTGCCCTTGAAAATTTCTCTCAAGAGTCCAGTATTTTTTCCATGCTATGTTTATTCTTCTTTCTACTTCGATTTCATTGCTGTTCGCTTCAAAGGAAACCAGTTTGCCCAAATACACATAGCTGTCCATATAGTCTATTGCTTTCCCATTTATTATGTAATATAGTTATTATTCAAAAATGGCTATTATTAGCAGTGCCGTAACTAGAGTAGTGCCAGCGGTGCTCAGGCACAGGACGCAGACCCTGGAAGGGCGCAGAAATGACCAGACCATATACAAACAATACCTTATTTAGAGTCAGTTACAAGTCTATAGGACGCAGTTACGCATGCTGGCACAGAGAGCATAAAGTGCTGGTTACAGCTCAAATTGTTAGTCATTCAATTGCTCTATTGGCCTAAAAAAAGCCTATAGGGCATTTGATCGTGCTGTTTTGGGTTTAACTTATTGGTCCTACTTTGAAATATTTAATTTTTCTTCCTTTGAAGAAATTATAAGCCCAGATTTGAGAACATGGGCTATTACACTCTCAAGCCTCAAACATGTTAAACAATCTGCTCCAGTCATTATCATTATCCGGCTAAGCCCACCAACTTACATTGGAACGGCGTGGTAGGTCTAAGCTTCATATTCAGATTTGCAGACACTAACATACAGATTCACTAAAAATATTGGTTCCTTAACGTTGACTAAACTATCTCTAAGCTATTTATCTTGTACCAGTGGATAGTCTACTAAGGTTTGGATGACAAGGTTCTGGGTTTGTTTAGGATTGATAATATTCATGACATTGTCTTTATTTGTGATCCCTTCACACAGTGTTTGTTCCTTATCTATCTGTTTATAGACTGATAATTATGATAAATGATGAACATCTGTCACCCACCAGGTTCAATAGCAGAGGAAGCGTGCGAGTCGCCGCCACGCCTGTCGTTAGTGGAGTGGCCGTGGTTCCACGGTACATTGGCGCGCGCGTCGGCCGCCGCGTGCGTGCTGGCGGGCGGCGCGGCGGCGCACGGCTGCTACCTGGTGCGGCAGAGCGAGACCAGGCGGGGGGAGTATGTGCTCACGTTTAACTTTCAGGTGAGCTTGACTTAACCAGAAAATTATTCCTTTTTAATCTGTAACAACTTCATTTGAATCTATAGTTAATATGCATTGACATATTAATACTATGGACTTCGGGTCAGCGATAAAAAGTGTCCGAACCAAAAGTAAGCCAAAACGCGAAATGATTTCCAATCGCAATTCAGTCTCATATTAGCTGACTGACAGAATACACGTCAATAATGCCGTAATGTGTTATAAAAAACTTGTAAGAACTACCCGAGTAAGGTGAGAAAAGAAGACGGTGTACCATATTTTCAGTAAGTAAATATTTACTGATGATTTTAAAGTATTATTTTGCTTAGAAACAGGCTATTTTATTAAAATTTTAATAAACTATAGAAATGAATTGCATAACCAACCAAAATGAACAAAAGTATCTATCTGTCCTTTTCCCATACGCTACCCGCGTATAGGATAGAAGGAGTGCAATATGTTTATCTAATTAACCACATTTAGTTCGGATCTGCCGTGAGCAATAGAATGTTTTAGAACAACGACTGCATAGAGTTATTTTGTTGTTTAACATTTGAATTATTTAATTACTTAATTTTTGAATGAAAATAATTTGATTATTTTCAATTCCAAAATTTTTATTTTTTATGTCAACTTTTATTTTTTATGTCATGAATATTAATCAAATAACTTTTACCATAATGGTATATTAATTTGATAACTATAAGAATTATCTAACGTCATTGAAGTAAAAAAATATATTTTCAGTTTAATTAAAAAGAGGAAAATATCGAGAACTTAAAATTTCAAAGGAAAGAACTATGTCGAGTGGCATATCATTTTGTACATTAGTGGATTTGGTTTGTAATTAATTATTATTATAACTAATTATTATTTTATACAAGATAATTACAACAATTATTATTTGATACAAGATTTATCCCAGCATATAGAGGTCAGGGATATGTCAATATAAATTAAAATTTGCTGTAAATATAATATATAAATATAAGATGCCAAAAAAATTTGAAAGCTACCGACTCCATACCATTTATGTTGTCCTGTTTTCACGAGAAGCTGTCATGTCAAAAAAAAGGCTGCCATGGTAACCGTCAATCGAAGCTGATTACTCATTGCATGCAATTAGACCGTTGCAAATTAGACTGTATAACAATACGATAAGACATACATTACAATGTTATTTTGTGTATAAAAACATAAATACATCCTAGTGTGTATAAAATATCTTGGGACACTTTTGACGTAAATTTTGCATTAGACCCGAAGTCCATAGTATTAATATGTCAATGTTAATATGGCACAAACAAAGTAGAATTGTTCTGGGCCAAGTTATAAAACTTGGTTACTTGGTTGGACTGCCTATGGCCTATCAAACAGAGCACTCAAGATTCTCAAGTTTACCTTTTACAGATCTGCTTATGTCATTTAATAAGTCTTGATGTAATTTCGAAAAATATAAAGCTTCTAAATATGTTACTAAAACAGGCCACAAAAATGTGACTGACATGTACAGAGAGTCAAAATTCTCAACATTTTTGTGACGTAATTTATGGATAGTACGTATTTGATATGTCAAAGTGGCGAGTTTACCATCAGGCCTAAGAGACTCTAAAACATTTGCTGTAGTAACGAGAATTCATTATGAAACTGCTATATGTGATGATGGGTGCTGAGATACGGCCTAAGGCAAATCTGGTGCAGAGAAAACAATATCGCGAAATTTAAAATATCACTCTCACTCTTTGTTGATATGGAAGACGAGCTATATCTTCGATTTCGCTGCTATTTTGTTATTTTCTCTACACAACATATTTTTTCTGGGCGTATGTTTGGCCTAGTGTGTAGGTAGACTAAATGTTCTCCGTCGACGGGTTGTCAGGGTCGCGCGAAGCACCTGCGCATGACGCTGAGCGAGACGGGGCAGTGCCGCGTGCAGCACCTGTGGTTCCCCAACGTGCACGACATGCTGGAGCACTTCCGCGCGCACCCCATCCCGCTGGAGTCGGGCGGCGCCGCTGACGTCACGCTCACCGAGTACGTGGTGTGCCAGGACGCCGCGCGCCCGCAAGTGAGCCGCCCCGCCGCCGTCACGTGACATAGCTCCCGCCCACTACCAACCGCGTCACCACCCCGCATCCCATCCCATACTCACCCAATACGTGGTGTGCCAGGACGCCGCGCGCCCGCAAGTGAGCCGCCCCGCCGCCGTCACGTGACATAGCTCCCGCCCACTACCAACCGCGTCACCACCCCGCATCCCATCCCATACTCACCCAATACGTGGTGTGCCAGGACGCCGCGCGCCCGCAAGTGAGCCGCCCCGCCGCCGTCACGTGACATAGCTCCCGCCCACTACCAACCGCGTCACCACCCCGCATCCCATCCCACACTCACCCAATACGTGGTGTGCCTCCTGGCACACCACGTATTGGGTGAGTGTGGGACGTGACATAGCTCCCGCCCACTACCAACCACGTCACCACCCCGCATCCCATCCCATACTCACCCATGCTGCTGACACGTCGTACTAGACAATACTTAAATTATATTAGTAAATACTGTTCAACTAATTCGAATTAGCGTTATCCTGGCCGTCAAAAGGCTAAATTCACGCCGCCGCGTTTAATACGTAACGATAGTAATTTGGAACGGGCGCGTGCAGTTTTACCTAAATTCGCGAACTATTTTTGCAAAATTCCAAAAATATAAAATAATATAAATATATAAATATAAATTTCCTGTAGTACAGGAAATTTATTCTACTTGTCAATGGTCCAAACTTGTTTAAACAAAAATTAATGAGTAAATAACAGTTCAAAGTACGCAACATCGTGGGACTAGTTATTGACACTAGTGATGATTTTACAAATAGAGAGGTAAAATAGGTTACAAGTATAGGTATAGTTTGATTTTAAAATCAAAGGCATTGCCAAAATTTGCCCCAGGCTGTCCAGACTTATGCTCATATTTAACTTTTATTTAAATACACAATAAATTTTAAAAAACTACCCATGTTTCATAGCAATCACTTGAAAATATATCAAAAAAATAAAAATTTCAATCTTTATTTTTTTGATTTTTCTGTTCTTAATCACCTGACCGTCGTCGTAGTATGAAAAGTCAACTTTTTCAACCTTCATAACTTTTTCCTGCGATTACATAGCTACATACGACTTTATTTTTCTGTAAATAGAAAATCTGCACTATTTAATGACATATATATCATTACTGGGCAGCCTGGGGTAGCCTTCCATAGAATATTTGGCAATGTCCTTTAATACACACAATCAATGCAGTCACAATTTATTAGAGGATATCTTGAACATACTTTCAACAGGCAAAATAAGCAGGTCTCATCTACAGCTGAAGTATCCTTAAATAATGATGTGATCCTTTAAATTTTAGATTTGAATTCAAAATGAAAGAATATGGAAAAAAAATTAAATTTCAAAAATAACGCTGCTGCTTTAAAAAATATATTTATTATTTTGAGCTCTTTAGAGTTTAGATTCACAATGAGTTGAATCAATACATATACAGTTTAACAATATTTTTTAGTTTTTATATGTTTATGTTAATTATTATTTAAACTAACCCATTTTTAAATTTGAGGCTTCTTAATATCCCACCAAAACTATTTTCTTTAATGATTAAAAATAATTTGAAACAATTTTATAGTCTACTCTTTCAAAAATATATATGTATTTAATATTATGGCTATTAAATACATATATATATTTGAAAGCGTAGACTATAAAATTAAAGCCAAGGATTGGACTTGGTGTTAATCATTCATGATGTAATGATTATACCATATACAATGATATCCTTATCATTTTTTGGAACTCAAATTTATCATTTGACATAAATCCATTGTGTGTCTCGCTCATTATCATGAAATTCGAAGGTTTCGGAATGACAAAATGAACAGCAAAACCAACATGCTTTGATGTTTTAGCATGTGAGAGAAAATTGGTATAATTGAACTAATATTTAATTGTACTGCACACTGCAATACATATTCTAAATAGGTTAAAATTATTTTCTTTTATGGCAACATAAGCCTGGTGACCTGAAGTTTATAAAATAAAAAACGGTTTAATATACATGTGTACCGGGTGTAAGCAGCATGCTAATGAAAACTTAAACCAGTAATTCAATACATAACTCTGAGTAACTTAGAGCTCGAATTTCTCGAAAAGAGCGCTTTTCAACATTAAAAAAAAAACTTTTTGGTTTTAAATAACAGCAGCATCACCATGTAATAGATCTCGTTACGATTTTAAATTAAAAACAATAAAATGGGATTTTTAACAAAAACTAGCAATGTAAAATGTTTTGACAATCTTCGTGGCGCAGTGATGTGCGCGGTGGATTTACAAGACGGAGGTCCTGGGTTCAATTCCCGACGGGGCAGATTGAGATTTTTCTTAATTTGTCTAGTGGGAGGCTTTCGCCGTAGCTAGTTACCACCCTACCGACGAAGATGTATCGCCAAGCGATTTAGCGTTCCGGTACGATGTCGTCTAAAAACCGAAAAGGGTGTGGATTTTCATCCCACTCCTAACAAGTTAGCCCGCTTCCATCTTAGAATGCATCATCACTTAACATCGGGTGTGATAGCAGTCAAGGGCCAACATGTAGTAAATAAAAAAATACGTAATCAGCTGTTCACCCTGCGCGGCTGTCGCCAGCGCTGGTTAGGTGTGCATTGCGGAGCGTTGCTATCGCATTGTTCGCAATACATTACTCGCTCAATAACATCAAAAGCGGAAACCCTCATTTCCGTCATAAACGGTATTCATTATTTAATTCTAGACATTAAGTTTTCGTCAACATATCCCTTACACCCGGTAATTGATTCTTTTATGCTGACCTACATAATCATCACTTGGTGACATCTTCCGAACAAAACTTGGCGGTCAATATGCGAAAAGAACATCTCCGTATCCACAATTCGCTTTAATTGTGGGTAAACGTAAGAGTAAGAGAGTGGCACTTATGTCGTCCAGCCATTTTCTCCTTTGACGACCAGAGTGCCTAGTGTGAGCTTTCACCAAACAAATCGAAAACTTCACATTCGCGTAAAGGCAAATTTTATATGGAACTGAAGCAGCACCCCTGCCAGTATCGAGAGAAAACTCAAATGGGTGGGTGTCAGTGTCATATAAAATTTGCGTTTACCGTTCTCGATATCGACGCGGTAAAATCTTACACTATACTAAAGCCAAACTCGATTGAGAATGCTTGTCAACAAACAAATTAAAAATAAAGGTAGTAATCACTAGTCATTTTACTCCTAGTTCTTTTTGTTAACTTATTAATGACAAATTCATGACAATAAATTAGATTAGTAAGCTTAAAACTAATTATTATATTCAATATCTTTTAAATAAGATTTTATAAAAAAACAAAACATAATTCTAAATTTATTAGGCATAAAATGTGTTGCATTCTCTACCTTCATTTTAAATTTGTTTGTTGACAAGCATTCTCAATCGAGTTTGGCTTTAGTATAGCCACATAGGTGCTCTTGCCCAGTATCTATCCTTCCAAGATTACTCTTGGAAAGGCATACTCACTCTCTGTAGGTGTCCAAAGCTCAGTTTCCTTGATGGTAGACATGAGTTCGTTAACCTTATAAATCACAAAACATTTGTATAAAGGCCACATTTGCTTCAAAGTTTTCATTGTATTGCAGTGGCCAGCAGAGATGCGATTTATTTTAAATACATCTATTTCAAATGCAAATACAAAATGCAAAATACCTATTTTGTATTTTGCATTTAAATGCCTTTTAGTAAAAAGCATTTTGTATTTTATTTGAAATACCTTTCGAGACGTATTTTGTATTTTTAATATTCATTTCAAAATGCAAAATACTTTGTGATTTAGTTTAGCCGATAGAGACGCCTGCAAAAAATTTAATAATAATAAAATAAGAACTAGATACATAATAACCGAAATAAATGGCCACACAGTTCACAAAACGGTGCTATGGCTATTTTTCGTTAATCTAGTTTTTTACATTATTTTAAGTAAACATTATTATTATTAATAACATAACAGAATTCATTGATACGCCATTTGGCTCAGCATTGTATCGCTATTCTATTTTTTATGATAAATAACTAAAATAAATAAAAATATCATACGATTTGGTCAAAAGGTATTTAATTTGAAAAATTATTTTGAAAATAGCTATTTTGCATTTAGCATTTGAAATACAAAACACAAAACTATTTGGTATTTTGCATTTGAAATAGTAAAAATAAAAAGTATTTTGTATTTAAATGTTTTTTGGAACCATTTTGTACATCTCTGGTGGCCAGTTAGTGTAGTGTATTCAAGCTTCTTTACCTAACTGACCTTTTCTCTCGCATGCATTTAAAGTCTGTTTTCATTCTCTATTTTGTGTCGTTGACATTTTTTTTTTATTTTGTTGCTAATAAACTTTTTTGTTTCATAAGCTTTTGTATATACTCTCATGTTGCAAATTAGTAGCAATAATAAAATTCTTTTATTTATAGGTGGTTAGTGCTTTAGTGATTCTTATAGGATGAGATACTATTATTTTTAAATGTATATAACTGGATGTATGTTCAATAGAATAAAAAGATAACCCAATCACAAAATTTAAAAAATCATTATTTTTCTGTACATTTAGTTTAAAACTGATATCTTTTTGTCAGGATTATATTTTTAAAAGGACAGGATCCTTTTTATATGTTTACAAGCATTCGTTAAAATACGTTTTATAAAACCGCTATTATTTAGTAAAAAAAAATGGCAACATTATTTATATTAACTATTCTAATACTACAAACTTTGTGTTTTTGAAGGTACTCATACAAAAGACGTATGATTATAATCTATGTACATCGCTTGTACTGTTCAATATTTAACTTGTATAGTAATTTTAAACGTGGATTTATTTGTAATATTTTGGTATAACAGTAACAATAATAATTGTTATTATTAATTAAGAGTGAAAAATGAATGAAAACTTTCCCTCACGATTCCTGAATATGCATTTTATTTATAAAAGTCGTTTTACGATAAAAATAATTAGGCATTAGATTTACAAGTAGATTTTAAGGCGAGGTGTATCTTTTATTTTGAATGAAGTTTTAGATAAGTTATATAAGTTGTTTAGTCGATCCCAGTAAACAATTGAACACAATATTGCCAGTTAAAGCTAGGTTTATTGTTTTGTTCATATAGTATAGTTATATATGTAAATTATTTATAGCTGGTACCTTAATACAGTCGCACCATACGCTGGTGTAGTGAACTAATGCCTGGGCGCCCGAACTGTGCTCGGTGTTTTTTTTTTGGATAGTAATCCAACGCATATTACTTGCAACGTCATCTTATAGATCTTTAGGTGTAAGTAGCATCATCATTAGACTATTAACGGGGCCAGACCTCCCGCCTTATATGAGAGAAGATATGGAACTAAGACCCACCACGCTGGTGCACTGCGGGTTGGCGGTATAAGTATGCTACATATAAATTATGTACTGTCTTTAGGATATCTTTTAATAATAGTACCCCAAAGATGTACGAGATGGCGTGATTAAGAATTCTTGGTACTTTTTTCTTCTTTTTTGGGGTTTTCTGGTGATAAACACAAAAACTGCCTCGTTGGTCTAGTGGTTAGCCTATGTGGCCTCGATCACGAGGTCCTGGGTTCGATTCCTGGGTCGGGTCACGGAATAATTCTGAGCTTTTTCATTCTTCTATGAAATGTTCAGTACATTCCAAGCCCGGAGTCTGGAAGTTGGAGGTGTTACACCCCCGTGCCTCGGAGAGCACGTTAAGCCGTCGGTCCCGGTCACTATCAACAACATCTGATAGTGATCGTTAATAAATGATACATTATCACCCTAAGCGCGCCAACCCGCATTGGAGCAGCGTGGTGGGTGTACGCTCCATATCCCCTCTCCTATAAGGAGGGAGGCCTGGCCCTGTAGTGGGCCGTTAATAGGCTGATAATGATGATGATGATGATGATGAAACACAAAAATAGGTGGTAATCAAATCCCTACCAAAATTTGGGTGACAGTGTTAACATGCCAGCTTTAAATAATTTATATATATTAGGATTCACTTGAAATCGGACTGTTGATTTTATTACTACTCTAACATGTAGAAGTTAATATATTTTTAAACTATTATTAATATTTTTGTTTGTTAATGTACACAAAAGTACTCATTTTTGGAGCTTTAATCATATAATACTGTGGTTGTACATATTTTTTATTATTAAAACTTATTTTGCTGAATGGCTTCGTTTTTTTTTTATTTTGCCGTCTGTTTTTAGTTTGATGCCTGTGTGTGCTGTTTGTAATATGTAACCGTCTTCACAGGTAAGTTTACTGCTCTTTGCTTTTTATTATAAATTTACCTTTTTATCTATATTGCAAAAAAATCGCAACTTAACATTAATTTCTCCACTTGTTTTAATTTACGCTGTTAATAAGCTTTGTTAAAAAAAAATTAACAAAAAATAGAACCGACACAAAACGCTTTAAAAAGTAAAAAATAACTGTGACATTTAGTTGTTTTAATTTACTTAAGCATATCTAGGAGTCGGTGCCAGCCAAGGTTTGTACTTTAAGGACGTTACCTAGAACCCACAAACTGCTTTACTACGTAAAATAAATGTTCCTTAAACTTGGCTGGCACCGACTTTATAGATATGCTTAAGTAAATTAAAACGACTAAATGACACATTTATTTTTTACTTTTTAGTGCGTTTTGAGTCGGTTCTATTTTTTATCAAAAAATTTTATTTCTTACTTTTTATCGCCACGTAACGTACTCGTACTATACAGTCATAGTATGTTATACCGCACGAATAGCCAAAAAGCTATCGATACCGAGACAAAAGCCGAAATCGCTGTAGGCTTGCCTCCAAAATTTGAAGTTTCTTCAATTTCCCCAGGATATCATCATCAGATCCTAAAATGAAAATGGGACCACCTTGGTAAAATTTCCTTTCTAATAAAAAAAGAATTATCAAAATCGGACAACTCTGTAAAAAGTTATGCGTGGTCATACATAAAATATATATATATATATATATATATATATATATATATATATATATATATATACGTGTCGAATTTAGAACCTCCTCCGTTTTTTTTCGTCGTTGCTTTTGTTGTAGTTAGGTAGGTATTTATTTCTACATTTGCATTCGTATTACTAGAATCCAAAATATTTATTTGATTTTGCACTGATTTTTTATCCACGCCAACAAAGTCGTGTCATTTACTATACGTGTTTTACTTCAAATCGTTTTTTTTTTATTTTGTTAAGCTAAGGTATTTAAGTTATAAAACAGTTGTTATCCACAATTTGCTAAGATAAAATTTTGCAAACGTCATACGTAATTTTTTGATTGATTGTTGATCGCTTGGTCATACGTCATAACAAATTCAATATGGCGGTCTACTATAGATAACGAAATTTACATAAAATTATAAAGACGTTGGTCAAAAGTAAACTAAATTGTATGTTCTTAATCCTATTTGCCTACCAAAAATTGTTTGAAAATTATTCCAATGCTCACATTTTTTCTTATTATTCTAACCAAACATCGACATTTTTGATATCCAATTTAATGCTAAACTGTATGTACCGGTATCGGTTACTGAAATACATATATATTATTCAATTTCATATAGTTCATGCCAAGGTTCAAATGACGTTTCCCTCTCACTATTCTCTATTACTTACATTCTACTGGCCCCTGAGGTTATCACCCACGATCAAAATTTCGAAGTTCGAACCTCGTTGGACCCTCGAAAGTTGCTAAGAGCAAAGGAGTAGGCACCTAACTATCCATCTCTCCCTTACCTAAGTATTGTTCGTGGGTTTACCGCCCTTTTGTGCCAGATTGGCACTATGGTTGGACTATCAGTTATTTATTATATTGTTATAATTCTGTTTCAATTTCACATTTACCTAATGTTTGACATTTTCAGTTGGGTGTATCCCACGGCAGCGACGTGCGTATGAGGCGCGCCGAGCTGGAAGCATTGCTGATGGCGAGCGGGGCCCACCACGATATACGAGCAGTCGACAACCAGTACGTGCTGTGCAACATGCGACCATCGACTATAGAGCGCGGGGCATAGATTATAGGTGCTCAATAACGTTAATAGAGTAAGTTAGTTAGCAACAGTTATGAAGCTCAGTCACTCAACAAGCGAAACTCAGTCTCTCAGTGATCTATTGAGTACTATACTTCAGTTTGTTTACGTGATCGTGTCAGAAATGGGATCCGTAGACTAAATAGTGACTGATATAGATCAACCAGTCGCAAAGTTTAAGTGGTACTGAGCTGGATACTTAGTTCAAAAGGACGTCCTAAGGTAGAGTGGCGACCTCGCACCTGAAAGCGCAATGTTGGCCGACCCCACACTAAATTCCATTTTTTCTTTTCGGACACAAGAATGACATTTATAGTTGTTATTTTTGTATCGGTAAAGAAAAAATAGACGTGGAAATTGTAGATCCATTTTTTCTTTATAAACGCAAGAATGGCGTTTCTAGTTGTCATTTTTGCGTCCATAAAGATAATATAGACTGAAGGTGGAGTAACTTCAAGCAAATCTCAGAGTTCGCTACATGCAAGGGGTTTGCCATTGTGGAAGTCCTTACTTACTTATGTCCAACAGTGGACGTCCGTCGAATAAAGTGATGAATAGAATAAGAATTGTATATATGAATTACCGAAACCGGCTGGCCGTTTTAGGAAAGATACAAATCTTGGCCAAATACGTTTACCACGCCGGTTTTAAGCTAGCCAGCCAATACAATGTGTTCAAAGTGAAAAACTTGATACCCCGCATGCTTTTATAACAGATTAGAAGTTTCGCGAACGCTATAAATATGTAAACAGTTAGGTTAAATCCAATCAATATTTAACAATCCACAATATTAATACTCAAGAATAACATTCGCCCGTGACATCAATTCCCATAGACTACAGAATTCATTTATCTGTCATTTAATACTTTATAACGTTGTTATTTAAATTGTGTGTGCAATATGCTTGTATAAAATACGTTGAGTAAGGATAAAATGTCTATGTGTTTATGGATTATCTATTAATTATAATTATATATTCTGGCAAAAATTGATTGAAATATCAATATGTAATTAATTAATTAATTTTTCGTTAATTTTAGAAAAGTTCTTGGCACATTTTTATAGTTTATGAATAGTACGCGTTTTTAATACCCTACGCGCTTTAACAAGTTAAAAAGAGGATGCACAATCAGTGACTAAAAACCTTACTGAATGAGCGCCAAAAAAAGTTCTGGGTGGACTTTTCAAGTAGTTTCGCATTGCAAATCCAATCTTAAAAGAATTTGTCCAACGTTAAATTTCTTCTGAATTAGGGGTTTTATTAAGAGGAAGATTATAATATTCTCTACGTATTCCAAAGTTGCCCAAATAAAAGTGATCACGTTTCAAGTGAATTTTCTACATGACTGCGTCCTTTTTTTACTAAGGTCAATGTTAGAACCTTGCATTTTTGTGCTGGTAAAACACTACAATATACATACAAGTTAACGGTTTTTATTTAGCAAAACCGACAATAATGTTTTTAGGAACTCTTAAACCTGCATACAACTTATTACGTTTATTCCTTTTCATTTTAATATCAAATTGTGTTAAGTTGAGTATGGCAATAGTTCTGGAACAAGGACTTTTGGATTTTAGTTAACTCATTAACCATAGAGGCTTTAACTTATTTATTTAGTTAGGTAGGTATTTAGTTCATATTATTAGGTTCTAACGAAACGATCCTTGCCCGTATTGAACATTTCAACAATAATAGGTAGTATATGTATATATCAACAAACAAACAGTTGTACTTATACAAAATAAGCCCATTCCATATTAGTCAAATAATAATATACATAACGGCGAACATAATAGAGATGCTGACTAATTATTATTATTCAAATTGCTTATATTTTATAGATGTTACTCAGTGGCGTAGCGTGCCTTGTCGAAGCCCCGTATAAATAATTTTTCACAAAAGAAAAAAAATATTGTGAAAAGAAATATTTATATATCATAACATAATTTAACCATTTTACAAATAAAAATCAAGTTTTAAATATTCACTCTTCTTGCCTTTTTTCCGGTAAACTGATTTATTATGGCTGATGATGATTTTAGTTTTTCTAAAGTTTCTGCCTCTATGGAGAATATTTTGTCATTTGTAAAATAAAATAAATTAGAAAGGTTTTATTTTTTTTCCTAACACACTTTGGTGGCCCGGGGGCCTCGTATAATTGATACGGCAGATACGGCGGTAGCTACGCCCCTGATGTTACTCCTTAACAATAAAAATATTATACTTTTAATAACAAAAATGTTTTAAAGCATATTATTTATGAAATTTTAAAATTGGTTGGTCAATTAAAAATGGTTTATCATTCGAATTTGCACTTAGGTAAAGGGGAACACAGTTTATTTATTAGTTTTTTAACGAGTCAACAATTAGAAAGATATCGTTAAAACCCACAAAAATTAAGATTCCCAATATTACTTGTTAACGATCCAAACCAACATAAAGCAGATCATTATATGTACTTAATGCATTATGAGTCCATTCTAAAGTTGCAATACGCCGAATTGCGTAGATATAATGGCCGCGCTGAAAACTATTTTGTGCTACAAAATCAGATAAAATGGCCGCGTTATTTTATCTACGCAATTAATTTAATAACTATTTTGTGCTACAATCAATATGTACTCATTCAGAAAAAGCCTAGCTTTCAAAGCGTATCCGAAGTTTAGCGAGACCTACTTTAGTCAACATCCCTATTAACGCCACAACAGCCTTGAACCTTATGATTAGATGCAACTTAAAGCACTACGGGATATATTTGTTATCACAAACCCGGTTTTAGCTTTATTACTTAATATTAATAAATTAATATTACATTAAGTAGATAATAAACACAGTAGTTAATATTTAGAATTTGGATCAGGTGTGAGGTTCAGAATGCAGTAGGCAATGGATGAAGTGTGAGCTTCAGAAGGCAGTAATTCTTCAGACGTCGCGTATTGTGGGGTTTCTTACTAAATAAGGCCTAGGATGCGCATGTAAGGCATATCTCGTGTAGAGAAAAGATATCGTCGCCTATCATAGACTAACTAAAGGAACGCCTGTTACGCAGCCGTAATCACCAACAAAATTATCTATCGTTTTTGGAAGTGGACAAGATAAACTTGCACATTAAAAATATTTAACCTTGAGTCTCAATTTTGAAAAAGACCGTTAGCGAATTGTTTAAAATGTCTCCCTACGCCCGTCGCGGTCTGCCAAATAGGTCTCTTAACAAAAAAATAATTATTCTACTTTGAAGCCATATTTAGCCATTCTGTAAATAGCCATTGATTGATATATTTCCTAGCTTTCATATACATACCAAATTAATGGTACCTTCTTTAATATTGTTTTAATTATGATATGTATATAGTTTACTGTATATATGTTTAGTATATATGGATACTGTAGCGTAAGTATTAAATTTTTATTGAATTACAAATATATTATTTATCTGTACATATATTAACGTTAAAAAAACCAACACCACCGAACATAAGTAATGCAATCGAAAATATCGCACTTTCTTGCGTCATGGCGAAAGATTTCGATTTCGGCGCTAACAGGCGCGTTGTGTCTTTTGTTTAGTAGTCTTCGTGCGCATCCAAGGCCTGATCTCCTCTGAGTTCTGATCGCAGCGCTTGTTTTAGGATGGCAAAGCTTCGAACATCGGATTGTTTTTCAATTTGGGAAAAACGTTTTTTATTTTATGTACATTCAAACAAAATCAAACTTTTCATATTACAATTTCGTAAAAATTTTATATCTTCGACACAACTACGTCGGATTTTATTATTATTATTATTGATATGTATAGTTAAATGATTAGGGATAATAATTAATTTATTTAATGAATGTTTAAAACATGGTAGGTACATTTATTTATTTTATGTAAATATTGCATTGAAGGTATGAAATATATAGTAAATATTTGAATGATAATTGTGAACTGACTAAAAGACTAATATTAGTGTAATATTAGATCGAAAATGTAGAAAAATCAAACAAACTATTACACTTTCCCTGAGATTTTTAAGAAAATTTTATTATAGTAAAAAAATCTAAAAAGGCTTCTTTAAATTTAATAAAAGGTTTTAATTTCGATATAAAACAGTTCTACCATTTCTTGTTTCGAATTTGTTTTTGTTCGTTCAGGTAACAACTTTATTTTTTAAAGAAATTACCTATTATAATTTTTGATATTTCAATAAAGATATATCAGAATATTCTACAGCTAGCCTAAATCATTTTGTTTCTTTTAATATATACTTTAGTTAACATTAAAGAAACTCTAAAAGGGAAAGTTGTTCTAGTTCGGTATCTTGTACCTATAAATAAAAAAATTAACGTTGTCAAAGTCGTCTTAAATGTAAAAAAGATATAGACCTATGTAAATGTTGTTGGAATTGAATATCTATAATTATGTAGGTATGATTGAATAAGTATTACAATTGTTTTATTCATAACCTATATCAAGGTAATTAGGATTATTTTTAGCAGTCTGTATGTACGGTCCTGTTTCTCTTTTGTTCATTCGTGTTAGAATTTTAAAAGGCTCACGTGTCGCCATTTTTCATATATTATTGTTCGTAAATGGTAACAGGTAGGCACTTGAAAGATTCACAAAATATTTAATTGTAGTGTTAATTGTTAAATAATTGTTTACCTAATCAATGGTACGGAACCCTTCGTGGGCGAACCCGACTCGCATTTGGCTGGTTTTCAGTAATCTTTTCAAGTTTTGATTTAAACATTATCTTGTTATCGTAAATGTTTTGCTATCATTTTACAGTATGTTGTAAAAATGCAATTTTTTTTATATACGCCTACCTACATACAGACGTAATAATTAATCAATATTTTGAAGTTAATCAATCAATGCACGTTATTTTCGTTGTACGTATACGCTGGGTAAATGAATGTAACATTCCGTATCTAAGATGCATGCATATAATATTTGGTATGTTTAAAATATAGACTACATTATATATTTTGCACATGTTTTTGTTTTATTTGTAGAAATACTTTATAATTCATTTTGATTACCCCCACTAGTCCCACTATACTAAAGCCAAACTCGATTGAGAATGCTTGTCAACAAACAAATTAAAAATGAAGGTAGTCACTAGTCATTTTACACCTATTTTTTTAAAATAAAATACTTAATGACGAATCCATGACAATAAATTAGATTAGTACGCTTAAAACTAATTAATATATTCAATATCTTTTAAATAAGATTTTTTACAATAACAAAACATAATTTTAAATTTATTAGGCGTAGAATGTGTTGCATTTTCTACCATCATTTTAAATTTGTTTGTTGACAAGCATTCTCAATCGAGTTGGGCTTTAGTATAGGTGTATTGACAACGTTAAAAGTGTCGCAGGGAGCCGCTGGCTATAGGACTCAGGATCGGTGTGTCTGGAAGTCCCTAAGTCCAGCAATGATCGTCCATCGGCTGATGATGATGATTAATTTTGAACAAAACCCCTTTCCTATTTAAGCGTAAAGCCTTTGTAAGCCGAAAGAAAGGTACGAATTTATGCAATACATAAAACATGTTAAAATTGCAAAACTGCATCGATAAGACGCACTCACCGTGCTATGATCGCGCAGCAAGGCGCGAGAGCGAGATGGAGGATGCACGGTATGTTGCACCAAACAGCAGTGATACCTATTCAAAACTGGAGTTATATTTAATAATTTTTAGCGATGCGTCTAACGCAATTTGCGCGGCCGCATGTAAGCGCTGGAAAGAAAATAAGATCGAACGAGTCGCCTACGTTACAAAATATTTTTGGTTCGACTTAACTAACTTACTACACTGGATGAACATTATTCGAAATCGCATAACGTGTTAGTACAAAGCCAGACCCTTACCGACGTTGGAAATTGTTTATTCTGTCGCGGGCACAGTAGACCTCAACACACGTTACCAAATTGTAAGCAATTTAAAAAGTCGTTGAAGAGAGATCGGTGGAGTCATGTAAAACGTTATAGCCTTTGTTTTGGCTGCGGGAAGGCTCATCACCGTTTATTACACATGATTCGCGCAACGAAACCACATCTGAAGACTCCGAAGCCAACCGCCGAAGCGTCACCAGCTACTTTGCCGAATTAAGCCGTTTTTTACCTGGAAACCTGTGGTTTTATTGGCACAAGAAACCAACATAACACGTTTCAGTATACCCAGATCCTTTGGGCATATTATATTTTTACTTAAAGAATGAAATTTAATTTATGGTTTTTTTTTTTTTAATTAAATTGGAAATCCCTTCGCTTGCCGTAGTTTTAATAAAACAAATGATTATAAATCAAATTCCTATATTGTACTTATTTAATACTTTCAATAATCATCTAGTAAAGGCACTATGTGGAACTCTGAAAACATTTGCCGTTGATCATCCTTTTCTAGTTTCAATTGTAGACGCAACAACCCATTCGAGCTACACGTTAGCACCACCTAAAATATAATGCATTGAATAAATATATAAATATAAAAACTTACAATGTAGTCTTTTTGATGACCTCCGTGGCGCAGTGGTATGCGCGGTGGATTTATAAGACGGAGGTCCTGGGTTCGATTCCCGGCAGGGCAGATTGACATTTTTCTTAATTTGACTTGGTCTGGCTGGTGGGAGGCTTTCGCCGTGGCTAGTTACCACCCTACCGACAAAGACGTACCGCCAGGCTATTTAGCGTTCCGGTACGATGTTGTGTAGAAACCTAAAGGGGTGTGGTTTCCATCTAACTCCTAACAAGTTAGCCCGCTTCCATCTTAGACTGCATCATCACTTAACATCAGGTATGTTAGCAGTCAAGGACCAATTTGTAGTCGATAAAAAAAATCCTGCTCCGCTCGATTCACTAGTTGTGGAGCTCGTGAGCATTATAAAATAAAGTGACCGACTGCTCCTCTATGTGGGGCTGCTGCCCCGCCGCTGCCCGTACTTCGCGACGCCTATGTGCAATAGAAATAGTATAGTATCTACTTATTAATTATGTTATCTCTTTTTCTAACTAGATGGATTTTTTTTTACAAGTCGACGACTGCTATCACACCTGATGTTAAGTGATGATGCAATCTAAAATGGAAGCGGGCTAACTTGTTAGGAGTGAGACGAAAATCCACACACGTTTCGGTTTCTACACGACATCGTACCGGAACGCTGAATCGCTTGGCGATACGTCTTTGTCGATAGGGTGGTAACTAGCCATGGCGATAGCCTCCCACCAGCCAGACCAAGACAAATTAAGAAAAATCTCAATCTGCCCCGCCGGGAATCAAACCCAGGACCTCCGTTTTATAAATCCACCGCGCATACCACTGCGCCACAGAGGTCGTCAAAATTTTCATTACAACAGGTACAAAGCTTTCATTTATCACACTAATATTATTTTGTGAAGATATTTTTAAAGCTTAACAGTGTGTTCTATCTATACTGTAGAGTGCTTATAATTCAACTCTACCTCTATCTAACAAGCATTCTCAATCGAGTTTGGCTTTAATCTAGTTTGGTGTAGATATACTGTACTCGTAGTAAAGATCGTAGTAAAATCGTAAAAATGACGTAAAAGAAAGTGTTCACATTAGGGCAAAGTAATTTAATATTTTTTTAGCATGCTGACCTTCGTAGACACAGCTAGAGCCTTCATTATAAGTCGAATGTGCGACAGCTGGTATTTAAACGTGACCGGCTGATCGCAGCTGAAGCTCTGCATCATGTCTGAAGATTTCGGCACTTCTATACACGACCTATCCTACAATGAACATATATATATTTTTTAAAAATGTATTATTTAAGTATGGCTTTATCAATCAAATTAGCGGAAAACAAAAGCGACTTCAACCGTCTGAATTTTCTTGAACCTGATAGGTACATACTTTGAAGGATTTTCATAAAATTTCATTTAACGTGCAAAATCATTTTAAATGAACGTTGTGTGTTGCCAGTGATGACATATAAATCCGAAACTTGGTTGCTAACTTAGGTCTCAGAAGGCTCAGTCATTGTCTGGTGATGGAGTCTGCGAGCGAATCCGAGTTAAAAGAAGTAAAGCTACCAATATGGTTCCATAACTGGTAATAATCTATGGGGTTTATTATTAAAAGAGTCAATGGACATTGGTCTCCCAAGGTGCTAGAATGGCGACCCCTCACCGGAAAACGCAGTTTGGGTCTTTAAATAAATGAACTGCCGCTAACCAAGTTGCAGGAAGCTGTTGAATTAAAGATCTTGGTGATTGAAAGAAAAAGAGACCTATTCCATCATATTCTTCCATGATCTCCACCAGTGGAGCGCTACAGGTTCGCCAGCAAACCGGGAAACAAGCTCGCCTTCAGCACCAGCTTTGCCTCTTCGGACTTATCGTCGTCTAGCTCAAGCACACAGTCCTCAGTCTGTCTATTGATTGATAAGCCTATGGTCACTACAGACCCATAAGTTGGCTCAGAGCCACTTAGTGTTCGAGCGAGCTGTTCTGCCTGCTTGTCGTACGTAACGTTAGCAACTCCCTAGGCCTATAGTTGCTATAGGCTTGGGTAGCCTCATAATCACTAAGCGATGGATCGAGCTATTCTCTCTAGGCTCAGAGTTATTTATGAAGCAATCCGTTACCTCGTAAGTAAGCTCAGTCACTTAGCACTAGAGTGGGCTGTTCTAACCTGCATTCCGTATGTGACGATGCTAACATTGGGATGGTCGGGCGAGAGGTGCAGCTCCATGACGTCACATGAGCGCTCCAGGTCCGCCAGCAGGCCGAGGAACCCGCTCGCCTTCAGCACCAGCTTGGCCACGTCGGTCGCGTCCTCGTCTCGCAGCTCCAGCACACAGTCGGCCGTCTGTGTGGAGATCTCGCAGTCGGTCATTACGTTGTGCACCGATTGCGGCTGCAAACTGAGTTATATGCTATTGTAAGTCAATATAATAATACAAAAAATATGTTGCTAAAAAGTTTGGTTTGTACAAAAAAATCAGCCATTCCCAGAGTCGATAAAAATGACAAACCTCCTAAATATGACAATAGGCATTATCATAATTAGCTGTGCCCAGTGTGAACCTTATAACTTCATTGTTTGTTTAATTTTATTTGTATGTGGTCTTTGTGGTCGTTTCTGCACCACCCTACAACCTCGGCCTGCCAGCGCCCTATTGAAAGCACTGAACTATACTATACTGACCTTACTAATGAACTAACTAAAAATGGCTATGTGGTTAGTTAATAAGCGGTAGAAGTGGGTGCGAGAGGTATACCAGCGAAGTCTCTCTATAACCTGCTAAAAGACCATGGCCTTACTAGAAGTGCAGCTCTAGTAGGGTCCTTCCGAATTTGGCTGGGCAGAGAGAATAACTTGAACAGAGGAGGTGAATGTTGACGCGCGTCACTAAGGGTACCCTTAAACCTACACCCGTGTCACAAGTCTCGGGCTCTGTTCGGAGTTTTTCTCAGCCACGAGATGGACCCGGCACCCGCACGGTGAATCCATAGAATGCTAAGAAATTCGTCTCTCAGTTTTGTCCAGACCCCGTCTTGATAACGCCCATGATAACAGACACTTTTTTACCCGCACTATGTCAAAAGTATGGGGCTCTGCCGAGCTAACATTTTCTCTTTACCATACAACAGTATCCACATGATGAATGTTAATATTCTCTCTAAACACTGTATAAGTATATAAATTCACTTACACAAGTAACAGAGCGGATCCCTCGCACCTGTAATACATTTTTAAACTTGACTCTTCGCTAGCACCAAATATGTTAAGACATTCTGTTAACACTGCTATACTTATCTGTAAAAAAAGGATACTTTTTAATTCATTACAAGTTAAACTGCAATTACACCTAACAGTAAGTGCAAAAGTATAAGCAAATTTCTTGGTGGTAACGGTAAGTGGTAAGGTAACTAGCCACAATGGAAGCCTCCTACCAGTCAGATTTGTACCTGGATATATTTGAACCAAACCGTTTTCGTTTATTACTTAAATTATAAACTAGGTGTCCATTAAGGGGATAATAAACACAGTAGTTAATATTTAGAATTTGGATCAGGTGTGAGGTTCAGAATGCAGTAGACAATGGATGAAAGTGAGGTTCAGAAGGCAGTAATTCTTCTGGTAAAGTATTGCGGGGTTTCTTACTAAGTATGGAGGTGACCACAGGCAGCTCAGGATTGTTATGTTCACGGAGGACCACAAACTCCAAAAATGCCTATGGGGCATAAGACTGGAAGTGGCCACAGGCAGCTCAGGATTGTTATATTTGGAAGTCCCTAAAAAGACCTATGTCCAGTGGACATTCATCAGCTGTTGATGATGAAGACCATACAAAGAACAAGTTTTGAACTAAAACACACACACACACAAACTTATGTCATCACAAAAACATTCCAAAATGCACAAAAAACAGATAATGTCTTACTTTAAACATAACATCTACATCGTCCCTGATGTGGTACTCTGTGAAGTTGTCTGCAGGCACATATGCTGAGGCCTGCACACATTTGCCCTCTTCCACTGTCAGCTTCAGCCCCTCCGACATGGCGCAGAAAACTGCACTCTGTAAATACACAAGAAGTGTTCTTTATGTATACAACTCTTCAGCATTCTCCATCAAGTTTGGCTTTACTATATTCATTACTCCTTCATGACACAACTAATAAATAATATTTGACTAATATTTAGAGTTAGCAATGTATTATTGAGAACTAGCTGATGCTTGTGACTCTGTCAACAAGAAATTCTGTTTTATTGGTTCTGAAAAAAGTTGCCTATGTCCTATCTCAGGCTTTTAACTATCTCTGTACCAAATGTCATTTAAAAATAATAAATCAGTTTCGTAGTTTAGGCGTCATTGAAAAAGTGAATAAATATTATGACCTTACTAATGAACTAACCAAAAATGGCTATATGTTTAAATTCTTCCGGTAGAATTAGTGCGAATATAGTGCGCAAGTTTCTCTTCAATGCTAAAAGACTATGCCTTAATAAATCTGCAGAAATCCATATTGGAAGGAGTGTGGAAAGCTGCTCTAGTCGGGTCCTTCCGAATTTGGCTGGATAGGGAGAACAAGTTGACCATGTCCTACCTCAGGCTTTTAACTATCTTTGTACCAAATGTCCTTTAAAACCTAAACCCGTGTCAGAAGTCTCTGGCCTGTTCGGAGATTTTGTTAGCCACATGATGGACCTGCGGCAACCTCACGGTGAACAATGGAATGGCAACTTGATTGACTTGCTAAGCTTTTGAAAGCTTCAACAGGAAACCAGTATATGAAGATCTTTATATATACTTTTGGTACCAAAAGTGAAAATAGACCCAAAAAATCAATATGTGATGCTTATATAAATAAAATCCTGTCTATTTGTGGTTAGGTGTTTATTATTTATGCAATAATAGCATAAAATAAAAAACACCATATTTTATCACCTTCTAAATATCAAACAACATGTAATCAATACCTCTTGAAATTGTATGGCTTTTAATAAGCTGTACAAAGTTTTCCCCGAGTCCATGGAAGCCGTAAAATAATACTGTGAGGTACCTTCATCCATTGTTTCTACTCCAAATCAAACATAGACTGCAGCAGCATCAAATATTGCTCCTGTGTAACTTCCCTATCAACAGTTTTACCTGAAAAATAAACAAGACTTATCTTTTCTCAAATTATGCATACTTACTTACTTCTACAACTTACGTACAACTAAACTAATACTCGTAAGTCGTAGAAGTAAGTTGTATTAATCTATTTTTATTGTAATTATTGTCAGAGCATTACAAGGTCAAGTATCCTTTATTAAAAGAACTTGAAGCTTAGACCCACCATGCTACTTCAACATGGGTTGGCTGGGTCAGGGTCATAATGTATGCCTTGTAATTTTCTCTATTGAATGTTAATAACAATAGCTATAGGTGCTCTCATAAGCACCAACTATGTAACTGTGCTGAAAATTTCTTGGAAGAAAAGCTCAATTGTTAAGAGTTACGACTCTTCTCTGTGTGATACACTTTTTTCTAGTAATAAGATTGCCTGGCAGAGACAGTCATGTCTTATTTCTGTGATTCAAGGTTCAATGAGTGGATATCCTACCCAGGGCCGCGCCAACCCCCATATGCTCTGTGTGATCACATTTTAATTTACTGATTGTTCAATTGTTTAAGATTGCCTGGCAAACACAGTTATCGTCTTCTTTCTATATTTGAGCTGACTATTGAATTTAAACCCAAATTGTAAAATTAAACCACACACTCGAGTATTATCTTAGAAGGCTTGTATAATAAGCGCATTATAATAATTTGTTATTTACAAGGCATATATTGTTGTGTAAGTGTAACAAAAATAATTTCGATGGCGGCGCCTCTATTGTCTTGGCGCCTGTGTGCGCCGTACACTTCGCACATAGGGGCGGCTCGGCCCAGTCTACCAACCATTTAGGAGGTGCGCGGTGGATCTAAGCTCCATATCCCTCTCTTACAAGGTAGGAGGTCTGGCTCTGTCAGTGGGCCGTTAATGATAATGATGAAATAATAATTACCTAAAATAATCGCTAGTCTTCCAACTAATACATGCTTACAAGTGACTTGACATTTTTTCTCAATTACTTGATGTCTGTACGCGCGGCAAGGGCAATAATTTATCCGAGGGAATATTCTGTAACACCGGTCGTTTTCACCTTTTATTTCTATCAAAACTCTTCCTTTGTTCGTCGAGTATGTATCAACTATTGGGTGCTTCTCCAAAACATCTAATGCCCGTTGCAATACAGTCCCATAAACTGAATGTAACATTAATAAATCGTCGTCTGAAACTGCGGATTTTTAGAAAAATTTAGTTTAGTAGTTAGTTAACTTTAAACAATTAACATTCAAAATTCGTAACTATGCTAATAATTACCCTGTCTATTGTTAGAATCTTGAACTTTCTTTTCTAAATAATCCAAAACAGTGTCTGCAAGTAATGTTATACACAAAGAACTATTATTCATTATTAAACATATGTCTTTAATAAAAATTATTATATTAGATAATAAATAAAAACAGTATTTACGTAATTTTTAAACACCTTATAATTATTGTTATTTGCCGCGTTATGAAAAATTTAAACTTCGATGACTTTGATGGCTCATCAATGTCTCTTTCAATGACATTGTCATTTTTGTAATTGCATATCTAGCAGCTCTGAACTCTCATTCTTTTTCGTATTCGGTTAATGGCTAGAAATCTCTGCACAAATATTTCAAGTATTTCAAATATAATTAATCGAATTTAAGTAAGGTAAAATATTTAATTGTGCTGCTAAAATGAACCCTCTCATCAATGTCTAAGATTCAGAAAAATTTAATTCCTCTGAGCTTTATAAACCACAAATTGTAAAGTTTTAACATGAATCTGTGGTGTACGTACACAGATTATAGCGATTTAAATTTTTTCCTTCTTTCTGTAAATTTCTATGATGAATTTATAATCTGTAATCCGTGATTTCGGTGATGAATTTCTGAACATTCAACATTGTGAAAATGTCAGGAATATGTCGAAAATGATGTATTCGTTTTTGTGGATTTTTAGAACTTTAGGTATAATGCAGATGGATTCTATTACAATGGTCTAAAACATAACTAGTTTGTTATTATAGTTAAAAAGAAGTAGAGTGATTTCAGTGTGCTAAAGTCATAAGACTTGTGTCATCTGTCTACTCTTCCTTCAAGATGGCTCCTCCACCGGAGTATGATAAGGAACCGAAAGCTCCGGATAAAAGTGTCACAAGTAATACAACTGAAGATACAAAATTAGTGTACAACCATATAAAGGACCAATCTGCGAATACGGAACACAAAACCACGACTGCGGTGGGCAACGTTGATGCAGAGGTGAGTTGACCTTTTCCACTATTTATTCGTCCAGCGGCGTTTAATAATTGCTGACTTACTCTATGTTTAACTCAAGTTAAAGTTTAATTTAGTTTCTTAAAGAGTTGGAAAATTAATCGTGGAATAGAATTGTGTTTAACGTATTCCTTATATCAGTTTCCTTTGATAAACGAAAATGGCGAAGTACATTACATGTCAAAAATACACTCGCGTATTTTTTTGTACTTATAAATTGTAATTCAACTTGCGTTTTTTTATCGGTAAAAAGTTGCGGGTGGTACAGAAAAATTGAGACATCGCGTATCGGTTGATTGAGCTACTTAATAAACATTGAATAAAATCTGGAACTGAATTAGTGATCTGTTTGCTTAGAGTTTGGTCATACACAGTGTAATTTTTATTAGCCCCGAGAGGACTTCCGGACCATTAAAACTAAGGTATTAAGAACCTCCACAGAATATAATTCCTCTATGCCCATCAGTATGCTAAACTACTATTATATCCCAGGCACCTTTGAGAGCAGGTGGTATCCATCAGCATATCATTCAAAGCAAGTTTAATTAAGACTAAATTATAAATGAAGGTAGAAATCACTAGTCATATTACATCTTGGTAATAATTTCAATTAAGACAAATTAATTACAATAAATAATATTAATAAGCTTAAGTATAGTTAAATATCTTTCATTTTCTACCTTCATTGTTTATTTGTTTGTTGATAAGCTGTCCCATTAAGTTTGGCTTTACACAATTATCAAAATCATATCCAGTTGTAATACAATAATGCCATAAATGTTTATTCTATAATTAATGAAAAAATGTCCTTTGACTCCTATAAAGGAAATATAAATTAGATATTTTTGTATAAATTAGAGAGAGAGAGAGCAGCATAAATTAACATTTGCTTAACTTATCTTATACCATAGATCACTAATTTTTTTTTATCAAAAGATAGATATATGCCATCATGAAACTATTTTCTATAAATTATTTTTTTTCATCAAAAGCAGCTTTTTTGATATATGCCATCGCAAACATTTTATATAAAAACCTTAACAAATTATATACATGACAGTCTGTTAAATATATTTTAAGTTTATCGTAAACAGACAGATAGACCCTGCCAGGGACTTTATTTTATATTAGAGAGAGGAATATCTTAGCATCCCATGGATTCACTGTGCAGGTGCCAAGTAGATTGGCCGAGAAAATAACTCTGAACAAAGCCTGAGACTTGTGACACGGGTGTAGGTTTAAAAGACATCTCTTTGTGACGGCTGTCAACACTCACCTCCTCTGTTCAAGTTATTGCCAGCCAAATTTGGAAGAATAATTCATATTATGCGTAAAGATCAGTATTAAAATAATCCTTAAACAACTTGTGACAATTATTCATATATTTGTGAAATTACAAATATTGTGACTAATTCCCTCATTGCTACATGACATCACACTGACACCCTCTCTTTCTTTTGATATGTGATCTAATGATTTTGTCTGATGTAATAAGTATTACTTATTGGAAAATGTGCAAATAACATTTTTGTTATGGTATCTATACACTTGCTGCTAAGATAACTGATATGACCATAAACTTGATGTAAGTACACTTAATATTAAGAATCTCATAGATTGTCATGAGATATTGAGCTAGATTTTAATTATTTGTTTTAGAAACATGGAACAAAAGCCAGTTCCAAGTTCCTAAAACAAATTATCCTATACATATAATTGAACTGAATTACATATATTATATTGAGGTGACATTGTGCGAATGAGAAATAAATAGACTATTGTTTAATTAAAATAGGTAATTTTAATAGCAACAAACAAATTTACAAGTTGTGTATAATTTTATAGTGCTTCATAAGTATTCAATTGTATTATACACTGCTTTCTACCATGCCATCCATGTGTGTGTTGCATAATACAGTTACTGCAGATTTGTGAATGAGGAATAGCTAGAGTCAAAAAACAAAATGTAATTGAAATAGTGTTTAATTACTCAAGGATCAGGCGTGACTAAAATAATTACTTGATTACCTAAACAAATTTAACTCAAGTCAATTTCATCAAGATTTGTTTTAACTGGTAAGAAGCTTTTGCCATGGCTAGTTACCACCCTACCAACATAGACATACTGCTAAGCGATTAAACATTTAGGTACAATGTTGTGTAGAAACCGAAAGGGAAGATGATTTCATCCTGATCCTAAAAAGTTATGCTGCATGCATCTTAGATTGCATCATCACTTACCATCAAACGCGATTGCAGTCAAGTGCTACTAGTAATAAAATAAAAAAAAATGTACACAGCTTTCTACCATGCCATATGTTTTGTATTGCATAATACTGTTACTGCATTTTGAAACATTTTGTAGAATTTTGTCAGCATCTTGAAAAGCAAAATTACACTGTATTGATGAATGTCTATGTTAAAAGCTAAGAATAGCTGGGCCCATTTATCTGGTTTTGAAATGTAATATAATGGTCCAGAGAAAGAAGATGGTCCATTTCCGCATCACTCTTGTGAATGAAACAAACTAATAAAAATGAAATTCCTAGTTTTTGAGGTATTAAAAGATGGCGTCTTTCTAATATAGTCTGTAGGTGATAAAGATCTGGTGACATTAATTTGTCAAACTCAAAATATGTCATTCTTGACAAGTCTCTTCTACTGTGTTCCGCGCTTTGTTTTTAGCTATAATACATTTTAGACATACACATCTTAGCTATAATAAGCACAAAACTCAATATTTTAATCTGATTATTCAGTAATCCGTTAGGTACCTATACCTAACCAGTAACCACCAAATCAAATGGACCATAGGTCAATAAACACTGACAGTAAAAGTCAAAACACCATCAAACCGCCGCCTGGAGAATGTCTACCATAGATAATATAACTTATCTAAGATCCGCCATGATTATACGCAAAGTGAGAGAATAAATAATATTTCACCTAAATAAATGTGCATTCAGAGATTTGGCTAATCAAAACTAGATTATTAATACATTTAGTATTTTCAACTTATGTACACAAAGTGAGTCTGTGCTCCATACAATTTTGGATCATCTCCTTTAAAAGCTGAGAAAATATAAATTTCTTTATATTTTTGGGACAAAATTTTTAGCAGTACACAAAATTTGCTTGGTCAACTAGTTTTAAATATAACCATCATATGGCACATGGTACATATTTACTTACAAGGGTTGGATAAACAAATCTCTGTCATGGCTAACAATGCATTATTAGCAGTGCCTCTGCTGTACAAGTGTAAATGGGCAACTAAACTTACTTATCATCAGATGATACTATACTAAAGCTTAACTCAATTGAGAATGCTTGTCAACAAACTAATTAAAAATGAAGGTAGACATTACTAGTCATTTTACACCTAATTTTATTAGTTAACTTGTTAATAACGAATTCATGACAATAAATTAGATTAGAAGCTTAAAACTAATTAATATTCTCAATTTCTTTTAAATAAGATTTTTTAAAAAAACAAAACTTAATTTTAAATTTATTTGGCATAAAATATGTTGCATTTTCTACCTTCATTTTAAATTTGTTTGTTGACAAGCATTCTCAATCGAGTTTGGCTTTAGTATATATTCATTTACCTGCTATTATAATGAAGAAAAATAAATTTTAATACTTAAAAATATGAACCACAATATTTTTTCCTCAGAGACTAATAGAGTAAAATACATAACATAGGTTTTAAAAGACCAACAGCTTATTCTTATGTATCTGATACTGGATTCTATATTCTATCATTTATTAATTTTCCAGTATGCTTATAAAAATGATAAAAAACACTATTAAAAGTTTATAAAAAAAAAAAGTCTGCCTGCTGTGGAGCACGGTTTCCCAAGCAACTGGTGGTTGTGGTCCATGCTTCTGTATCCAACATGCCCATAACCCAAAAACAAATGAAAACTTCTTAAGATGTTGGTCAAAGCTTTTAGGAACAATAATTGTCAACTCAATATTTCACATGGTGGTAATCTTATTAGCGAAGCTAAGGAATAAGAATTAGGATCCCATAATTGTTGTTAAGGTGCATGATTACACTAATAGGTCACCTAGACTTTAAATGTGGCCCAAAAGCAGTGCCAAATGTATCATCATCATCATTATCAGCCTATTAACAGCCCACTACAGGGCCAGGCCTCCCTCCTTTTAGGAGAGGGGTTCCTGGGGTTTCTGCACTTACCCAGGAAGTTGGCTGTTGTGTGTGGAAATGTAGTATAACGGAAACAAAAGTGATTTGAGAGAAAGAGAGATGAATATCTTAGCATTCCATGGATTGACCGTGCGGGTGCCGGTCCATCGCGTGGCTGAGAGAAAAACTCCGAACAGAGCCCGAGACTTGTGACTCGGGTGCAGGTTTAAAAGAGATCTCTTAGTGATGGCTGTCAACATTCACCTCCTCTGTTCAAGTTATTCTCCCTGTCCAGCTAAATTCGGAAGGACCCTACTAGAGCAGCTTTGGATATTATAATTTATAATATAATCTTGTGATTTGGTATTTATATGAAGTTAAAGTTTGGATAACGTTTTCCTTGCATCAGGACTTAATAAAACAAATCCTATTCTTTGCTTCAAATTTCGCTTAACACTTAAAAAACCGCATGAATATCTGTCGAGCTATTTCAGAGAGCATAAACATACAGACAGAAAAAATGGGAAAAAGAATATTTAAGCTTGATATCTCTATATAAATATGTCTATCTACGGCATTGTAGCTTCTAAACAATTGAACCAATTGTTTGACGACCTCCGTGGCGTAGTGGTATGCGCGGTGGATTTATAAGACGGAGGTCCTGGGTTCGATTCCCGGCGGGGTAGATTGAGATTTTTCTTAATCTGTCTTGGTCTGGCTGGTGGGAGGCTTTCGCCGTGGCTAGTTACCACCCTACCGACAAAGACGTATCGCTAAGCGATTTAGCGTTCCAGTACGATGTCGTGTAGAAACCGAAAGGGGTATGGATTTTCGTTCCACTCCTAACAAGTTAGCCCGCTTCCATCTTAGACTGCATCATCACTTAACATCAGGTGTGATAGCAGTTAAGGGCCAATTAAAATTGGTTTTTTTTACGACAAGTTGGGCTAACTTTGTTAGAAAGCTGTCAGCAATGGTTCTTAGCTATATTTAATGAAAATCTGATAAGCCAGGAAAGATACTAGCGTTCTTTTGTATGATGAAATTAAATTGTGTCATTAAAGTTTTTACTTTACTATACTAGCCATCTGCTATACTAGGTCTTTTCTGCCACGCTGCCATCAAGATATGGAACGAGCTTCCATCCTCGGCGTTCCCACATTCTTACAATTTGGGGATTTTCAAGGGGAGAGTTAATAAACATCTCAAAGGCCGGCAAACGCATCAGTGGCGCCTCTGGTGTCGCAGTTGTTCATTAGCGGCGGTAGTCACTTAACATCAGGTAATCCGCTTGCTTGTTTGCTCGCTATTTCTATAAAAAAAAAATTAAATTTCAACTTGTAGAATAGTTAATCTATTAGTCAAAATTGTAGCAACTTCTTTTGAAACAGACACCACAATTGTCTCTATTTGATATCACTGAATATTTCATATAAAGTTTAATTATCTAGTAATTAAAACTTTCGCATCACAATTATTAAAGTTAGTTGGCGAGCGGTGTTATTTTCCGGCCGGTGGTCGTGTGGCACAGATAACTTGCGGCCAGGGTATCGGCTGCGGCCGCTGCGAAGACAAAGGCGACGTCCGTCTGAGGGGTGTAGGTTTACTCGCCGGAAGCTAACCCTGTGCAATGCCGCCCCCGTTAAACCCCCCTGTACCAATGGCGTAAAATTCAATTTTATTTTGTTCTAAGTGGCCTAGATTTGACAAAATATGAGTACCTATATTAAAGCCAAACTCAATTGAGAATGCTTGACAACAAACAAATTAATAAGGTAGAAATGACTAGTCATTTTACACCTTATTTTTTTTAGTTAATTTGTTAATGACGAATTCATGACAGTAAATTAGATTAGTAAGCTTAAAACTAATTAATATATTCAATATCTTTTAAATTAAATTTTATAAAAACATAACTTGATTTTAAATTTATTAAGACATAAAATGTATTGCACCTTCTACCTTCATTTTAAAATTTGTTTGTTGACAAGCATCGAGTTTGGCTTTAGTATAATACTGGGTATCAAAAATGTTTTCATTCATGTTCCTAAATGTACTATTAGGTATTAAAGTAGTCATCGAGGGCTTTTATTTACTTGTGCCGTATTTGTACACGACATGACATAATATAATCAATCCAATCAACAAAGTTTAGTGAAAAAGCATCGCCTATAAACAAACTTACATATCGCAGGAGATAAAAACAAGTCTTACAAGTGTCCTACCATGGGCATAGGTGTTAAGCTTTGTTTGCCTGTACTTTTACAGTAACATCGTGTAATAAAAAATCTGTCACGGGTAAGGATGTGAGTACATCGCCAATCGCAGAAGATGTAAGCAGTAACACTACTGGTTGATATGAGTAAATAAATAAATATTATAGGACAATTACACACATCGCTATATAGGCCCAAAGTAAGCGTAGGTAGCTTGTGATATGGGTACTATGATAACTGATGAATATTTTATATATATTATACATAAATACTTATAATATATAGATAAACACCCAGACACTGGAAAACATCACAAAAACATTTTCCAGTTGTGGGAATCGAACCCACGGCCTAGGACGCAGAAGCGGGGTCACTACCCACTGCGCCACTCGGCCGTCAATATGAATATCTATGTAATACATTTTGTAGCCGACGACACGTATTCATACACGAGTAAATACATACAAATCACTAGTCGCTACAACATGACGACTGTGGTCGGCTGCGAACTTGCACCTTTATAGGAATTCGATTTAATATTTTTGTATTTCTTCGTTATAATATTTTAGATATCGTTACCTAGTTTATTTTGTTACATCTAGCAGTGGCGTAATAATAACTTGTGGTCGAGGAACGCGTAAAAAATCGATCACAGGGAAACTGTGAAATCCAATAAGTTATTTGATATAAATTAAATTCATTGCGATTTTGAAGCGTCTATAGCTCCGCGGTAAAGCTCCCAGACTTTAAACCGTATGTGCCGGGGTTCAAAACTACCCGTTGGACAATTGTTGTACCTACTCCTAACCCAAACCATATACGATAAATTGGATGGAACGAGAATATTGATCATATTTAAAAAGTACCAGTGCCTAGTGGCGTTACCCACTAGTGGAGTTTCCGTTGAAGTTTCGACAAGTACGATCTTAGGCCTGTGTGCACCAAGATTTTGGTTATCATAACCAACGGTTAACATAACTTTACTATAAATTTACTGTTCACGACAACCCGTACGCCGGTTAAGGACGTAAGCTCGGATAAGATAACCGCCCGGTTTACTTCCTTAACCGGCGTACGGGTTGTCGTGAACTGTAAATTTAAAGTAAAGTTATGTTAACCGTTGGTTATGATAACCGAAATCTTGGTGCACACAGGCCTTAGTGAGCGCATTCTAACATCCCATCACATGAAGTCAATTGTGTGAATAGTTACGAGATCTCGTGATGTATGAATAGGTCAGTTAATTGTATTATTTTCCTAACTATAATATCATGCTATATAGATTTGACTAATAAATGCAGTAACACCTATTTCGTCCACGCCTGTTAGTCGTTTCCACCGTTTGCGAAACACTTTTCTGGCTAAATTTTCTGTCCGCGTTCCTTTTACTCCAGTAGATTGTTATCACAGGACCCGCAACCCCGCGAATATCGTGGCAAGCGTCCAATACTGCAGGTTATTATAAAAATAACTGGCACATCTTTGTAGAATGTTCAACTTTCAAGAAATTGCTATACCTATTTCACTTGTTCTAAACCATAAACCTAATTTCCTGATTGATGCACACAAATCACATTTCGAGTAGGTATTGCATATATATCTAAAATTTTCGTATAGTCATAATTTTAAATTACCGTTAAAAATGAATTTCGTTGTTCCTTTTTTTTATTATGAAAGAATACAATAAGGAACTTAAGTTAACTTATCCTAATAACTGCACAAATCATGTTCACGTGGAATGGTGGCAAGAATACTGGCTGCATTTCCGCGTTGGATAGCCAGGCTAATCCTTTGCGCAAAAAATAAGCCAGCCCTTCGGTCACCAGTTGAGGCAATTAGGCGCGGTGAAATGTTACGGAAGAATTTTTTGGCACTGCGACTCCATGGCCCAAGGGTCTCCACGGCAAAAGAAACAAATATGTAACTCTCTGTCAGAGAGGCATACTTGTGCCACTTACCGGTTTCAGCCTTTTCTGCTGAGGGTCCCGATCTTGATTCTGTCTCCTTGATATGACACGGAGCCAATGTGTCAACGCAAGTAGCGTCCCACATTAGGGCCCGTTCCTTTAGATATATTTCCTGAGTATCATTAAAATCTGTTTATTATTTTATTGCTCGATGTAGTAGCTAATTTTTGCTACCATTATGCGAAATAAATATAAATATGCAGTGTATTTAACGTAAAAGTAATTAAAAAAATAAATAAATGGCATTTACCTATCAAAAGCATATATAACAAACAACAGTATCATCAAAATAATAATATAGTTACATAGACAGTATCAAACTAGTTATCCACGAGTATTTCATGGAAATCAGAAACCGTAATAGTTTTGTACTTAATAAAAGCAGCTAGTTAAAAACATTAAATCTATATATTAAATTTAATTTATTGTAAAAATGTGGCGAGGTCCCAATAGTTTGTAGTCTAACTGGTATTGTATAATTTTTTTGAGGGTAATTTTGTAAAATTGTTTAGTACTGAGTCGAGACGCGGATTTTGTTCTTCCTGTTGCTGTCAATCTAATGTAAAATGGGTTTTGTTGAAATAGTCACGTAATATAGATAGATCATTTGAAGAGACTAGCGCCTAAGAGACAGGCTTCATAGTTTTAAGTACCTATTGTTTGTCTGGTGTCAATAAATGCATTTTTATTTATTTATTTAATATTTAGGTAAATGGTATATGCAACAATCCAGAAACGTACCGATATATTTGTACATAATAATTATTTTAAATAAAAAAAAAATCCATACAACAAAGAGTGAAAATTATGGATTATTTAAGCAAATTCTTCTTTACATATCTCCCTCAAGATTCTGCCTAGAAAGTTTTTTTTCTAGCCATGTATTTCTCTCCCTAACTCCTAGTTGACGTCTTGATTGGGTATTTACCTAACACGTTGTATATCGTTAGGATTTCGGTAAAAATAAAATATTCTGTTCAATGACGAGGTTATAAAATTAAACCTCTTAATTGCTTCTATATGTTGTGTAGACAATGAAACATTAGTATAAAAACATAAATACTGCCACTATTTATATTCCAGATAAAATATAATATAGCGTAGCCAGTTCTTAATTAAGATTAATTTACTGTATCTAGCGTAATTTATTGTACGTATATCTATTTAATTAGTGAATTATAATAATGTTAGTAGATTGATGAATACGATGATAGACATAGACAGAGGTAAATTGATGATATATTTTTTATGACGTCAAAATTCATTAAATTGCAAATTATTCAATTATCAAGTCTATTATTGTATTATAATTTTCATAGAATGATAAAGGCAGTGATAATAGACGGGTAAATTGATTAGAATAAAAATTTTTAACAAAAAATAGAACCGACTCAAAACGCACTAAAAAGTAAAAAATAATTACAGCTCTAACTACATACTTTAATGTCATACTTCGTCTACTCTTTACTTTGTTTGTCATTAAATTAGATGACGACGATTCTGAGGCGCTATATCTACGTAAAAGGGAGCAATAATCTATAGTTTTACTTTTTTTTTAAAATAAATAACTAAGTTCTATACAACTTCTGAAGGCAAATATCCACAAAGCGATACTAATTTAGAAGAAAAATTTTTTTAACAATTTTTTCTTGTTTTGAGTCAGTTCTATTTTTAGTTAAAAATTTTTATTTCTTACTTTTTAGTGATTTATCGCCACGTAACGTACTCGTACTATACTGTCATAGTATATTATACGGCACTAGTAGCCAAAAAGCTACCGATAACGAGACAAAAACTGAAATCGCTGTAAGCGTGCCTCCAAAATTCGAAGAGTTCCTTCAATTTCCCCAGGATATCATAATCAGATCCTAACATGGTGACAATGGGACCACCTTGGAAGTATGCCCCTTCTAATAAAAAAAGAATTATCAAAATCGGACAACTCTATAAAAAGTTATGCGTGGTCATACATAAAAAAAATATATACGTGTCGAATTGAGAACCTCCTCCGTTTTTTTTTCGTCGGTTAAAAACAGCGCACCATCGATATGCAACTCCCGGTCGTCCTCTCGCTACTGGCCCGACCGTGACCTTTGCGAGTGCCTGTGGCCACCTTAGAGTTTATGGCGTCTAAACATTCATTAAACTACAAATTAGTGAAATACAGAATCATTAATAAGCTTAGTAGAGCTGTGAAGACAGTGATAGACAAAGGTAAATTGATGAGAGGGACAACGCACCATCGATCTGCAACTCCCGGACGTCCTCTCGCTCCTGGGCCGACCGTGACCTTTGCGAACAACTGTGACCCACCCTGTGTTTATTGCGTCTAAACATTCATTAAACTACAAATTAGTGAAATACAGAATCATTAATAAGCTTAGTAGAGCTGTGAAGACAGTGATAGACAAAGGTAAATTGATGAGAGGGACAACGCACCATCGATCTGCAACTCCCGGACGTCCTCTCGCTCCTGGGCCGACCGTGACCTTTGCGAACAACTGTGACCCACCCTGTGTTTATTGCGTCTAAACATTCATTAAACTACAAATTAGTGAAATATAGAATCATTAATAAGTTTAGTAGAGCTATGAAGACAGTGATAGACAAAGGTAAATTGATGAGAGGGACTACGCACCATCGATCTGCTACCTCCCGGACGTCCTCTCGCTCCTGGCCCGACCGTGACCTTTGCGAGCGCCTGTGACCCACCCTCTCAGTGTTGATGACGTCAGAGATACAAGTACAATTACAAACGTAGCCTTCACTTCGCCGACGGTAACATTGTAAACAATACGAATTGAGTATTAACATTTGTTAGGCGACTCTAAGCCAGGACGAGGTTACTTTTTGTACGTACTACGTTTATTATTCAAATAAAAAAATATTTTTTTACCGCACTACGTCACTAGCTGTAACCTAATCTATGTCGTCGTGTTGCTTTTCGTAATAAATTATACCATTTACTTATTGGTTATTTGTAATTATGAAGTTATATGCTATAAACCTATAATAGATATAGAAATTCTCGGTTCTCGAGCCAAGAACTTGTCGGATATTCCATTGAGGCTCAAAACTCGTACAATACTTGACACTCAAAAGGGACGATTATTTTTCACCCACGCCCGCTGCCTAGAGGATTAATATTAATTTTCAAATTACTAATAATTTTGTAAATAATCTTCGTGTTTCACTGAGATTCACTTTACCAAAAAAAATGTATTAGTCACAAAAATAATAACAAACAAAATATTGTCAGACAGTTTGACGCTTAAATAAAATAGGTGTTCGAAAGAATTTGGCGCATGTCCACTTGTATTTTATCACGGCGAGGTTCTCGTGCCTCGCCCTGACTCTACTAGCACAGCAGACTATTGACCGCCTATAACATACGCCAGAAGTGTGTGTTTGAAGTTGTACTGCATACCTTTACCCGATGAATCATTAAATCGGTTCATATTCTGAAATTTAACACGGAGAAAGACGCTAGCAGTCTATGAGCAGATTTTCGATTTAAAAGTTAGATTATTGTATTAGATCTGTCGGTTATTTAAACAGACACATGAGAACTAGATAGGCAGGTTCTCTAAAATGAAAGTTACAAACAAGTACGTTGTAAGAAAAAGGCTTGAATTTTGGTTACGGAGTGTCCGTTATTTTATTGTTTCGGTTTATATACATAAGGACATAGACACAAAAAAATAGAAAAAAAATACAGATAAAAAATAATAATTATCGAAAGCCAAAATCGGGCTATAATTTGGCGTTGATAAGATCATTATTACGAAAAATTAAATTACTGACCAAACATCTGGTTATTTGTAAAATAATATTTTTATGTATTACTAGTAAACTATACCAAAGCCAAACTCGATTGAGAATGCTTGTCAACAAACAAATTAGAAATTAAGGTAGAAAACACTAGCTATATATTTTAAGTTGACTTGTTAATGACGAGTTCTTAATAGTAAATTAGATTAGTAAGCTTAAAACTAATTAATATATTCATATTTTTTTAATTAGATTTTATAAAAAAACAAAACATAATTTTAAATTTTATGCCCAATAAGGGCATAAAATGTGTTGCATTTTCTACCTTCATTTTAAATTTGTTTGTTGATAAGCATTCTCCGTCGAGTTTGGCTTTAGTATACTCGTAGATCTAAATCTAATATATAAAATTTCCCTGTCACAATGTTAGTTACCGTACTCTTCCGAAACGGCTTTATCGATTTTTACCAAATTTTGTGTGCGTATTCTGCAGGGCTGTCTATCTAATTTTCATCTAAACTTTTTTTTTAATTTTTAATGCAAAACAGCGTTTGCCGGGTCAGCTAGTATTACTATAAGAATAGATAGCAAATAATTCTTAGTTGCTTTTGTAAAAGGCTGATATAGGTACCGACAAAGGCGGCGACAGTCAAAAGTCGTATATAGACAATCTGTGTGTGTTTTGTGTACACGGCATTCTTTTAATAACCCCCTTTTTTTTCACACACAACGGCCAACATCAGGGCTAAGGCCTGTGTGCACCAAGATTTCGGTTATCAAAACCAACGGTTAACATAAGCTAAACGTAAAATTTACTGTTCACGACAACCCGTACACCGGTTAAGGACGTAAGCTCGGTTAAGATAACCTCCCAATTTACGTCCTTAACTGGCGTACGGGTTTATTATAAATAGTAAATTTATAGTAAAGTTATGTTAACCGTTGGTTATGATAACCAAAATCTTGGTGCACACAGGCCTGAGCGTGGAAAAGGCCTGTGAAGAAGCAGAACACTTTTTTGTGGGGATAAAAGATACTGCAATAGATAATTTAGACTATTCTGTTGCCGGTGTTTTTGTGTGCGAATCAAACTTAAATCTTAACCAAGTGACGGGCAAAAATCTAAAACGTAACGTGATCCTCGATAAGCCGTTATCGCGCCGAGCAGAACTGTATACCGTTTTTATAATCTAATTAGCGATTGTTGTTGAATTACTTAACTAAATACGTGTCTGGATATTATTATATCAATGGGTTTGTTTTTAGAAACATTATCACCTCAAGTTAATTATTAGACTTACGTATAATACATTGAATATGTGATTCTTTAATCGTCTACCTATTGTACGCAGCCCAATACAGGCTGGGCCTTTGGAGTTTAGATCAACTACACCGCTACATTGCCGATTGGCAGGTTTTCAGTTTTAACTCATTGTCAATTGTTAATATAATAATGACCGAGACCAAAGACTGGCCGAGATTTCTGGGGCATGAGGTGAACATTAAGTTACTAAGTGTGAAATAAATAAACTTGACTGCCTCGTTGATCTAGTGGTTAGTTAGTTGATCACGAGGTCCCGGGTTCGAATACTGGCTCGGGTGTCAGGATAATTCTGAGTTTTTCATTTTTCTATGAAATTGTCTGTACATTCCAAGCCCGGTGTCGGGAAATTGGTACCTAGTGATACACCTCCATGCCTCAGAGAGCACGTTAAGCCGTCGGTCCCGGTCACTATCGTCAACATCTGATAGTCATCGTTAATGTATGAAACATTATCACCCTAAGCCCGCCAACTCGCATTGAGCAGTGTGGTGGACAGTCCATATACCCTCAACTACATTGAGGGAGGCCTGTAGCCTACTACAGTACTCATGCTCCATGTTAATAAGCTGATAATATTGATAATGATGAAATAAACTTAGTATAAAATAGACAGCCCTCGATCGGGTGCTATGCTTGTCCGTGCGGGCTTGTTGTTTAAAAGTTATTAAACTTTTATGAAATTTAATTTTCATTCAATTTTTCGATATCACTGTATGCAAGGGATTTCGTGGGCAACTAATCGATTATTAGGGTTTTTTCAGGGAATGAAAAATTATACCGACACAGCAACGCTAAAGCTACTTAATAATGGATGGCGTTGTTATGTAATTATCATATACTAAAACCAAACTCGATTGAGAATGCTTGTCAACAAATAAATTAAAAATGAAGGTAGAAATCACTAGCCATTTTACACCTATTTTTACACGCTTTTTATTAGCTTCACTTGTATGTCAGTTTGTCAGTATGTCAGTTTGTCAGTATGTAACTTGTATGTGTGTTCGCGCATAACTTCGTCGTTTATGAACCGATTTTGATAATTCTTTTTTTGTTGGAAAGTAGATAGTTCGGTGGTGGTACCATGACAAGGAAACCAGGATCTGATGATGGAATCCTGGAGAAACCGAGGGAAACTTTCAAAAACTGTAGGGACAACAAGTACGTTTGTTAGTTTTTCCGATAAGTATTTAAAAGCACTACAATTCGATGAAGGTCTGGAGCCGATCTACATATAAGAGAATTCCTTGACGATTTACTGTATTTACCTTGTGTTTGGGCTCGGTTAATTTGTTTTGATAAGAACTTTACATTTAGATGGGCTGTGACTGTCATTGAGGGTCTGGTGATGAAGACAAAGTACAGTTAAGGGAGCTCCGTAACAGCTTACAGTAGCTACCTTGTGTTTGGGCTTGATTAATTTGTCTCGATGAGAAATTTACATTTAGATGGACTGTGACTGTCATTGAAGGTCTGCAGATGAAAACGAAGGACAGTTAAGGGAGCTCTTTAACGGTTTACAGTAGCTACCTTGTGTTTGGGCCCAATTAATTTGTCTCAATGAGAACTTTACATTTAGATGGGCTGTGACTGTCATCAAGGGTCTGGCGATGAAGACGAAGGACAGCTGAGGGAGCTCTTTAACGGTTTACAGTAACTACCTTGTGTTTGGGCTCGATTAATTTGTCTCAATGAGAACTTTACATCTAGATGGGCTGTGACTGTCATTGAGGGTCTGGCGATGAAGAAGAAGGACAGCTGAGGGAGCTCTTTAACGGTTTACAGTAGCTACCTTGTGATTGCGCTCGATTAATATGTCTCAATGAGAAGTTTGAAAGATTCCAGTTGGTTTAATGTTAACTAAGTCATGATCTGATGATAAGATCTACGAAAACTCGAGGAAACTCTTCAAACTTTATTTTTACACGCTTTTTATTAGCTTCACTTGTATGTCAGTTTGTCAGTATGTCAGTATGTAACTCTCCGTGGGTAATCTGCGCGCCTGCGGCCTTCCTTGGTTCTGGTAGCCGTTTCTCAGGCTCCCTCTCCGAAATTGAACTCTGATTCCCCGTATTTATCATATTTATTAAATAACTATTTTATTCTCACTAATAAATAAATTACTAGCGACTGTGTGGCCGAGCGGTTTAAGTGCTAAACTGCCCGTACAACAGTCGCTCAGGCGTGGGTTCGAGCCCTGGCAGTCGCAGTTTTTCTGCGACTTCCAAGGCTCGCTCCCGTGCCGACTGTACTCTGGCCAGGTTTCTGTGGTTTCCTTGGTCACTGTGCTAAGGGTGGGGCACAGGCAAATGCGGGTACAGATTGTAAGTAAAAAAAAAATTTTAACAAAAAATAAAAACGCCTTCAAAACGCACTAAAAAGTAAAAAATAACTACGTCATTTACTTACTTTAATTTACTTAACCACATCTATGAAGTCGGTGCCATCCAAGTTTAGGTAAAGACTTTAAAGTAGAAAGCTCGGGTGGCACCGACTTCATAGACGTGATTAAGTAAATTAAAGTAAGTAAATGACGTAGTTATTTTTTACTTTTTAGTGCGTTTTGAAGGCGTTTTTATTTTTTGTTAAAATTTTTTTATTTCATACTTTTTAGTGCTTTATCAACAACGAACATACTAATAAACCTACTCGAACTAAACCATAAGTACCAATATTCACTACCTACTTATAACATTCCGACGCCCCTGCAAAAGTGAATATAAAGTTTAAAGAGTTTCCTCAAGTTTTCGTAGATCATTGGATCATGACTTAGTAAACATTAAACTAACTGGAAACTATAACCTTTCAAACTTCTTATTGAGACATAAATTAATCGAGCCCAATCACAAAGTAGCTACTGTAAACCGTTAAATAGCTCCCTCAACTGTCCTTCTTCTTCATCGCCAGACCCTCAATGACAGTCACAGCCCATCTAAATGTAAAGTTCTCATTGAAACAAATTTTGCTTCTCCGTCGTTACACTCTTGACAGAGTGGTCGTGGTCGTCACATCAGGGGTGGTGGCAAGCTTCACAAGCCGTCGCCATTGCTCCCGTACTCCTGCGCTTCTTGAGCATTCGTGGACACTTCGATTTAGGGCAGTCTTCACTTGGTCGGTCCAACGCATTGGTGACCTGCCGCGCGCTCTTGTACCTTCGACCCTTCCCTGGACCACAAGACGTTCCATGGATGTGTCTCCTCGGCGAGTAATATGCCCGAAGTAGGTGAGAATGCGACCTTGAACGATGGAAGACAGACGCTGTTTGATGCCGAGTTCCTGGAGGATTGAAACGTTGGTTCGGAATTGTGTCCAGGATATACCAAGCATTTTTCTCCAACACCACATTTCTAAAGCGTCTATCTTCTTTTTCTCACTTTCTCTTACTGTCCATGTTTCAGCACCATAAAGGAATATAGGAAACACTAACGCCCTTACAAGTCGCATTTTTGTGGCCTTTGTGATGTTTCTGTTTCTCCATATCCTCTTGAGCCGATCCATGGCGGATCTTGTTATGGCCATACGTCGCTTGACTTCATCCACGCATCCACCATTGTTTGATATAAGTGCCCCTAGGTAGATATATGACTGAACGATATCACAATTCGCAATCCTAGTTTGAAACAAATTAATCGAGCCCAAACACAAGGTAGCTACTGTAAAACGTTACGGAGCTCCCTTAACTGTACGTCATCTTCATCACCAGACCCTCAATGACAGTCACAGCCCATCTAAATGTAAAGTTCTCATTGAGACAAATTAATCGAGCCCAAACCCAAGGTAGCTACTGTAAACCGTTAAAGAGCTCCCTCAGCTGTCCCTCGTCTTCATTGCCAGACCCTTAATGACAGTCACAGCCCATCTAAATGTAAAGTTCTCATTGAAACAAATTAATCGAGCCCAAACACAAGGTAGCTACTGTAAAACGTTACGGAGCTCCCTTAACTGTACGTCGTCTTCATCACCAGACCCTCAATGACAGTCACAGCCCATCTAAATGTAAAGTTCTCATTGAAACAAATTAATCGAGCCCAAACACAAGGTAGCTACTGTAAAACGTTACGGAGCTCCCTTAACTGTACGTCGTCTTCATCACCAGACCCTCAATGACAGTCACAGTCCATCTAAATGTAAAGTTCTCATTGAGACAAATTAATCGAGCCCAAACACAAGGTAGCTACTGTAAAACGTTACGGAGTTAATATATAGATCGGCTCCATCATCAGATCGACTCCAGACCTTCATCAAATTGTAGTGCTTTTAAATACTTACCGGAAAAATTAACAAACGTACCTGTTGTCCCTACAATTTTTGAAAGTTCCCCTCGTTTTCTCCAGGATCCCATCATCAGATCCTGGTTTCCTTGTCATGGTACCACCACCGGATTATCTTCTTTCCAACAAAAAAAGAATTATCAAAACCGGTTCATAAACGACGAAGTTATGCGCGAACACACATAAAAAAAAAAAAAAAAAAAAAAAAAAAAAAAAAAAAAAAAAAATTTACGGTCGAATTGAGAAACGCCTTTTTTTTTTTGAAGTCGTTTAATAAGAATTGTAAACATCGAATGTGAATTCGATGTCGACGCTTACATAGTATGAATATTTTTGATAATCAACCAATAATAGTTTAAAAAAACTAAAAAATCACGCTTTTATAAATAAACCAAACTAAAAAGTAAAAAATAAATAATAGTTTAAAAAAACTAAAAACACGCTTTTTATAGAAACCCAAACTAAAAAATAGAAAATAATTTTAATAAATTTAAATTAAGAATAGTGTTAAAATTTTCATTAACTATAAATTAATAATAGTGTAAATAAAAAAAAAATTATTTTAATTTAAAAAAAGCGTGGGGTGCTTTTTAAGATATTATCAAAATGATAATCACTCTACTCATATCTGTCAATAAAATATTTATAACTATATTGACACCATGCACCCCACGCTTTTTTTACTATTATTAATTTATAGTTAATGAAAATTTTAACACTATTCTTAATTTAAATTTATTAAAATTATTTTCTATTTTTTAGTTTGGGTTTCTATAAAAAGCGTGTTTTTAGTTTTTTTAAACTATTATTTATTTTAAATTAACTAGTTAATGATGAATTCATGGCAATAAATAAGATTAGTTAGCTTAAAAGTAATTAATATATTCAATATATTTTAAATAAGATTTTTTTAAATAACAAAACATAATTTTCAATTTATTAGGCATAAAATGTGTTGCATTTTCTACCTTCATTTTAAATTTGTTTGTTGACAAGCATTCTCAATCAAGTTTGGCTTTAGTATAGTTCAGTGTAGATATACTGTACTCGCAGTAGAGATCATAGTAAAACCGTAAAAATACAGTACGTCGTAGTAAAACCGTAATTTGCAAAAAAAAATACTGAGCAAAGTTCGTCAACCAGGTCCTTGCTATTGCAAAAAGCAGTATTGTTATTATTAGAAGGGGCTATAAACTATTACTTCTATTTTTAAACTCACTGCGAGCGTTGCTAACTTGTAGGGTGTCAGGAATCCGGGAAAACACGCCTAAAGTAAGAACAAGGAACTTTCCCGTTCAACCTACGTCACCGCAAGTTTAATGGGGGCCATAGAAATTTTAGCAATTGACGTACCACCTCTTGTTGTGACGCAGGCGATATGATCATGTATAAATTTTAAGAAAAACGTAATGCTCTTCTTAACTTTAAAACACTTTCCGTCTTACATCTTAAATGTGCCTTTGTGTAAAGACTAAAGAGCAATGTTTGTCTAACTCTAACACATGCTTAGCGCACTCGAGACGTTACAACCAGAATTTGCCGTCTTCACTCTAGTTTGTCTCTAGTTTAATATGAGACATTTTCTTTTGTTTTTTTTTTAAAAAAGGTCTTATAATTTAAACGTCGATGTCTGTCTGTGCATTCGATGCAGTTTTTCTTATTTGGAACCAGTTTCATTGGGATGGTTCTTAGATATGTTTGGTTCATATCGATCCAGCAGTGATCAGCTCTTCCAAAATGATGGCAGTAGTTTAAATATTGCTTAAATTAATTAATCTATTACGGTTCCTTATTAGTTAGAGGGTTACCACGATTATATACCAATTAATCTAATGATCTATTTTTTGCTTACTTTGTTGAACTTATGGTTTACTTCTTGCACGCAGCTGTCGGGGTATTGATCTGTTATAGCCAGACTTTCGTCTTTTATAACAGCTGAAAGTTAGTCATACCATAGCTTCACATATTCGATCTACATGGACGTGGCGGAGTAACAAATCTATATAATATACTAATATTATAATAAAAAGTTTGTAAATAACGATCTGTCGGGGCTAATCTTCGGAACTACTGATACGATTTTAAAAATTCTTTCACCAGTAGAATGCTACGTTATCGGTGAGTGTCATAAGCTATATTTTATATTTGTATTGTGTATATTACCCGAGTTATCACAGTTTTTGTCGCGCTGTGAAATTTATTAATTCGGCTTTATGCGCGTACGCTGCCTTAGCTATTGGATATAATTGAAAACATTATATGAAAACTTATCAGCAGCATCTCAAAAAGTTCTACAAAAAAGTCCGCGATAGCATATATCTATCTTTTATATTTTGGCAGATATATAAATTTTTGTGTTTTAAAAAATCATTTAATTTATATGCTTACGTTTACATCATCATTATTTATACAACTAAACTTAAATCCTTATCAAAATAAATTATTTATTAATCATAAGGATATTATAGAGATAAGATTTGCCTTTTACAGTATGTTAATTAGTTATATAGTTTCGGAGATATTACAAAATTTCTAAAAAACATACTGCCGCTATTTCGTCCAAATTAAGTTGATCTCCTCCGTGTTATGTTATACGTACTGAATAGGGGTCAACATTTTGGTACTGATATTCTTTGAGAATTCGATCTTTGATCTTTACTTTTATTTTTTTGACATGGCAGACCATATTTTATAATATACGAAAAAGTTTTTTCGTTTGTTTAAACGGGCTAATCTCTAGATCTGCGTGTCAGATTGTAAATTATTTTGTTTATTATGAAAGCTAGACTCAAAAGTGAAGACTATTTAAGCTATATACATCAGCTTGCCATTGTTAATGTTAATTTACTGTAATATCGTACAATGTTTAACAAAAATGTAAATCTTTAGTACACGGAACGGGACGGAAGATATTGCTTTACGGGAAACTATAAAAAATTGAATTAAGAGGGGTAGCGGGGAAAGAGCACACTTTATATGAAAGTCTGTCTTAAAAGTTAAAAGCGTTTCACGGACGAAGGCGCGGGCGACTGCTAGTGTCATAATAAATTACGACATAAACATTACATATCGTAGCACTGTAGCAAGTTGAGTACACTTGCACCCGAGTTGCTACGCCATTGCTACAAAGTACAGACTGCGATCAATTCTTGTGATCACTTAGGGCCAACGTCGAGACATGCCACATACGTACGTTCGATAACAGCAGCAGACAGATTTCTCTGCCAATAGCTACGCTGGGCATCTGCCCAGTGCACCACAAAATATAAGATATACTCCCTGCTCTGCCAGGTCGTCATCCGATATTATATTCCGAGATCCAACAGCTTCATGCTGGAGATCTGCTTTTTTGAAAATACTAATTTTAAATGTATTTTGAGGGAGTATGCAAGGAATTAACCTATTACGGATAACGTTTGAAAAAATAAATACAATCTATACTTATATATGCGAAAGTAACTCTGTTTGTTTGTTACTTAATAACGCCTAAACTACTGAACCGATTTAAATAACATTACATTCGCTACAGAGATTTTAATAAATAAATAAATAAATATTATAGGACAATTACACACATCGCTATATAGCCCCTAAGTAAGCGTACTCGTAAGTCGCTTGTATTATGGGTGCTGTGATAGCTGATGAATATTTATATATATATTATACATATATACTTATAATATATAGATAAACACCCAGACACTGGAAAACATCTATGCTCTTTCACACAAACATTTTTCCAGATGTGCGAATCGAACCTAAGACGCAGAAGCAGGGTCGCTACCCACTGCGCCACTCGGCTCGATTTTGACGATTAAAAAATATATTTTTACACAAATGTACCTACTAACAAAGAAAAATAACAGCGAATACGCATTCTACTCATTGACATATTAATACTATGGACTTCGGGGCCAAAACGCGAAATGTGTTCCAATCGCAATTCAGTCTCATATTAGCTGACTGACAGAATACACGTCAATGTCGTAATGTGTTATAAAAAAACTTGTAAGAACTACCCGAGTAAGGTGAGAAAAGAAGACGGTGTACCATATTTTCAGTAAGTAAATATTTACTGATGATTTTAAAGTATTATTTTGCTTAGAAACAAGCTATTTTATTAAAATTTTAATAAACTATAGAAACAAATTGCATAACCAACCAAAATGAACAAAAGTATCTACTTTTCCCATACGCTACCCGCGTATAGGATAGAAGGAGTGCAATATGTTTATCTAATTAACCACATTTAGTTCGGATCTGCCGTGAGCAATAGAATGTTTTAGAACAACGACTGCATAGAGTTATTTTGTTGTTTAACATTTGAATTATTTAATTACTTAATTTTTGAATGAAAATAATTTGATTATTTTCAATTCAAATTTTTTTATTTTTTATGTCAACTTTTATTTTTTATGTCATGAATATTGATCAAATGACTTTTACCATAATGGTATATTAATTTGATAACTATAAGAATTATCTACATGAAATTAGGAACAGTTATTTAAAAAAGTGATCTAACGTCATTGAAGTAAAAAAATATATTTTCAGTTTAATTAAAAAGAGGAAAATATCGAGAACTTAAAATTTCAAAGTAAAGAACTATGTCGAGTGGCATATCATTTTGTACATTAGTGGATTTGGTTTGTAATTAATTATTATTATAACTAATTATTATTTTATACAAGATAATTACAACAATTATTATTTGGTACAAGATTTATCCCAGTATATAGAGGTCAGGGATATGTAAATATAAATTAAAATTTGCTGTAAATATAATATATAAATATAAGATGCCAAAAAAATTTGAAAGCTACCGACTCCACACCATTTATGTTGTCCTATTTTCACGGGAAGCTGTCATCTCAAAAAAAGGCTGCCATGGTAACCGTCAATCGAAGCTTATTACTTATTGCATGCAATTAGACCGTTGCAAATTAGACTGTATAACAATACGATAAGACATACATTACAATGTTATTTTGTGTATAAAAACATAAATACATCCTAGAGTGTATAAAATATCTTGGGACACTTTTGACGTAAATTTTGCATTAGACCCGAAGTCCATAGTATTAATATGTCAATGATTCTACTGATTGATTTGACATGGTGCCACGCCGGTGACGTTTTCATTCAGGCAGTCTAAAATAACCATTTAAAAGTATGGTCTAAAAACCTAAATCTCTATGATAGGTCTAGTCTAGTCTAGTAAGTAAAAGACTCCAATACCGACAGCGGATGTCGTGGATATTTCTTTCGTAGTACTTATCTGGTAAATTGGTAAAATCATTTGGCACGTAATTACTAACTAAATGAATGTTATGTAACTTGTTTGTTAATTTTACTATTTTTCACTTCGACCGCGTAAAATTTGATCATTAATTTTTGACGTAACGAGTGCTAAACTTATGTTAAAGTAAGTAGGTAATATACATCTATAATCTAGTTTATAAACTGTATATTCCTTTACTGGTAGAATGAATCTGAAGTTAGTAGTAAAATTTCAAGGCAATTAAGAATTCAAAGCCTCTGTTTTGTAACGGTAAAAATATTTTCAGACTGGACTTTGAAAATATATTCACATTTAATAAAATATGTTAGCAGTCTGTACATAGGATGCTAGTAGAAGAAATTCGTTCCTTTTTGTGTAATATGGTGAGGCACCAACAAATTCCCAACTCCGGACTGAGAATTTTTACCTATAATTTCTTGGAAAAAATTGGCCCAATATTTCATATCCCGACCAGGTCCTCCTAATCCGAAGTTTTTGTCCAAACACTGGACCAAGAAGAACGGTTCCTATCAGATCCTAACAAGAAGCTTTAATTAAGTTTACCTGTCCTGATGTACCACTAATGTTTTTGGAGGTAGCTAGAGGGTTGAAAGGATGCAAACGATACTTAGTAATTATTTAACTAAAAATTAATTATAATTAAATATTGTAATTAAACTACATGACTAAGAATAGTAACAGAATCAGCGATTGATCCTGCACATCTTACAGCTAAAACCTAATCCTAATTAATTCTTAGACGACTACTGTTCGGCGGCGATCGAAAAAGTATTCAAAGTTACTAGTTAAACTTGCTAGTTAAAGGAGAATGCCAGATAATGTATAGAACTTTAACCCACTAATAAAAACATATTGTACAACAATGTATTATGCATCATTTTATTGCATTTTTTTTACTATCTAATATAAATTACATTTAAAAGCTCTAGAACTCGGAGTGTTCAACACGAGCTTATCGTTGGTTATCGTCCATTTCCGTATTTTTGTTCCGTATATTTGTCACACTGGCATTACAGTCATAAAGCTTCATTAAATACATTTTTAAACAGGCTAAACGACTCTGGATATTAGCCTTTTAGAGCCCACTTTTGATGAAAATACAATAAACACAATATAAATAGCTAGAACACAGTGCAACAATAAAGATTTAAAAATGCGTAAAGAGTGTAAACTAAAAGGAAATAGATTAATTACTTTTTTTAACATAATTTTATTCCGATGTCCAACAGTAAAAATGGCTTATTTTAAAACGTTTATAAAATAATAGGATATTTTTAATACATTTACAATTTGTGGTCTTTCTGGGTTAGGATCTGGAATTCTCCTTTGATCCACTTCCCGGATTCTGATTGAGCTGAAAATTTATATGTATATCGCGTGACAATGCAATATTATAATGACATACCTAGAGCTATAGAGATTTGATGTTAGAGCTAAAAGCCATTGGAACACCGCAATAAATCGACAAATCAACGAGTCTGGGCTCGTTTGATTCATATTGATGAGTACTTTAGTCCTAGATGATATTACAAAATATAAGCTTGTGATTTTTTTTAATTTATACATGTCTAGTTATAATAAAACGAATCCTAGCTAGCCACACCCTCGTAATTATTTTCGTGTGTGCCGACGCTCGACCTCGAATACGTCACTGCTAATCACCAACGAAATTATGCGACAACGCGACTCTATAAAGTGAATTGGCCAACATAACAAACCCAGTATGTAGTTATTATTTTTTTGTTATTTATTCAAAATTAGCCCTTGAAAGCAATCAAACCTGAAGGTAAGTGATTATGCAATTTAATATGGAAGCGGGCTAACTTGTTAGGAGTAGGATGAAGTCCACACCCCTTTTTAACCGACGAAAAAAAATGGAGGAGGTTCTCAATTCGACACGTATATTCTTTTTGTTTTTACAAGTTGTCCGATTTTGACAATTTTTTTTTTTTTAGAAAGGGCACACTTCCAAGGTGGTCCCATTGTCATCATAAGATGATATCCTGGGGAAATTAAAGGAACTCTTCAAATTTTGGAGGCACGTTTACCGCGATTTCGGTTTTTTTGGCTACTAGTGCCGTATAATATACTATGACAGTATATTACGAGTACGTTACGTGGCGATAAATCACTAAAAAGTAAGAAATAAAAATTTTTAAATAAAAAAATAAATCCTTAAAGTAGAAACCTTGGCTGGCACCAACTTCATAGATATGCTTAAGTAAATTAAAGCAACTAAATGACACAGTTATTTTTTACTTTTTAGTGAGTTTTGAGTCGGTTCTATTTTAAAGATCGTACTGCAACGCTAAATAAACTATTGGCAGTATCTAAATAAAGGAAGCGTTTTTCGGTTTTTATGTTATAATAGATTCTGGCAGCATTTAATCATGTTTGTATGTGTATAATAGATTCTGGAAGCATTTAATCATGTTTGTATAGGAACGTGAGCACAAAAGAAAAGCTTTGTTGAACGGTTTACCAAAAACAGTTGCATAGCAACCACTATTATTATTATATATATCATTAACACTCATTTATTTATTTACAATTATTTTAAAAATTTTAAAATAGTTAGTGTTAGTTATATAATTATATTATTATTATATATTATGTCTGGGAGTATGAGGAGTATAGATAGAATCTGTACTAGGTAAATAAAATTGAAGTGCCTGTTTGTAAATTGGAATTAGCAAATTTTCACTAAATGCATATAAAAGTATATAAATCACTTACATCAATAATCAATTTTTACAATTTTTGGACTTTCTCCTTATACAAAATTTTTAACAAAAAATAGAACCGATTCAAAACGTACTAAAAAGTAAAAACGACTCCTAGACATGCTTAAGTAAATTAAAGCAACTAAATGACAGTTATTTTTATGTTTCAGTTAAAAATTTTTATTTTTACTTTTTAGTGATTTATCGCCACGTAACGTACTCGTACTATACTGTATATTAATATTATACAGCACTTGTAACCAGAAAGCTACCGATACTTACACAAATACCGAAATCGCTGCAAGTGACCCTATAAAATTTGAAAAGTTCCTTCAATTTTCCCAGGATATCATCATCCGATCCTAACATCATGACAATGGGGCCATCTTGGAAGTGTGCCCATTCTAATAAAAAAAGAATTATCAAAACCGGACAACTCTGTAAAAAGTTATTCGTGGTCATACATAAAAAAACAAATATACGTGTGGATTTGAGAACCTCCTCCGTTTTTTTTTGTCGGTTAAAGAGCGTAGGTCCACCACGCTGCTCCAAGGCGGGTTTGGCGGGCTTAGGGTGAAAATGTTTCATTTATTGAAGATCACTATCATACGTTGATGATATTGACCGATACTGACGGCCTAACGTGCTTTCCGAGGCACGGGGGTGTTACACCACCAACCGAATCAGGGCTTGAAATGTACTGAAAATATCATAGAAAAATAAAAAGCTCCTTGGCCCAACCCAGGACCTCCAGATCAAATCCAAGGATAGTCACGGGCCAAGGATAATCACTAGACCAATGAGACCGTATCCTTACAATTACATACAACCCAAGCCTAACGGTACCGACAGTATATTATTTATACCGTATCTCTCAAGTTATATTGTACACAAATAAATATCGTCGTTATCGAATGTTTATTCATTATAATATACATAAAATGATATCTATTTAGATTATTTATATTTGATGATCGTTATGATATTCGCAATCCATATACAGTTAGATATCTAGATACTGTCATATCTTCTGTTATTTTTTATATGCAGTAACAGATAAGATTAATAATGGCATTTCGTTGGACAGGGGCCTGGCCTCTGTGACGTGGGAGTTCTCTTATGATGCACATTTGACATAGTGGCATAGATATAAAATAAAACTTCGTCTTGACATTTAAACCTTACGTCGGTAACTTAATAACCGCACACATATTTCGTATCTTAAGTCGTACGCTAAGCATATATGTACGAGTATATTGCTGAGGTATTAGTATTATGTCAATAGATGTCGTCGCCGATTTGCAGACCATTGGATGATTTGGCGTACACGTTTTAGTTAAATAAAATAAAAAAATAAATAAAGACACGTTTTAGTTAGTGGTATTTAATTAGTATTTTTTGAAAAAAAACGTGAGTAATTGAAGCCTATGTTGCAATGCGGATGAAACAGAAATCGAATCGTCGTCGATCGACGACAGATTCTCCATTCTCCAATGACATTTTGTCCTATTTAGACTGACAGTCGAACTATGATACGTACGATGTATTCTTTTCAAGAATCGACTAATCGATCTCAGCTTTGTTCAATTAGGTTCTTAATCTGGTTCCATTATGATGCCGCGTAGAAACCATTTGGAGGTACGGCTTAAAACTCACCTCTTCCAAGTCAGCTAGCTCTACCATTAGACTGCCACGGCACTTTATACCAGCAGGTTAGATTGCAATCAAAGACCCAAATTTTAATTGAATAAAAAACACTGTAGAAGAATTATTTATTAAAATATTATTACCGTCCTATAATAATAATCATGGCGGTATTATAATTTTATGAATACATATTACGAAGTAACTGTAAACTGTGGACAGTCGACAGTGTTTCGATATTTTTAAGACTTGCGCGAACCTGCGCGTGAGTCCTTGATTTTAATGATTCAGCATCCAATCGACCGAAACATACTCGTAATTACGGCATTAGTTACGCGTCTGCAGAAAACACTGCTATCTACATTTTTTTATTGCAAGTGGACCTATTGACCTAGTTCCTTTTTGTGAACCTGTACGTCAAACCGCGTCCTCCTTATAATAACTAATCTTTAGGATTGCGATAGGCTATGGTTACAAACGGTTGTACCAAAAGTAACTTTCAATTTGATGTTAGAGTTTAGTCTTATATATGTATTCTTATACTGATGAAATTTTTTTCGGTATAGCACAGAGTGAAAATATAATATGCTTGTTTTTTATGTATGTTTTTTTATCGATTACAAGTTGACCCTTGACTGCTATCACACCTGATGATACAATCTAAGATGGAAGCGGGCTAACTTGTTAGGAGTGTGATGAAATCCACTCATTTCGGTTTCTATACGACATCGTACCGGAACGCTTAATCGCTTGGCGGCGTATGGCGGTGTATGGACTGCATTTCGATTATTCTTTAAAAACATGAAATAATAATAAATATTGAACTTTTCTTTTTTCCAAGAATATTTCGGTTGTAACACTGAATTGAGAAGTTGATGGTGTTTCTCATTCCATGTCTCGAATAGCTCATTAAACCGTCTGTCCCGGTTACTTCCATCTAATAATGATATTGTCAAACGTTCACATAAATCTAAGCCCGCCAACCTGCATTAGAACAGCGTGGTGTTTGGGTCCTATATCCCCTCTTGTAAGGAGAGGCATGACTCTGTCGTAGGTCATTCAAGTAGGTTAATAGACATCACTTTAACCTCAACCTAACAACTCGAAAATCCTTTTAAATAAAAAAAAAACGCCGATTTCTTTAGATTGGCTTTTCTATGGGCAAGTACGAGATTTCCACCGAGCGACTACGTAAAAACGTACTCTCTCGTAACGTCAAATTATATAGAAAAAAAGCTTTTACTCTTACTATAACTAGATGGCGCTAATCCAATTCCATATACAATTTGTCTTTACTGTTTTCGATATCGGCGCGGTAAAATTATACACTAGGCACACTGATCTACATAATACACCTTAGCTCAGAACCATCTCCATCACGTTAGCTTTCAAATAGAAAAAAAAACACAACTTAATAGCTCCATGCGTTAGAACCTATGATGCCACAGACAGATAAACAGATACACACGTCCATCTTATGACATAACCTCTTTTTTACGTCAAATAAATCTCGTTTAAATGGTCATACTCTTAGTTTGGGGGTAGTTGTTAAACATACATTAATCTTTACGTTAGAGTCACCGATTGTATATTATACAGTGATTAAATTATGAATATTGTACAGTGATAGCTTATATCATAACACAACCATCTCGATCATGTCAACTTTCAATCAACAAAAACCGCACCATAATCGCTCCATTCGTCAGAAACTACCATGATACAAACAGAATGACACGTCAAACTTATGGCACTCCTTTTTACGTCAAATTAATCTCTGACGTGTTTGACAAAGCTCTATAAGTGAATGTATGACGTATTGTCCGTGATGGTCACACTCATAGTTTGGGGGTCGTTGTTAAACATACACTGACCTTGCCGTTAGAGCCACCGATATTGTATATTGTAGTGATAGCCGATATCAACAGTGTCGATTCTATTCGCCATAATTGAATTATGTAACGCTTGTTTATCGTCATTTTGCGACACTATACACCTATAGATAGAGCAAGTTGTTTGTTGGAACTAAACTTTGAGTAACTTGCTTGTAATGGCAGTTATTAGATTGGTTAATTGACATTAATCAAATATATTAGAGTTTAAATTTATTTTGTTAAACTTGATTCTGTAACAAATAAAATATGATTAAATTGATCAAATAAATAAAAAGTTATAATCATTTGTATGTTTCTGATTAGACAGAGACAGCCATACTGTAATGTGACGTCACGCCACAGTATCGCCATAGTGGCTTAGTACAATTAATGTTCTTTTTGCGAGAAAAGGACAGAAGGCCCCTACTCTAAACATTTAAGTGACTGTAACTTTGCAGATCTTTATCGGATTTTATAATATTATTGCAGCATACATTATTATTTTTATCCTAGTTTATAATAAACTAATAAAAATAAAATAAATCAAAAAATTGAGTCAAATACCCAATTTTTAGATGTTTTTTTTTTATTTTATTGTTTTTTATCGACTACCAAGTTGGCCCTTGACAGCTAACTCACCTGATGTTAAGTGATGATGCGGTCTAAGATGAAAGCGGGCTAACTTGCTAGAAGTGGGACGAAAATCCACACCCCTTTCGGTTTCTACACGACATCGTACCGGAACGCTAAATCGCTTGGAGATGCGTTTTTGTCGATAGGGTTGTAACTAGCCACGGCGAAAGCCTCCCATCAGCTAGACCAAGACAAATTAAAAAAAATCTCAATCTGCCCCGCCGGAAATCGAACCCAGAACCCCCGTTTTATAAATCCACCGCGCATACTACTGCGCCACGGAGGTCTACAAGATGTGTTTAGATCGCTTTAAATATTTTTACAGTGTGTTTCTGGTATTTTGACGTTCCTTTACTTAGCTTAGGACGATATATATTAACATTTAAGACCTCTTTGGCATAATTGGTAATACTTGAGGGTTCAACCACAGTCCTACCACAGGTGGCTCCAGATTGTGTTTTAGTAGTCCCTAAAAGGCCTTTGTCGGACAGTGGACGTCCGTCGGCTATTAATGATGAGTGTTCAATAGAGTGGATCTTAGATATTTTTCCAGCTGAGGTTAATGTACGGTTGTATGAATTACTAATTGACTAAGGTCTGGCTTGTTTGGTAGGTTTCCACCCAACTGACAAAGTCCTACCGCCTAGCGATTTACCTTTCCGATTTGCATCGTCATTTTATATCAGGAGTCAAGAGCTAGAGAACACATTGTTAAAAAAAACTAAAATAAAACTAGCAGACATAAAGATTTTTCTATTGGGTGTCGAATAGCCGCAAAGTAGAGACTAGGAGCGTCCTCTGAAAGTAGAACAATCTCGAAACGGGACGCCTAATTACACACCACTGCAATGATGCAAAGTACACGTCTAGATAGATATATGTACTTGTGTCTACGGCCGATGTTGTAAGAATTTTTAAATTGACGTAACACATATTTTTATATTTGCGAATTCTATAACGTAATTCTATGGAGTTTCTTTTTAACCTGGACATCGGACGATTTATGAATTTGTTATTTTTACGGTTCCGCAAAACAATTAAAAACCCCTTCAAGATCCCCCTTTTTAATTTGGCCCAAGTTTGGTCTTGCGCAAGTAAATTACCAATACTATCCCTTTGGCAAAAGATTTAGCGATGTAAGGGGCTATGTAGAAACTTACCGCACTGCATTGTTAACCGACGAAAAAAAACGGAGGAGAATCACAATTCGACACATTTTTTTTAATGTATGACCACGCATAAATTTTTACAGAGTTGTCCGATTTGATAATTCTTTTTTTATTAGAAAGGGCGCACTTCCAAGGTGGTCCTATTGTCATCATGTTAGGATCTGATGATGATATCCTGGGAAAATTGAAGGAACTCTTCAAATTTTATAGGCACACTTGCAGCGATTTCGGTTTTAGTGTAAGTATCGGTAGCTTTTTGGCTACAAGTGCCGTATATAAACTATGACAGTATAGTACTCGTACTACGTTACGTGGCGATAAATCACTAAAAAGTAAGAAATAAAAATTTTTAACAAAAAATAGAGCCGTCTCAAAACGCACTAAAAAGTAAAAAATAACTGTGTCATTTAGTTGCTTTAATTTACTTAAGCATATCTAGGAGTCGGTGCCAGCCAAGGTTTCTACTTTAAGGACATTACCTAGAACCCACAAACTGCTTTTCTACGTTAAATAAATGTTCCTTAAACTTGCTGGCACTGATTTCATAGATATGCTTAAGTAAATTAAAGCAACTAAATGACACAATTATTTTTTACTTTTTAGTGCGTTTTGAGTCGGTTCAATTTTTTGTTAAAAATTTTCACTTAACGTAACTTTAGTAGGTGAGGTCGACAAAAAAGAAAGTATCAACAATAATCCATGTCTATGGAAACAGCAAAGAATTACTACGAATAAGAATTCTAAGAATTACCTTAATACATTGAACGTGAATGTCATTGAATCTTTATACGGTAGAAAGCCAAAACTGACTTGGTTTGGTAGTGAGAAATACAAAATAAACTATCGGATATCCGAATCGAGTACAGTTGTTACGTAGCGATTTGCCGCAGTTTTGAGTTATTTACTGCATTTGCGGTTTTTTGGCGTTTGTACTTTCAGCATCGGCCTATTTGAATGACCCACTTCTGAGCCTGTCCTTCCACCTTATAGGGGAGGGGATTTAGTATTTGTAACCACGGTGTTTCTCCAATGCGTGTCATCTTTTTCAGCCCGTAACGGCCCAGTACTTATCCCCTTCTTGTATAGAGTGAATATTCGTCACGCTGTTCCAATGCGTGTTAACGGACCTAGGGTGGTAACGTTGTGTCATTAACGATCACTATCAGATGTTGATGACAGTCAGCACCAGTTTAACGTGCTCTCTCAGGCACGGGCGTGTAATACCATTAATCTCGACTGTGGGCGTGGAATTTATTAAAAATTTCTTAGAAGAAAGAAAACCTAACATTTATTATTTATTATTATTTAATTATTATTATATATTTATTAAAATTTATTTATTATTTATTTGCCGTGCCTAATTACCACCCTACCGACGAAAACCGCCAAGCGATTTAGCGTTCCGGTGCGATGTCGTGTAGAAACCGAAAGGGGATCTCATCCTACTCCTAACAAGTTAGCCCGCTTCCATCTTAGATTGCATCATCACTTAACATCAGGTGTGATAGCAGTTATGGGCTTGTCTTGTATCCAATTTAAAAAAAAATTACACCTTGGGTCGAATCTAGGATTCGAACCCAGAATGTCGTGATCGAAGCCGTATGACCTGGCAAGCCATATAAACCTACCAATATTGATAGGTTACTCCAATGCGGGTAGCGTGATAAAGTTTGGCTGGTATATCACTATCAGATGTTAATGATCGGGACCGACAACTTAACGTGCTCTCCGAAGCACGGAGGCTTAACATACCTTCTCAATTCCGTTGGTATTTCAATAACGTAATATCTAAAAGATAAACAGATGCGCCATAATGAACTGATTTCAAAAGGCTGTACAATTAAAAAAATGTTTCACAACACAGACTTAGGTTTTACTTTTCAACAATTATTATTTACGTAATGTTCTTAACTTCATAATTAACTTATAGCTGTAATTAGAGTAGGTATAGTGTCTCTGTGAAAGTGCCGCGGTCCCTGCTGGCACTAAACGTGTCATAAATAACTAAGTGTGGCACATTCGGGTACGTAGGCATGTCACGCGTTGCGTGTCACATTTTCTCACAGAAAAGGTTATTTTTGAAAATTCTTCGTCATTTACGTTATCAATTATTTTAAGATTTGTAATAAAATGAGAATTTTGCTTGTTTTGTGGTTTTTGTATTTTACCTACCTAGATTCGGGGGTGGATACAAAATAATTTTTTTAAACAACATGACCCATATTCACTACGACTTTACGCATTTGTTAATAGTCATTGATAGAGCAAGCAAAATAACACCTGATGGTAACCAGAAAACCATCGCCTGTAAACAGAGAATCACTTCATAGGGCGTTCAAATGACATGTCTACCGAGTGACAAATGTTTGTGTGATGAGCATGGATGTTTTCCAGTGTCTGGGTGTTTATCAATATATAATAACTATTTATATATTATATATAAAATATATAAAAATATTCATCAGTTATCATAGCTCCAATAATACAAGCTACTTACGAATACGCTTACTTTGGGGCTATGTAGCGATGTATGTAATTGTCCTATAATATTTATAAAATTTGTCCTATAATATCATAGGCCTTCAGACCGGAGCACAGCACCACAGCACTGCAGCATGACGGCCGAAATAAATATGATGGTAGTACTTGTCTGGAAGAGCTCTGTTATAAAAAGCTCTAGTGTCGTAACACTCCTATTAGTATGTCTGCATTTCGGCTCTTTCACTATTGGACTATTGAGGGAGTGAAATGTCTAAATATGCCCAGTTTAAATAGTGGAATTACGAATGCCGGTGCCGCAGTGACTTAGCCCCGTTCGATTCCAGTCATTATAATTTACATATGATTTTATACAATACAATCATCCCAGCCCGAGTACGTTCTATCATTTGATACTGAAATTGAGCGATATATTGTTTCAGAACAACAAACACGTGGAGGCCCTGGACGACGGACAACTGCGCGCTCTACTCGATGAGGCTATCACGTACAAGTGTCCCAAAGACCGCGAAGGCAAAAGTAGTTTATTTAAGGTATCTATGTTATACATTACAGTTTTTATATCAATTTTTAAACTACTCGTAACTGATCGTATCCCTGTAAAAGTCCAAGAAATTATAAAGAAATTGCAACTACTTTTTTAATGTAACTAAATTAAAGATCTTGTGTGTATTTTCGGTTAGAAAACGATAATTAATTAGTCTGGAAAATAATGTGCCGTGTTTTTGTAAAATTGACTCATAGTATATAATGTATTGTGTAGGAATTGTTGGAGGAAGTTGAACAAGACGAGCAGGCGTGCGAGGCGGCGGCGCGACTGGGCGCGGGCAGGAACTCCAGACGCGCCCGCGCCCGCCGCGAACACCACTCTAGTCTACAGGTGAGGCAACAGGGGGATACCCCAACAATCTAGTATAGTATACCAGGTCCTTTCTACGACGCACTTCTAAGCTGTGACATTAGTTTCCATCCTCAATGTTCTAGCATATTTAGGATTATTCAATTTGGAGCTTGATAAGAGCGATATGCAAACCGCTTGTCTAGAAGGCAGGAAACGGGGAGAGTCAGTTGCGGGCAGCAAATGCGCGCTAGTAATGAATGCACCTGCCGCACGCTTCCTTCTATCTCCTCTCTGTCATACCCCTGCAACTGTACTGTAAAAAACATTCGCGATTTTTATTTCTAATCGTAACAGTGGTACCGACTTTTATTTCTAATATACTTGCAATATCCTTTATTTGACTGTGGGTTGGCAGGACCTCGTAGCAGCGATGGCGGGCGAGGCTGCTCCGAGGCGCGGTCGTGCGCACGCGCACTCGCACGCGCCCGCCCCGCCCGCCGGAAACGTCTCTGCGCGCGCGCTGCACGGCGGCAGCCTGCCCTCTGGCGTCGACACCTGTACGTATCATCGTTGTCAACTTGACAGTAGACCAACTATAGAAGATATGTCGGGTAGAGAAAACGAGACAGTTGGCTCAATAGTGGCGAAATCGGAATTTTTTATTATTATTATTCTTTATTTGTATTCCACACACACAATAAAAAAAAATCATCAGCATAAAAGAATCATATGCTGAAAGAATTTTTCTATTTCTCTACAATGTCTACAGAAAATGCCTTAGCAATAGCAAAGCAGTCGCTTTGTGTGCTTTGAATGCCAAGAATAGAAAGAAAAATCGTACCGTATGGTGTAAAAAGCTCATAAAAAGGAGAGGAATATTCGAAATACTAAATTTCATATTTCTTCATGTCAATTTGATAAAACTGAAGCTGTCTGTTTGGTAATCATTGGTTTGCTAATGAGCGACTGCGCATCGCAGCGTTTCTGCTGGGCGAGGAGGCGGGCGTGGGCGCGCGCGGCGGCTACCTGGCGACGGTGCGCTGCGTGAACCCGCCGCCGCTGGCCGAGCGCCGCGTGTCCACGGGCGACGCCAACGCGCCGCAGCCGCCGCACCAGCCGCACCAGCCGCACCAGCCGCACCAGCAGCCCGCGCACGACCTGGACCTTATCAACAGGCACGTGTAACTACCTACCTATACAAATGAATAAACTTGTAGCTTGTAATTTAAACCCCTTGTTACACCAAGAAACAAGATATTACAGAAAATAAAAGAATAATTAGAGACAAACTTTGATCGTTCATTAGTGATAAGCAAATTTAGTACATTGGTTTTTAAGTTATTTTTTTCTCAATGTAAGTTTTTTATTTGGTGTACAATAAAGACTATTTCATTCATTCTATATTCCACAGAAGGAGCAAGCCGATGTTCCCGATGACGTACACGGCGCGCGCCACGCTCGAGATCGGCAGCGGCAGCGTGTGCTCGGGCCGCGCGGTCACCAGCACCACCGCCTCCAACCAGGTGCGTACCCCCGCCCCCCGCACGCCCCCCGCACCCCACCGCGCGTCCAGCCAGGCCAAGCTCCTGCACGCGTTGCGCGCGCCCAGCCCCCGGGCTCCGGCAGGCGGTGGTGGTCGCAGACGCGGACAGAGACCGCGCGGCCCGGCCTCGACCAGCGACGACATCACCGAAGAATACGATTCCGAACAGAACGTGTGGGTGAAGTCTGTCAACGATTGGTATAAAAACTTCGATCATTATGCGCATACCCGCACAGGCTATGAAAATTCTACAAAAAAACTTGGTGGAATACAAGAAATCGCGAATTCATTTCCACAAAGCATTATAAATAATTTTGATAACAATATCCCTGCAATCACTTGCAGCAATATAGTACATGGAAGCAAAGAAACGCGCAAGTATAATATAACAAACAACAATGATGCTATTAAAAGTTTATGGTTAAAAGATAAATCTACAGATAAAGATAAGCTCAAGTGTGATAGTATAGATATTAAATTAGATAATAGAAATGATGAAAGTGATATTATATTAAGAAAACAATACAGAGAAAGAGTAGGATATAATCTAGTACCACCTGCTAAGATAAAAAAAGAAGCAAGACCGGTTAGGAACTCATCCACAGGTCCATCGCTGCGCGCCACTAAAGATATGCACCAAGTAGAAAATCAAAAACCTATTGCAGAATATCATAAAAATCCTATAATTAGTAAAAGATTAGCTAGAATTGATACAACATTTGGTTTAAAAGAAACTATCAAAGCCAATATACCAGAAAATGATACCCGAATTGAGAAACCGATATGGCCTATTAAAAATACCGAAAAAGAAGGCTCGGCTACTGAAATTATCAAAAAATCAAATGTAGATAAAACATCGGAAACCGAAATTGAGCTGGTCGATATTCCCTCTAACTGGGAATCTTTAGTGGAATCAGATTTTGTCGAATTCGTAGATAATCAAAAGAAACTTATGAAAACATTGGAAATAAATAACAATGTAGATATACCACATTACCCAGTTGACAATAAACTCGATACAACAAGCACAGAAGAATCTCAAATAAAGTATCTGAAATTTGATGAGGAAACGAACAAAACAAATGAAATGTCAATGAACTCATCCCAAGCCATCAGCACAACTGACACTGACGCCAACAACACATCGAGCGACTCGTTATCATTGCAGCTTCTGAATAACGCTTACGTCCTTCTAACATTCCCCAAAAGCTTTCTCGCAAATTCTCATACAAAAAAAGACATTAAAGAGATTGTTAGTGTTAACCCTACAATAGACAGTGAAAAACCGTCAAAGAACAAAAAAAAGCTAAAACAACAAAAAGCTAGCATCACTACTAAAAAGGCATCCACAGATAAAAACACACTTAAAATGCTACTGTATAGTGACACTCCAGAAAGTGTGATAAAAAAGCAATTGTCCCACAAGGAGAGAGAGGTAGGAGTAACTTAGTATCGTGTAACAGTTACTGTTGTTACTGTCGTGTTAATAAACGTTGTTTTACTTTGCAGGTGGATTCTGCCATACCCTTTAGTTGCATCACAACACCCGAGGTGGTGGCGAGTTGCAACACGACTTCCTCTACGGCGGTCGCTATCGATCCCAAGGTATAGTCGTCGCTATACTCGCCTATGTAGTCACACCATTTGCAATATGTTTTACTGTTACCCTCAGAAACTCAGAACAGGTTAAAATGACGTATTGGCAAACGGTTTAGCGTTCCTGTACGATGTCGTGTAGAAACCGAAGGGATGTGGATTTCATCCTAACAAGATAACCCGCTTCTATCATAGATTGCATGATCACTTACTGATGCTTACCATCACAGTTGGTGTCAAGAGCTAACTTGCAATAAATTAAAAAAAAATTTAAAAAACCGATCCTACTTCCTACTATCCTAGCTACTTACTGAGTATTTTTTTAATTAATTAATTACAAATTATATACTAGCAGTATGCTCTACTTCATTTTAACCCATTTTTTAAAAATAAATATATCGTGTTAGTCCTGCACAGCAATATTATATTGTGATATAGGTTAATATACAAGTATATATTAACCAATTTAACAATATCTTAAAAACACACACACCCACAATCATCTCAGATAGGTACCTAGTATAATTATATCTATTTTTCTTTTGTTTAAACAGTTTAATGGTTGAGCTCAACTCCACGCTGTCTTGTCTACCATACCCCTAGTGTTCTTGTAAAGCGTGAACCCATGATACCTATTATTATTTTTATTCATTACAAGTCAGACCTTGATGGTATATCTTAGCTATAATCACACTTGGTGGTAAGTGATGATGCAAACTAAGATGGAAGCGGGCTAACTTGTTAGGAGTTGCATGAAATCTACATTCCTTCAGTTTCTACACGATACCGTAACGGAACGCTAAATCGCTTGACGGTACGTCTTTGTCGGTAGGATGGTAACCAATGACCAAAGTTTCGCACCAGCTAGACTTGGACTAATTTTGAAAATCTATATCGGCTGTAACTAGCCAATCAAGGGACCTTTGTAGAAAAATTAAAGTCGAGTCGGTCAACTTGAAGAAATCGGCAACGGAACGATTCTTCTGGCTAAGTCACATTTAAATATGTAGTTTATCATCATACGATACGTTTTTTGACATTATAAATATAATATTTTAAAAAAAAATTAAGTAAAGCATCATTCCGTTTGGTCATGACACGCAGCGCACAACCTACAATAGCCCGTGTACACCGAGCCGCGGTCGACTCGAAACTCATGTTCGAACTGTACTCCCCACACTCTTCGGTTTCCCCTCGCGGCTAATAGTGAGGCGAGCCTTAGTGAATTGACCAAAGTATAATCACAGCTCCATTTTTAAATCATTTGCATTTTTGAACTATCCATACACACAAATGTCAGCGAACTCAATCTAGCCGTTTAGGAGTTGAGCTACAAACACGTAGTCAGAAAGAGGTGTTATAATATGAAACAAAAGTAAAAAAATTAAAAACTATCTTTAACCTTTATATGAACTAAAATGAAAAAAATGTTTAGAAAAACAAATTAACTAAATTCGGTAATTTTAATAGCAGATATAAACACCCTGAATGCGATCAGGCATGCTATGAATAATGTTTTTCACGTTATCTCGAGGCATTTCTGCCCAGGCGGCTCGAACCAGAGCCGTTTTATTGATGGTGCCGGAGCGGTTCTGGTCCTCTAGCAGGTACCCTGGGGCGCAAATCCCATTCCTCCATTCCTCTTATTCTCGTACGCACACTCACATTTAATCTTGCCGTTTACAGGCGCTCCCGTATTTCAACAGCTATGAGAAACTGAATCTTAAAATTACGAAATTGATAAATTGGTCGTACCGCTTTGAGGTGCACCTTACCACTCTAGGTCTCCGTGTGTACAAGCCGGTCTGCACGTGCCTTTTTAAGGCGTATCGCAATGTTGTTCCTACGAGGTACACTTAACAAGCCCGCAACTTTTCTTTGCAGTTAAAGGCTGTTTTTGTTTTCAAAAACTAATTTAATAAAACAACAATTAAAATATCTCATTTAAAATCATGTGTTTTTTGTGCGTTCTACCACCACGAAATACGTTTAGTGTTAAAAACTTTGAAAAACGGACCTTTTTGCACTTACCCTTTTAAATTACAAAAACAATAAATCACCACTTAGCGGCAGATTTAAGTTTGGGCCACATTCTGTGTCGCGCACCAATGACAGCACCATGGACAAAAACGACAGAACGTTCCTTATCTTATGTATAAGATATCGTCCAGTCAGACTTTAAGAATTCAGAGAATTCAGAGGTTGGAGCAGAACAGACAGCAAGTGTTGAGGCATTCTCCTCATTATGTGTCACTTTTGTAACTTTATATTAATAAGCAAATAGCGCTGCCTGCTCTCTTCGCAATGCCAAAAAGTTGCACACATTCCCGAGACCGTGGCACGCATAACACAGGTGTCAAAATGCGTTCTGTCTGCGCGGGCTCATTTAAACTCACTCCACTACATAACTTTATTCCAAATAAACATTTATACAAAATGCAGATTTTCTTAGGTTATATTCACATATGTGCAGAGTCAAAACAAAGCGTCGTAACATTTGTTTAAAAACGACGAAGTATATTGAACACTTATTTCGATTTATCACTTAAAGTACGCATGCAGTTTAGCGCACGCGTCTGGTGGCGTTTTTTATTTCCTTAAAAGATACATATACGTTACTGTATTTGTATCTACTAAGGAAATAAAAAACGGAAAAAAAAATCTTTAACATTTGACATTGTTTTATTTCCCAATAAATTCAAAGACCAAACGTTACATAACACTTTGGGCTCTCTCTCCTTTGTACGTTACTAAATCGTACGTCATATTTACATTAAAATAGCGCAACGCTTCACTTCGACTCTACGCCAATGTGAATGACGCCTTAAAGGATTGCGTGCGAGTTCGTAGCCGACTGCAAACGACAGCAGCAGGCGACATGTCGCAGCGACTGGTTTCTATGTATTTGTTTGCAAACGACGCCACTATAATGGCGTAGATGACTGATATCAAAAAACTGTTTTAAATGGGTTTTTTAAAACAGCATAACCAAAATTATGTAAACTAATTAAATTTATCAATTTATAAAAAAAATACTTTAAAAATGAGTCAGTAAGAGACGGCTTTAAAGTGGCTTGACGTCATGCCTAAGTAACGCTATAGTAGCTCAGTACAAATTTTAAATTTGCAGCAAAGGGTAGAGAAGACATCGTCAATATCGACGACGAAATAGAAATATCGCTCTCTTTTTCGCCCTAACAAGAAAAAGAATGCGATATTTTGACTTCGCTGCTATTGAATGAAATAATGTCTTGCGGCGAATCTTAAGCCTACAGTATTGTCGCTGCGACACGTCGCCTGCTGCTGTCGTCTACAGTCGGCTACAAACTCACACCAGTAGGTCTAACAGACGCTCGAAGAAATATATTGTGAAGAGAAGAGATAACGACGATCTTTGCCCAATAGCTACGCAATCAAAAATGTCGCTTTCTCTTTCGTTAGATCGGGGTGAAAGAGAGAGCTATATTTCCGATTTCGCCGCTTGCGGTTTTTGAGCAACGTTTGTCGTTTTCTTTACACGAAATTTCTCTTCAGTAGGGCTAAGACGCGACTGAAGAGATATCTTGTATTAAAGATAACGAGAAACGCGCCTAACCGATTGATAATACAGTCAAAGCTATACAAATATGGCCCTGTCACTCTTTCGTTGCGTTAGGCCTGTACAGAGCTGTACATCTGATTTCGCTGCTAACGCTTTTTGGGCGAGGTTTGTCGTTTTCTCTACACGAGATAAATCTTCAGTAGGGCTCCGATGCGACCGAAGAGATATCCTGTCTAATCGATTGGTTATATTTATGGTCAAAACGTCACCCAATAGCATTCAGTTATAAATGTAGCTCGCTCTTTCGTTGTTCGTCGTTTTCGTTGGGGTGAGAGATATATTTCTGATTTCGCCACGAATAGGCGACGACCATAACCTTTCGATGGGACGCGTTATCCTTAAGACGAGATATCTCTTCGTTTTAGCTGGCTTACGGATTATACTACGAACCATATAGATTGGCAATAAAGGGTGTTGAACCTTTGAAAGAAGCCAAGAGCTAAAAAGTAAACAAACTACTATCTATATGTCTCTCTTACCTATGTATTTGCAATCCACTGCATGAGTCTCACTCCTTAATAATAAGTTTCGCCGATTGGCAGTATTGGAAACATTGCTATTATTCAGGAGGGAGGATTCAACGACGTTTTTTGCCTATCTGTATGGTTCGAAGTATATGGTTGGGCAGAGGTGGAGGGCGGGTGTGTTACTGTGATGTGCCACTGGCGGCGTGTATTGTATTGGCCTCATGCGGAGATGTGCGCAGCCGCTGCAGCTGGTGTCGAGTTACCGCGCCGTGGCGTGCCTCATGGACGGCGCCTTCCCGCCGCGCCCGCCCTCGCCGCCGCACGTCACCCCCGCGCACCCCGCACACCCCGCTTCACCCGTGCAACAGGTGCGCACACACACAGACACACACACAACCATTCATTTGCCACTTGTTAATTATCGTCCAATACCGGAATCATTTTAAATTGAGTATATGGCTCAAATTTTTTACGTACGTTTTTACAATTGCTTTCCTGAGGAGTGACGTCACGTTTCAGTAAAGCCGTCTCTTTCTAATCAGAAATATTAAATGCTTGTAACTTATTTTTACTTGAGCAATTTTATTCTTTTTTTTTTCATAATTGTATTATGTATAGTTTCAAAAAATAATTTCCATTATAAAAAAGGACATACTGTCTTTACCAAAATTCGAGTCGTCTCGAGTTGCAACTCAATAAACTGCGCAGGTGTCACGATGGCTTTGAACACCATTTTGTGCTACAAAATCACACTTTACGTGACCTATACATACAGAAATCTATTTTGTGAAAATCGGTTAATATTTTAATACATATACACAGAGATGTGATTTATTTGAAATACTTCTATTTAAAATGCAAATACAAAATGCAAAATACCTATTTTGTATTTTGCATTTAAATGCTTTTTAACAAAAACATTTTGTATTTTATTTGAAATACCTTTCGAGATGTATTTTGCATTTTTAAAATTCATTTCAAAATGCAAAATACTTTATGATTAAGTTTTTTCAGCATTACCAGTCAAACAAATGACGCTTGTATTGCTGAATTTGACCGATAGTGGCGCCTACTACGCGTGCCCAATTTTTCTTCTTTGGTCAGAGTACGCGCCTTATGTCTGACTACTGACTACTGAATACTGACAGACAGTGTTGCCAACTTAGCTACTTTATAACTAGATTTAGCAATATTCCGATGTCGGGCAGCTACAATTTTTTTTAACTCGTGGCTAAACTTTTTAGCTACTTTTTATAGCAACTTTTGGTATTTTGAGATGTTTTTTTAGAAGAGCAATAATAAAAATGGTGCGGGAATCCCCAAAAATAAAATGTTAGTAGCAATGTACACCTACAAGAGTGAGTGAGATAACATTTCATACGACTCGCTTACTCGTATGAAATCCGTGCGAAATCACTTTGGGGATTCCCTCGATTGTCTGATAGTTGAAAGCAAAACATCGATGTTGCTATACGAAAAATATCATAACATCGATGTTAACGGAATCGGTCATCGATGTTAACTCACGGCCTCACGCACGACACGACCAATGCAACTTACCAAACTAAACAAATTATGTCTACTATGAAAGAAATTAAAAAACATAGCGGTGAAATATTTGAGTACTATTAGTGTCCCCAACCCTCTACATCTTCCTCTCTTATCTAATTGAATGTTGTCTTTTTAAATTTAATTTTGTGTTTTTTTTTTGTTGGATAAGAAGTTTAAATTAGCTCTGAAGTTTGTTATTTTTATCCAGACATTTAGGTAGCTATTTCTAGCTACTTTTTATGTAGACACAAATACTTAATCTGACAACTTTCTGTTAAATTTCTAGCTATAAGTCTTTTGTAGCAGTTAGCAACACTACTTGGTACTGACTAGTGTTAATGTCAAACGAAAACGACGAACATTATCCCGGCGATTCAATTTCAGCGAATTTATTGTTTGCTGGTGCTTGGTAAAGTGGTTACTGATTTGATTACCTTCTTTTATGATATTGAAGTGTTGTTATACTGGAAAGTTTATAATAAGACGTGCCGTGGTGGATTTGGTGTGGTGTTGGTGTCCTAGCTAAAAAATGTAAGTACTTGTACGTGTTACTGAGATACAAATAAAATAGGTAAATAGTATAAACAAATACATACTAAAAAGAAAAGACGTCAACTAACTTAAATTGACTTTAAGCTTTATAAATTATAATAATTCAGTTAGTGTTGATATCTACTGTACAAGTAGCAACATGCAAAGCCTACTAACATTTTTAGTTGGAAGGTAAAGTATTGTTTTGTGTCAGTGTCACCTTTCACCAACAAAATAATGCACGACAAACCAGTCAAATGAATAGTGGCTATAGTATTTGATTCAATAAATAATTTGTATATGATTTTATTTCAGGGATAACCCTAATCTACCATTTATATTAATGCACAGTTTTAAAGACGTGAAGAAGGAGGGTGAAAACAATATAAGTGCTGTTTGCAAGAAATGCTTGAAAACATTGAAGGGAAGTCTGCATGCAACAACAAACTTCTTAAACCATATTAAAGTAAGTGTAACCTATGAACATTTGCGTTTATATGATATGATATAATGACACCTTATAGGATACCTTTTAATGAATTAAGAATGGGTAACTATGTAATTTTTTCTGTGTTAACAAATAATTAACCTGGTTGTTCTTTTTTCTTTAGAGAAAAGGCCACAGTGATCTTCTGGAAGATTATGAAAAATTGAAACCCCAGCATATAAAGAAAAGAAAGTGTAGTGTTGCAGAATCTGATAACAATAGTACTGCAAGTACGGCAAAGAAAATGAAACAAAGTATTCTTACAAATGCTTTACAGAAGAAATTAAATCTGGATAAATTAATAGTAAACTTTGTTGTTGACACAATGTCACCTATGTCAATAGTAGAAAATAAGTCATTTAGAGCTTTAATTGAGGGAGCTCAACAACTTACACATCCACCAAAATTAATGTGCCGCCGTACATGCAATAATAAAATTGCTGATGCATACACAGAATATAAAGGTAATCTAAAAAATAAATTGAAGGCTGCTCAATACCTCTGTACTACAGCCGATATTTGGTCATCTTCAAGACGCAGTTATTTAGGTATGACTGTTCATTGGATAGATACGGATACATTTGCAAGGAACAGTTCTTCTCTTGCCTGCAGAAGATTCAAGGGATCCAACACATTCGATAAGATAGCAGAACTCATAACTGATATACATGAAGAATATGACTTAAGGTTGTCCAAAATAACTAAAACAGTAACGGATAATGGCTCCAACATGGTAAAAGCTTTTAAAATTTTTGGGAAACCTGATCTAGAAACTGATACAAGCGGTGGACCCCAGTTGAATGATAATTTAGACAATTTTGAAGTGAACATAAATGAAAACCTTGATGTTAACAATCAGCAAGATGATGATGATGATGATAATGATGATATATTAGCCCTGCATGAGTTTCCTGAACCTCAAGAAAATGATTTATACCAACTGCCCAACCATGAGAGATGTGCAACCCATACCTTGCATCTGATTCCGGCACGGGACATTGATAAAGCCAGAAATAAAAGTAATTCATACAGGAAACTACATGATGCAGCTATGGCTAAATGTCAGGCTGTTTGGAATATATGCTCTAGGTCACCAAAAGCATCTGAAATTTACTTGGAAGTTACTGGTAAGTCTCCAACTAGCCCCTGTCCAACTTGGTGGAATTCATTTTACAATTGTATAACAGATATATTACAAGTCCAAGAAACAATGAAATGAAGTTCTAAGAAAACTGGGATTATCAGTCCTGAAAGAAATTGAAATACAGTTCTTGATTGAATATGTTAGAACTTCCAAACCCATAGCTGAGGCAATCAGGAGTTTGGAAGGTGACAAAGAGATGTATTATGGATGTCTACAACCTGAATTGATAAGAATGCAAAAAATATTAGCTTCATTAGAAATGGACAACCCAGTATATTGTGGACCATTGATTGAAATAATTAAGGAAAGTATTGAAAAGCGTTTCAACAATTTTGATTTAGAAGACCCAAGATCCAAAGACAGCATTCTGGCAGCAGTATCATATCCATTCTTCAAATTAAAGTGGGTGCCTAAAAGTAAGAAGGAGCATGTTAAGGAGCTGTTTGTTTCAGAAGTCAGGAAATTTAAAAATGAAAATTTAAAAAGTGGCCTCCAATCACAGACATCAGAACGAAAAAACCAAAAAAGCGAGTCTTACTACATGTTCCAGGATTCAGACTCCTCTACAACCAGTGAGGGTGGTAGTGCCAATACTACAATAGACTTGGAAACCCTACAATACTTACAGGATGAGTCTACAAGTCTGGAGATGCTGAACACTTATCCTACAATAAAAAACGTATTTTTAAAGTACAACACATCCTTACCAAGTTCAGCACCAGTAGAAAGACTTTTTTCGTACGGTGGGATGATAATGAGACCACACCGAAGAAAAATGAGTGATGATGTATTTGAACAACTGGTATTGTTAAAAAGTGTAATAAATAAAAATTTATTTTTAATTTTTTCACTTTTTAACAATACCTGTCCAATTGTTAGAGATAAAAGAAAATTGTAAGCGGAACATATAAATAATAATATAAAAGGAGCGTACACCCACCACGCTGCTCCAATGCGGGTAGGCGGGCTAAGGTTGATAATGTTTCATTTATTAACTATCACTATCAGATGTTGGTGAAAGTGACCGGGACAGACTGCTTAACGTACTCTCCGAGGCACGGGGAGTAGCACCGCCAACTTTCAGACTCCGGACTTGGAATGTACTGAACATTTCATAGAAGAATGAAAAAGCTCAGAATTATTCCGTGACCCGACCCAGGAATCGAATCCAGGACTTCGTGATAAAAGCCACATAGGCTAACCACTAGACCAATGAGGCTGTATGTTACAAGTAACTTAGGTTAATCTTATAATGTTATAAGTGACTAGGTATTCTAAAATAAATAAAAATATCATGCGATTTGGTCAAAAAGTATTTTATTTTGAAAAAAGCATTTTAAAAATACCTATTTTGCATTTTGCATTTGAAATACAAAACGCAAAAGTATTTGGTATTTTGCATTTGAAATAGTAAATCTGAAAAGTATTTTGCATTTTGTATTTAAATGCTTTTATGAAACCATTTTGTACATCTCTGCATATACAGCCACTTGTAAATTATCGTACACTACCGCGATTATTTTATTAATTTTTTTGTAAAGTGGAAGAACCTTCTCCAGTAATATTTGACTTTCTGCGGAAGAATACATGGAGCTTTTCTACGAAAATAGCTCAATTCATAGTATTGAGTTGCGTATTTACAAATGGACACATTAATTTTATTTATGTTGTACCTATCATATTAGATCATTTTAGTTTGTTTACAGTTTAAAAATAAACTTTTTTTTTGGTTAATTATTTTTCTTTCCGTTACTATTTTATATAAGGTTTATTACAGTTTAAGTAAATAAGTTTATTGAATACTGCATGGAGGTCATAAGAATGTGAGATAAATAAAAATAACTAGCAGTGCCCGCGGACTCCGTTCCGCGTCAGAAATATGTTTGTTCCGCGTAATAAATTATGTAGAAAGTTCGGGATAAATAAAAATTATGATGATAGGAAGTCTAGTAGATGTACTTGCTCTTTTGCTAGCAAGCCACTGTGAACGTTCGGTGCTAGATTCCCTATCACGTATGTTCGATGTATGATGTCTGTGGTTAGCCAGCCGCTGAGACCTTTCAGTGCTAGACTCTCTCACACCTCCGGGAGAGGTAATAGCTCTTTGCCTGGCAAGCAGCTGCGGACGTTCGGTGCTAGATTCCCTATTACGTATGTTTGACATATTCAGTCAGTGGTTAGCCAGTCGCTGAGACCTTTCAGTGCTAGACTCTCTCACACCTCCTGCAGAGGTAATAGCTCTTTGCCTGGCAAGCCGCTGCGGACGTTCGGTGCTAAATTCCCCATTACGTATGTTTGACATATTCAGTCAGTGGTTAGCCAGTCGCTGAGACCTTTCAGTGCTAGACTCTCTTACACTTCCTGCAGAGGTAATAGCTCTTTGCCTGGCAAGCCGCTGCGGACGTTCGGTGCTAAATTCCCCATTACGTATGTTTGACATATTCAGTCAGTGGTTAGCCAGTCGCTGAGACCTTTCAGTGCTAGACTCTCTCACACCTCCTGCAGAGGTAATAGCTCTTTGCCTGGCAAGCCGCTGCGGACATTCGGTGCTAAATTCCCCATTACGTATGTTTGACATATTCAGTCAGTGGTTAGCCAGTCGCTGAGACCTTTCAATGCTAGACTCTCTCACACCTCCTGCAGAGGTAATAGCTCTTTGCCTGGCAAGCCGCTGCGGACGTTCGGTGCTAAATTCCCCATTACGTATGTTTGACATATTCAGTCAGTGGTTAGCCAGTCGCTGAGACCTTTCAATGCTAGACTCTCTCACACCTCCTGCAGAGGTAATAGCTCTTTGCCTGGCAAGCCGCTGCGGACGTTCGGTGCTAAATTCCCCATTACGTATGTTTGACATATTCAGTCAGTGGTTAGCCAGTCGCTGAGACCTTTCAATGCTAGACTCTCTCACACCTCCTGCAGAGGTAATAGCTCTTTGCCTGGCAAGCCGCTGCGGACGTTCGGTGCTAAATTCCCCATTACGTATGTTTGACATATTCAGTCAGTGGTTAGCCAGTCGCTGAGACCTTTCAATGCTAGACTCTCTCACACCTCCTGCAGAGGTAATAGCTCTTTGCCTGGCAAGCCGCTGCGGACGTTCGGTGCTAAATTCCCCATTACGTATGTTTGACATATTCAGTCAGTGGTTAGCCAGTCGCTGAGACCTTTCAATGCTAGACTCTCTCACACCTCCTGCAGAGGTAATAGCTCTTTGCCTGGCAAGCCGCTGCGGACGTTCGGTGCTAAATTCCCCATTACGTATGTTTGACATATTCAGTCAGTGGTTAGCCAGTCGCTGAGACCTTTCAATGCTAGACTCTCTCACACCTCCTGCAGAGGTAATAGCTCTTTGCCTGGCAAGCCGCTGCGGACGTTCGGTGCTAAATTCCCCATTACGTATGTTTGACATATTCAGTCAGTGGTTAGCCAGTCGCTGAGACCTTTCAATGCTAGACTCTCTCACACCTCCTGCAGAGGTAATAGCTCTTTGCCTGGCAAGCCGCTGCGGACGTTCGGTGCTAAATTCCCCATTACGTATGTTTGACATATTCAGTCAGTGGTTAGCCAGTCGCTGAGACCTTTCAGTGCTAGACTCTCTAGAAGATGCTTGCGATCGATATTCTCTTTCATTCGCAAGACGCCGTGCATGCTCAATGAAGTCTCCTATTCGGCGTACAGTGGCCGCTCTTGTCTGAGATGTATGTCTAGATAGTTGAGATTCATTCACATTATGACGGTATTTCATCAGAACAATATGATTACTTTAAATAATCAAAAGGTGGTCCTTATTAGAAATTTTAATAAAAAAGGTGAATAGGAAATACATAGATTAAAGAAATTAGTATAATTGCATATCGGCCGGGGCGGCGCGCACCGCACGTTTTTATTTTGCTAATATCTTTGAAGATATTTGTTTAAACTGTATAGAGTAAAGTGCACAAATATTTTACATTAAATTTCCGTTCTAACAAACATATTTGTAAAGATATAGATTATGGGTTAAATAATATCGCGGACTTTTTTACAGATTTTGATACGTTCTATAATATTGTAGTACATTGTTTTGTTCTATTCTCAACAGTTTTCGCAGCGCACGCAATTAAAAAAAATGTTTTACAGCTTTGATTACATAATTCAAATTGAAGTATAGATGCGTAATTAATTTTAGAAATTTTTGTATCCTATGACACTTTACAACGACGTAGCTTTCTATAGATGAAAAAATTTTGAAAATTGGTTCAGTAAATCCAGAGATTACCCCTTACAACGTCACAAGATCACAAAGTCACAAACTCTTCCTCTTTATAATATTAATATAGATAAATAATATTGATATATTATTATATGTATTTAAATGACTATTAACAGCCAGGTAAAACATATAACGTTTATTAATGAAATCACATAGCACATCTATATCATTCATTCACACCCATCCTGTTCATCAATCTTCTTTATTTATTACACAAACATGACAACATATTAAGACAATATACAATTATATGATACTAATTCTGATACTTATAATCACTTCACTTCTTAACTTTGTTTTTGTAGATTATGATCACTTGCTCTCTCACTGTTTTACTGTGTTAAATGTATTTTTACAACCACTTTTATGAAGTCGGTAAAGTGGGAGATAATGGTGCAATGCAGTATTTTTTGCAGTTCTGCTAACCAATCGCGTAGTGGCGCCACATCAGTTCGATGTAGCCAACTGTGCGCCCACAGATAACGCACAATTTCCATAGAACATTCACAGACAACATGACATTTGAAATGAAAAGCATTTATTTTATTAAAATGATCGCAGTTAAGTTCGCAACGGACTTTTTTCTTTATTTAAGAAGGTATTTACTAATTAGTGTAACTTACCGCTAAACATATTCAATTGGTACTGAAACACTTAACACTTCACTTGATCTTCACAGTACATAGTATTTAACATTCAGCAGGCTACTACTAACATCATTTTGATTCGGTGTAAAGAGTTCTGCTATTATATACTTTGGAATTGCAAATGGTGTGATTAAAGAGGAAATGTAAATGGATTTGTGTTGATATGACAATGAAAGTAACATTTTGTGTGTCGGCGCGGAGCAGCCCCGCGGCGCGGCGAGCAGCAGCTTCAACGGACTGCCGCTGTCGCGCCCCGCCGCCGCGGACGAGTACAAGGTACGCGCGCGCTCGCACCGCACGCACCGCGCACTAACGCTTCGCGCTAACCCATCCGTGGATGTCATTCACCGTCACCCGCGCTCGCATTAACTGCCACGTTTGATCTGCTCCGTGTTCTAAAAATTCTAACATCTATTTTTTCCTTCCTATTCAGGTTCCTATACTCACTGTGCACTACCGTTTACAGAAATCTCTCGATGAAAACGGCAACGCGGTGCAAGGGTTCGGTTCGCCCCTCTCGGGCTCCAGCCAACAAAAGAAACCGAGGAGAAAAAAGACTTCCAAAAACGAAACCGTCATAAAATCGCACCAGATAGACGGATACCAGGGCAACAAGGACATCAACGAGGTGCTGCGCTTCATCGAGTCCAACGCGGAGACGGCGCGCGCGCCCAAGCTGCGCGCCAAGCACAAGGACGACAGCGACGACAAGAAGAAGCGCTCCACCGAGCGGCGCAAGGACAAGGAGAAGCCCAAGCGCGCCTCGTCGCTCGAGGAGCTGTCGCGCACCACGCTCGCCGACCTCACCGACCTCGCCGACGAGCCGCCGCCCGGCGCCGCCCACGCCAAGCCCGAGCGCCGCTCCTGGGGCGAGGGCGCGCGCGCGCTGCTCGAGCCCGACCCGCCGCCCGACCCCGCCGACTTCCAGACCGTCACCAAGAAGCGCAAGCCGCGCCGCCCGCCCGAGCGCGCGCCCTCGCCGCCGCGCCGCGCCCGCGCGCCCTCGCCCGCGCGCGCGCCCGCCTCCGCGCCCTCCTCCGCGCCGCCCTCCGCGCCCGCCTCCGAGCGCAGCAACGACTCCAACGACGACACGGACTGCGCGCACTCGCCGCCGCCGCCCGCGCCCGCGCCGCCGCCCGCCTGCGCCTCCGCCTCGTACGCCGACATCGCGCGCACGCGCCACAACATCCCCGACCTCATCGAGTCGTGCAACTTCTACGCGGAGGGCGACGAGCGGCCCGCCGCGCCCGCGCCCGCCGCCGACGCGTACCCCGCGCTGGCCGCGGTGCGAGGCGGCCGCGCGCCCGACAAGCCGGCCGAGCCGCGCGCGCCGCGCAAGGAGCCGCCCGCCGCGCCGCCCGCGCCCGACGTGGTGGCCGACCGCCGCCCGCCCGTCGTGCTGCTGGCGGCCGGCGCGCGCCCGCGCGACATGGACGGCGTCACGTTCGGCTTCGACGTGAACGAGCAGCTGCTGGCGCGCTGCGACCTGCTGGAGCACGGCGCCGTGCCCGTGCGCGCGGGCTGCGCGGCGCTGCGCTACGTGCCGCCCGCGCCGCCCGCGCCGCCCGCCGCGCTGCGCCTGGCGCACCTGGTCGCCTACGTGCACGCAGGTACGTCACATACACGCACCCACACGCTCACACGCACCGCCGGCTGCATCTAACCGCCGCTTCTGTTGCAGCGTGGGAGGACGCGACACGCAGCGGCGGCAAGGTGCACTACTTCAGCGAGGTGGCGGCGCGCAACAACTAGTGAAACGTTCGAATACTATGTAAGTGAAGCTACGTGAAGTGTGCGGACAGTGCAACGTCGCCCCTCGAACAGTGCAGTGTGAGGGCGCGTGCGACGTTGATTACTTGTACGCTTTGTATATAAGATAAATGGTCTAGAGCATTTAATTCTTATTATAAAATTTTCAGTAACGAAAAATATATGAAATTATTTACGATATGAGTTATGTGATGCCTTTTATAATGATCATGGTATTATTGTAGTCTCGCAGGGAGACAGTGAAGAGAAGGAGCGATCGGTAACTAGTGTGTTCTCACCGGCCCACTGGCCTGCCCTTTATACGCCATACACAGCCAAGTGATTTGACCAAACAGGCCGCTTCCAACAGTTTTATCGAATTGGCATGATCTGAGAAGTGACGACACACTTTCATGCGACGTCAGTTTCTCTCTCGTTTAGTGTTTGCTTTAAAGGCCAACAAAAGAAGGAAATATCGTACTGTCGTTGTAAAATGGCTCATGAAAATAGAGGAATATTCGCATATGAACTTATTAACTGAATTGATATTTACTTGTAAAGACTGACATCATTATTGGCGAATAAATGAAGAAATATATTCAAAGATGTTATCCTTAATCAGTCCTATAGTTTTATCATTAATTGACGGCCGAGTGGCGCAGTGGATACTGACCCTGCTTCTGCGTCCTAGGCTGTGGGTTTGATTGCCACGTCTGTAAAATTTCTGTGTGATGACCATAGATGTTTTTCAGTGTCTGGGTGATAATCTATATATAATAACTATTTATGTATAATATATATAAAAATATTCATTATTTATCATAGTACCCATAACACAAGCTGCCTACGCTTACTTAGGGGCTATATAGCGATGTGTGTGATCCTATAATATTTATTTATTCATTACAATGAAAGATACTATAATGCGGAAATTGTCCGCACGGGATCACTTCCACAGACAGATCGTTTGCAATAGTCAAATTATTAAATCTAAGTTGAAAAAATACCCAATCACACATTTATGCCAATTTAATTAAACTGTTTGAAGCAGCCTGTCCGATCAAATTACTTGAACGTTTCAATTTGAATTGGCCTTCATTACATTCAATTTACACAGTTGCCTCAACGAATAAATAACTGACCGTATTACTTTTTCCTTCAGATTTTTAGTGTTTAATCCAATGTATCAAAATTTAAGTAAGATTAGTCCAAAGCTGAAAGATTTGTTAAAACTGAATGTAAAAAAAAATTATGTTTTGTTTATGTTAATGTTTGTTGTGCTTGAGATTGTTACGTCTTCACCATTATAGATTCTCTCTAACTATTGAGCTACTTATATTTAATTTGTTATGTATTTTTAAGTCACACTGTTTTACACTGTACATAATGTGAACATTTCACCGCATCAGTTGCTACTGGCAGAGTCAACGTTCATGTATTCATTTTCTGTTGATTAGATATAGTAGAAGATCCGAACTAAGATCGACCTTCACCGAACTGATAATTGGATGAAATATATTTCATGACAAATTTAGTATATTAGAAAATATATTGAAATTAGGTTGCCTAAAAAAATCCTGGACAGACTATTTTTTATTATTTTTAAAAAATAATTTTTATATTCTAGTAAATAGTGAGTGTTATTTTGAAGCAACTTATTTCTGAATTGTATAAAAATAATAAATTCAATAAATATAAATCATATATATTAAATATAATACTAAAATATGACACCATATAAAATCAGCTAAATCAATAAACATTTATCAAAATTTATATATATATATATTTATATTGACAATTGAATTTATTAGTTTTTTACAACTCACGACATTAGTTGCTCCAAAATAACGCTTACTGTTTACTAGAGCATAAAATTTTTTTTTTTTAAAATAATAAAAAATAGTTTGTCCAGGATTTTTTAGGCAACCTATTTTTAATATATATTCTAATATACTAAATTTGTCATGAAATATATTTTATTCTATTTTCAGTTCGGTGAAGGTCGATTTTAGTTCGGATCTTAGACTAATACAATGATGCAAAATAATTAAAAGTTGTTTTATATAATAATAATTATCATAATTAAACATTTAACGAATTGTTTGCACACTAATATAGACGAATATTTCATGTTTATTTTTATTAATTGAGCCAAAAGCTTATTGTTTCCTAATGTCGTTCGTTATAAATGATTATTTTGATTGTGTCAGTTTTATATATTATTTCATATGGACTATAGGTAAACCCCTTAGCTGAAGCCGCTCCTGCGCAACACGAGTGTGGGGGAATAACGTCAGAGGCGGCACATTCATATTTATACTCGAATTCGAACGTATGACACGTTTCTGATGTCGTAAAACTTTTTTCATACAATTTTTGTATCATCAAGTCAAATAAAAAGTCAATGTAAGGTAATCGATTTCATTTGTATTTATTACCAGCAGTCGCCCGCGACTACGTCCGCGTGAAAACCTCTTAGATACCTTTCTAATTTTAAAGACAGACTTTCATATAAAGTGTGCTCATTCCCAGCTCCCACTCTCAATATAATTTATTTTACATTTCCAATTATTTATTCGCTCCTTATAGTTGCAGCGTGATGTTATATAGACTAAAACCTTCCTCGATAAATGGTCTATTTAACACAAAAATAATTTTTCAATTCGAACCAGTAGTTCCTGAGATTAGCGCGTTCAAACAAACAAACTCTTCAGCTTTGTAATATTAGTATAGATTTCATATGGACTATAGGTAAACCCCTTAGATGAAGCCTCTCTTGCGCAACACGAGTGCGGGGAATGGCGTCAGAGACGGCACATTCATATTTATACTCGAATTCTAACGTATGACACGTTTCTGATGTCGCAAACCTTTTGCATACAATTTTTGTTTCAGCAAGTCAAATGAAAAGTCGATTTCATTTATATTTATTATTTACTTGAAATAAATATTTCTTTAAGCAAAATTCAAATACGTACTTTAAAAGATATATTACCCAAAAGAATGCGTAATGTTCAACTTTTGGCTGCGTCACCATCTACTTCCCGAAACAAGCCACTTTCTTTGCCAAAACCTGTGCCTTTATAGCTCAAGAGCTCATCAGGTCCTTCGGCTGGCAGGGCAACGGACATAAAGCGGTCGACACGCAGACGGGGAAATGTTAAGCGGTTTGTCTATAAGAATTCCTTGTTGTAGTATATATATGTACAGTAATAAAGATAAAATACATTTATGTTAAAATATTGAATTTTTGTATCATTGAAAATATTATGTAATTAAATTAGATACCATATCTAAATGTATGTAGTATAATATACATAAACACGTTTAGGTTGGCTAAATTATATATATGTGAGATATACTAAGGTAAGTTATACTAAAGTTTCATGTCTATAATACGCCATGGTGTCAGCTTACTTTCTAAATTTTTCCTCTTTTTATATCTAAAGTAGAAGCAAATGTAATGGGTGTTAGAAAGAGATGAAGATATTTTTCCATTCTTTAAATGTAATGCTGAATTTTGTAATAATTGAATGTATGTTAAACGACATCTCTTATGGAATATTGAAAATTGATTGTAAATAATTCGTTAACTAAATGAAGATAAAAAATATTCCCGATGCTATTTGTAAAACAAGATTTATGTTGATTGAGAATAGAGTTTTGAGTTTAAAATTCCTAAATTGCTTTGAAATTTGAAGAGGTGTCGAAAATAATTAAAATTGATCTTTGGATTCACACATCCAGAATAGGCCTTTTATTTTATTTGAATGACACTGGTAGAATTCAAAAACAAAGCCTATATAAAGGCATTATTAATTTAGCCTGTCTGGGCGCATATATATGATTTTACGAAAAATTCTTCAAACGAGTACAATATCAGATGAATACTGCTCTATATAATCTAATAATTTCTAATACCTGATATTTTGAAAGACTTTGGCCAAGAGGCTCTGAACTAATACGTCAAAGAACTGCATTTACACCTGCAATAAAAGCTCCATTCATATTGACGCAGTCTTCTCATCAGTGTGAATGGAGCCTTAGACATTGCATTTTCCTATCCAGCGCTTACAAAATGTCTTCCAATTAAACAATTAGTGGGAATCTTTTACAAAAGCGCATTGAATACTATACACCTAAACCAGCCATCTGAAAAATGTAATTAGACGTAAACGTACGTGGTTTTTAATAATGGAATGCAAAAGTCATTCCTACAACCCATTCCTAATTTATATAAAACTTGTATTAAATTGCAAAGATCCGCAAATAAATCAAATTCTATTGTATTTGTAATGTCGAAAATTGCGAAAATTTCAAATGTAACAAATTAACTGGAATATTAATTGATGACGAGATATAACGAATGTACATATAACTGATCGATCTGAGACCACAAAACGTTATACTTGTTATAATGATAGTCTGTGATGCTCTCATATAATATACGATTTTATTGTTTGTTTCATAAGTTTATATATCATTTAAGAGCCTGCGCAGACAGTTTAGGCGCTGAGTTCTGCGTTAAGGTAACGTTTTAAAACCATGCAGACAGCAAGCAGTGCGGTTGTGTCTAAGTATCAGACGCATCGCATCAAAGGTAATCGTAGTTCGTTGTGTAGGTCATACATGCGTCCTCTGATACGCGTCGTACAGACCGCATGAGTCTACCCGTCTGTTATTCTGGCGATACGATGCGTGCCAAAGTCAATACGTCGTTCGATGCAATTTAGTTGCGTCGAGAAATCCGATGCAATTTAGTTGCGTCGAGAAATCCGATGCAATTTAGTTGCGTCGAGAAATCAGATGAAATATAGTTGCGTCGAGAAATCCTATGCAATTTAGTTGCGTCGAGAAATCCTATGCTATTTAGTTGCGTCGAAAAATCAGATGAAATATAGTTGCGTCGAGAAATCCGATGCAATTTAGTTGCGTCGAGAAATCCGATGAAATTTAGTTGCGTCGAGAAATCCGATGCAATTTAGTTGTGTCGAGAAATCAGATGAAATTTAGTTGCGTCGAGAAATCCTATGCAATTTAGTTGCGCCGAGAAATCCGATGCAATTTAATTGCGTCGAGAAATCAGATTAAATTTATTTGCGTCGGGAGATCCGATGAAATTTAGTTGCGTCGAGAAATCCGATGCAATTTAGTTGCGTCGAGAAATCCAATGCAATTGCGTCGAGAAATCCAATGCAATTTAGTTGCGTCGAGAAATCCGATCGCTCCTAATACTGTGGAGATACATTGTACAAATATAATTTGCTTGATGCGATGCATCCGATACTTACATTGCTTCTGCGCGGTGTAAAGGCAAAACTCAGAATTCCTGAATTCTTACTATCTGCGCGGGCTATTAAATAAATTTCGAAACCTTTATGCATTATATTATAAATCTTATTCGTTTAATATGTGTTATGGATTAAAAAATATATTGCCCAAACTACATCACCTTGCTTCATTTAATATACCAATTAAGGCAAGATATATATACGGAAAATGATTATAGTGACGAATCCTACAGTCAGTCTGTTGCAGTAGACTACGCTGTGATTTACTATAGACCTGAAATATTAAAAACCTATCTGAATCTGTGTCGCCGTTTTGGCTTTTGTCGCCATTAGGTCGACGATGTCTTTTCTACTCAAGTCATGTCTAACAGTGCATCCTAGGGCTACAACTGACAGTTACAAACGTAGACCCGGCATAAACGATTTGAATGCAACCTTGTTACATGTCAGCTAATATATAATACCTGCATCAAATGATCAATATTACATAAAGATCAGGCTCTTAATTTTTAATACATTTAACTATGTGACAAATATTCATGATGGTAAATAGAAAACACTCGAACAGCTTTAGTTTTAAGGCAAATTGACTCTATACTATAAAGTTGCAACTAAAGAGATACTTGTAATATTGCAATACGACTGGCGCCGTGCTACGGCTTTACCTCGCCCTATCTGTTGTTAATATTAAGTCCTTGATTACGTGCTGGCAATTAAAGGTTCTGGGTTTCGTGGTCTACTTTTGAACATTCTCCATTCTCCAACACTTACGCCTGAATACTCAAACGCAAATCGAATTTAATTACGTTTCGGGTCTACTTTGACAGTTAGCAAAAGAAATCTGTCAAAATAAGTTGACTCGAGACGTACTTAAATATGATTTGCGTATGAGTATTCCAACGTCTTCGCCTTAACCAACTGACACTTGGCTAAACGTGTAAGACCCGAAGCTAGTCGAGATGAAAATAAAACAAAGCCGTATTTTTGTGAGCATAGAGTTATTGATTGCTTATAAATATCTTTTTAAGATTTGTATGGTTAGTATTTAAATTGAATGTACGTCATAATATTAATATACTTATCACAGTAAGCCTTTGAATATATTATGTGTGTGGTCAATGTAAATATGAAAATATCTTCAATATTGTCTTTGTGTAACAGCAGGTTTGCTCACTGTAACTTATTACTCCATGTGTGTTTTTGTACTATCGTCTGAAATCTTTCTCACTCTATCCAATCAGATGTTTAAGGTCTGATGATCAAAATGTGATCAGGAAAGTTAAGCTATGTCCACCCAGCATTAATGTATTTGATAATAAATTGTAGAATCGTAACGTTTTTTTTAAGTGGCAACACTGATGTTAAATTACACGAATCAAAATGAACATCGCTAAGATCAAATGCGTTTAGCACGTTGCCGTGTGGACTTAGCGTTATTCACCTTAGAGCAAGTAATACCTTGGAAGTTTAAAAAAATATCGGATTGGATACTGTGTTATTCTAAAGGCGCATTTACATTTGTCGATAGGCAGCATGCAGGGCCCGTATTCAGTAGGCATAGGATACGTAGTAGAGAAAAAGACGTTGCATGGAGGCAAAAAAGAGAGCTATCTTTTAAATTTCGCTATTTTTCGTCGACGATGTCTTTTTGTCTGTACTAGTCTCTAGTGACGTACCTTAGGTCTACTAGTGTAGTATGATGCATTCCTGATAGGTTAGTTACAGAATCGTAATCCAATGAAAAAAATTACTTTATAGTAACGTTGAATAAGTTTCATAAATAAACCATGATAACGAATTTTACATCGAAAGTTTTCGAAATTTAATGGGACCTTAATGTTTATTCAAATATATATTACTTGTTTTTTACTCCAAAAGGAAGTTAGTGTTATAATTTTTGTTCTTTTTAATTAAGAAACATTAAGTCTGTTTTAAAACCCATCCTGGGCTATTTTATGAGATGAGAGACAAATTATTTTGTTTTACAAATAACGCGTATTTATTGGTCGCTCTATTGTCAGTCAATTTATGGTTGCTTCTAATCAAATCTTCTTAGAAATCCAAATAAACGAATTCACATTAAAAAATCGCCAAAGATCTGAATTGATTAATGAAAAAGTACTTTACATTTTTCTCATAGCATGTTTCTCAAAGATATTTCGCATTCTGAATGCATTCCGTATCGACCAATGTAAATGCACCCTACAGCTGATCTATTAGCGCCATCTGACAATCGTATTCCTTATTAACGAAGTTGTTATAGGTGTCAAAGAATATGTAAATCATTACTAGATATTAAAATAAAATATGCTATAGTTTTGTACATTATAAAAATTCATACACAGAAAAGGCTGTTTTATGAAAATGTGTTTAATATAGAAAAATGTTATAAAGTTATTTAAAAAAATTCTTTATTTCTTTTAACGCAATTTAAAATATTTTCTATTGAATTTGAATCTGCTTCTGGCCAATTTGTTTTGTTAAAACTAAGAGATTTGAATTAAATATTATTGGTATCTCATTAAAAAACCATAGTGATAATTTAAAAATTTAACTTTAATTCAGTTAAATAAAATTTAAAGTTTGTTAACTGGCTTAATTATAGAATTTTATTTTTAAATTAAATTAAATACGAAATTGAAAATTGTGCATTGAAGGTCCTGACGTTTTTCTAGAAGCACTTTGTTCGCATACTATATTACTGTAGTATAGCCTACTCGCTAAAATGAAACCTCGGCTTGATGCGGAAAAGGGAACTAATTACTTCTACAAGCAGTACTGGCACTCTCAATCCAGGTTTTTATTTTTCTGATCATGTTATTCAGACATTGAAGTAATGATATCTTTCATTAAATAGGCCGATAGAATAAAATTCATTTAAAATTTTGCTATAATTACAGGAAATCGTATGTATCTCCGAAGACATCAGTAATGTGAACAGAGTCGTCAGGATTTACAAAGTACCAACAAAAAATGATTAATTTACTATTAAGTAAATTATACTTCTTAGTTTGGCCGATAAAATCTGTTCAGTTTTTCTCCATTCATTCGCTATACCATTAGTCAATAGTCAAGTCTACATACTATGTAACGCTCATATCAAAAGTATAGGAAATATTATTTATTTCATCTCCCTGTAAAAATGTAAATAGATGTGCAGACATTGGGTTTGTTGTTTTAGTAGGTACATGTTAGAGGTTAGAGGTGAAACGGTCTGAGCTGATGAGAATGGCTTTGGTCTGAGAATCGTCCACCCGGATGTATGGGGATGGTGGAAAGTCATTTGTTTTAAGTGCGTACGTGAAATGTTATTGTGTGTTTGTTTGAACCAGAGCTGGCAACATTGACTTAACTATAATACCTTCTTGGTTCGTTGTGAAAAACTCCATTGTCCATCCTGTTGTCAAACTCAATACGCATGGTTAGCACACAGGGTGGGTGCTTGACTCTCGCAGCGCACTGTGCAATGAGTAGAGCGCTCTCGGTCTCTCGCCTGAGCTTTACGAGCCTTGTATACTATCTCATTATAGCTGCAATATTATATTTATTGAAATATTTTTAAATGCCGCGAGATCTAAAAAGTTTACTTGTGAAAATATAAATATATTATAGCATTACATTATTTTGGTGTAAGTGATTCGGTTCCTAAGAACTGAAGTGATGATGCTTAGAAAATATTGGCAAAGTGTAAATGTATAAATAAATTACTGCAGAAACATAATTTTTGTACACTTGTCTCAATTACTGAATATGAAATGTTAAAATTTGTAATGAACAGGTAACAACGAGGAGTAGTAATTAGTGTATTATCAATGCGTTTCCTCATAATGTTAATTATTAAACAATCCAGCCAGAAGATAAAGTAAGTAAACAAACTTTCATTATGTGAGTAAATGCTAAAACTCTCGTATTCTCTCGCTAACCCAACCATAAAGATTGTTTACTTTCTCTATTTTTTTCGTTGGGCTGATGTTTTCAAATATTTTATTCAGCAATCGAGTCAACTGTCGTATATCACAATGTATAATAATATAAAAATATATTTATCTGCTTTACGTCTAACTCAGCGGTCTATATTTTTATTCTGTTTCTTAACTTTGTAAATAAGTTCCTCTTAATAAATTTTTTGAGTTTGAAATTATAATGTTTGTATCAATTTAATTTAAAATATAGTTACATCCAAATTAAACGATCCTCTCTGTAAAGAATAAAATTAATCTATAATATTTTCCCTGAATCACTCGGTATAGGGGTAAATTTTATAGTTTGAGTTCAGCAAGGTCGCTAGCCTGTATTGTGTTTAACCTTGAAGTCAAGTAAGTATCTGTCTACCCTCCATGTCATAAAACGTATAGTTCACAACTAAAGTAACAAAAATACCCATCATTGTTTAATATCTGAGTAAAACTTCCAAACTGACCATTACACAAGAAATTGTCAATTGTCATTTAACGTATTTCATGTAAAGTACTATTGTTTTGGGAGGGTAGGTTGTAAAAAACTGACAACACGTTAGGTTTGCGATCATGGTGATTGTGAATATTTCAGCTTAAAATAAAGTATGTATTTACCCTAATTAGAAGTTATACAATTATTTAATTTGAATAATGTTCTAATTAGGGTAAACTAATTAGGATTAATACTATTTGTTATTTTAGGTAACAGAGTAAAAATCTAGTAACATTTAACTGAATGTTTTGTTTATATATCTATAAACAAATATGTAACAACTGCTATTTACAGTACTTTTTCACTGTTTCCGTTTTCTTAATAAAAATGTTGAAATTACGGGCAGTTTCATTTTTATCTTATCCTTTCTTTTTGTTGCATTTAATTTTACTTAAGTAACTCTAACAATAAACTATTGACTACCTACCTACTTACAATAGAATATAGATACTAGGGTCATAACTAAATATCCTGTGCAAGTAATATTTGAAAGAGTGTATAATTAACTAAATATCCTGTGAATAATCGAGCAAAAAACGGCAAAAACCAAAGTTGTATGGGAGCCGCATTTATTGTTATATATGTTTTGTTTTTAGTATTTGCTGAAAAGCGAGAAGCAGAAATACTGTAATAAACTTAAGTGGTTTAAAAAGCAAAAACAGTCTATACTAATATTGTAAATGCGAAAGTCTGTTTGTTACTCAATCAAGTCTGAATCACTGAACAGCTTTAATAAAATCGCTGCAAGTGTGTGTGCCTATAAAATTTGAAGAGATCCTTCAATTTTCCGAGAATATCATCATCAGATCCTAACATGATGATAATGGGACCATCTTGAAAGTGCCCTTTCTAATAAAAAAAGAATTATTAAAATCGGACAACTCTGTAAAAAATTATGCGTGGTCATACATAAAAAAAGAAAAAAAAATAACTTTTCGAATTGAGAACCTCCTCAGTTCTTTCGTCGGTTAAAAATGAATTGCTGTTCGTTAGTCTAAACAGTAAAACTCGAGAACGGCTGAACATATTTATTTTAGATTGGTTTTGAAATGTTCGTGGAGGTCTAGGAAAGGTTTAAAAGGTGAGAAAAATTAGACTAATTGCCGGAAAAAATTCTAAAAAGCGCGAAACTGCCGCTATGGTGTCTAAATTAAGTGTTCAGCATTGTGTAATTGATATTCTTTCATATTATCATGCTATACTCATCAGTATCCATAAATATAATTATATTGTTAATGTTAATATACTGTAATCTCGCGCAATGTTAAACAAAAATGTAGATATTTAGTACACGGGCCGGGACGGAGGTTATTGCTTCACGGGAAACTATAAAAAAAATTAAATTGAGAGGAGCGTGGAATGGCGACACTTTATATGAGTCTGTCTTTAAAATAAAAAGGGCACCTAAGAGGGTTTCACGCGGGACGAAGTCGCGGGCGACTGCTAGTAGAATAATAAAATGCAGGTTTAGTGAGATATTTTATTTTTATAATCAACATGATACAGAGATTATGGCTTTGTATTCAAATATTTTCTATTAATAATAAAATATTAACAAATTATCTTACATCCACTTGAAAATGTACAATTTGTAATACATCTTACAAAATACTATAAACCAAATCAAGTCTATATCAACAGCACAGTCTACAGTCTACAATGTATCAGGAATACACTTTGATACAAACTTGACTTATATTTAACACTTATTTCAATCCATTGCTCTTACGATAAGGCATTGCGGACAGCGTAAGGTAAGCAGCGAAAGCTTTCAAAGTGAAAGCCACAATCCAATGTAGGCACTTTCGCTTCAAAACGAAACTATCTCCTCGCAAATGTACGCAAGAGCAACTTTTATTATGTCTTGGAACTGTCACATAAATAAATAACCAACACCGGACAAACGGTGATGCTATACAGGACGGGTGCGCTAGTTAACACGTCATGTTAAGGGTAATTTTAGAAACAAGCATAGATATACTTTTTAAAACATAACCTGAATCTGTGGTTAATTTTTCACCCTTCATTGTTTGTCAATTTTAGGTACTGGCACAAAACATATTGGAGTCGAAATTTTCGACTAAGTCATAGTCCATTTTATACATGCAGTAAGAGCACATATTTTTTAAATGATTTTACTAAAACCATGTCCATGATCGTACTGACAAATTGAAACATAAAAATCTCTCATTGCATTTTATTTTTTAACCAGAGAGTTAATTCGCACGTCGCGTGGAAAAACTAGAAGAAAAAAAATATATGGAGACGACCATCATAGAAAAGTATATATTCACAATGAAACTACTTTTGTCACTTGTTTTTTTTTTAATATTTAATTCAGCCGAGTTGATGCTGTAGAAGTAACTCCCTGATCATACACGTCGTTGGTAGCTTTTAAAGCTTACTAATTTATTCACCTATGTTAATTGATTATTTAATTTAATATTATTTAATTAGGTATACTGCTTCTAAATAGCTTTCCGTGCCCACTATTTTATTTCCTATATTATTATCTAAAAATGGAAGCGTGAAAAGCGTGCTATTTTAAAATGGAAATAGCACCCTCGTTATTATTTAAATTAAGTTGTATGAAGCTAATGGTAGTAAGTTAATACTTCGCATAATTACAATTCTTACAATAATTTTATTTAATAAATAAAAATTTTCCATAGAGTTCATGGAATTCCTATACAACGACACTATTTTTCAAAAATAAAATATGCTTTGTCATATAAAAATGTAAATCAGTTTTATGTAGTAGGTGTGCCCATAATTAATAGAATTTCGTTGTCACAGTACACTAAGAGCACAGGTCCGCCGGAACATGGCCGTCTTATTTACCGGAGATTGTTGTATGGAGATGAATGAACGTGTGTACACGCGCCGGATGTCGATCGATATCTGTCGCGTGTACACACGCTCGCATACAAGCGAGATTCCCACCAAAAGGCATTGTATTATGTAGTGTGTTGGTTTATACAAAATGTACAAAAATCATTAAGATAATTGCAGAGCTAATCAATTCGTAATTCTGATAGTGAATCATATCGTCTATCCTCATTTAAACTTGTTTTAACCTTTAACTATGGACGCGCGGTCTCACAGACCGCTCTCGTTTCTAAAAATTGTATTTACCCTACTTCCCCTCATTCCCCGTTCTTGTGACGTTTAGTAGCTTCGACTTTAGTGGCGAAACGACTACGAAGAGTAGAGGTTGCGTCGCTGGATGCAATTTGGGTGAGAAATTTTGTTTTAAATTTCGCCTGCGGTCTGTGAGACCGCGAGTCCACGTTTTCAATACAAAAATTTATTGACTGCAATTATGTTTTTTATAGGTTATAAGCAATAAAAATTTCAAAAAACATAAAACCGAGTACTTCTGAAAGCTGACGTATATTGGAACCGTGAAAAAAATAAGAGGGACCTTCCAAAAGAATTCCAGCCTCAAAAGTGCCGAGGAATTGGTTCCACATTATTTGGATTTACCAAAGACAAGACTATGTGTTCATATGTCCCAAAGTGAAATAAAGCAGTTCCTCAGTTCATCACAGCAACACCATAGATGACAGCACCAAAAGGAGGAATAGGCAAGACTGACAAGAAATGTTCTGTATGTAGTAGTAGCCGTAGAACAAGAAGGTGGCCTATGGTCATTTTCTATAGGATACTGGACTTGTGTGGAGTGAATGCTCACATTCTACATAATCAGCATCCCCCTCTTTCTATTGCTTTGTGCTGCAAAGCAATAGAAAGAGGGGATCTTTCTTGAGAAATTAGCAAGATCCTTGGTCGTACCACATATGCAAAGACGTGTAATCACCTCAAATTTGCCAAAGGAATTGCATATGACATTGAAGCGCGTTTTAGGAGCAGACCTGCCTATTGTGGAGCCCCCTACTTTAGAAATCAAGTGTTCAAAACGAAAGACCTGCGGAATCTATCCACCTAAACTAAAGAGAAAGACTAACTACACTTGTGTTGGCTGTAAACAAGCTTTATGCCTTCAGTGTTCTAAGCCTTTTTGCAACGACTGTCAATAATTTTACTGATATTGGACCTTTGTCAGAATTTTTATGTTCCAAGTTTAGAAGTTGATTTTTTGTTTTTTATGTTTGGTATAGTTTATACTTACAAATTAATCTGTTTTTTTCTTCAAGAAGTTATTTTATTTTAAGTAAGTAGTCTTTAATTTGATTTCAGGCAATTTAAGACTGAAAAGTGCCCTAAATGTGATTTACATAATTACTTTAAAAAAGAAATGAATATAAGCTAAATACATATTATAATATTTTAATTTAATAATCTTTAGGTACGTTAAAAATAAAAAAATCAAATAAAAAGGCAGTTTTCTTAAAAATATTACTTTAAGTTACAGCGGTCCGTGAGACCTCGCGTCCATAATAGTGTTACAATATATTGATGTCCACAGTTAAAGGTTAATGAAAGTCTGTTTGTTATTCTAATGATAGAAGCAGTATCTCTGTAAATGGGTAGACGATTGATACTCACAGTATTAAATAATAAGCCTTTTTAAAACTTGATTTAATAACGAATAAAATTATAAAAGATTATCAAATTAATCAAATAAGAAAAAGTATGACTGTATAATAATATTAAGAGTTAGAAAGAAACAGCCTTAGAGCGGCGTGACGTCACACTTAAGTAAAGCCATAGTAGTTCAGTACAAATTTTCATTTTGCGAGAAAGGGACGGAAGACCCCTACTTCAAAATTAAAGTGCCCATAACATTGTATACCTTTGTCGGGTTTTCCTTTTTATTTTATCCGTACGTCATTATTTTATTCTAGCTTATAATAAAGTAATAAAAATTGTCGAGTCATCGACCCCATTATCGAACATGGCTGAGATAGTTTACTAACGCCCAAATACATAAACGTAAATCAAATTAAAGTACGCCTCGAGTCGACTTACTTTGACGCTTTAGTCAACTACACTTAAATATGATTTGCGTTCGAGTATTAGGGTGTAAGGGCTAACCCTAAAACACGGGAGGGCGACCGCCGCGGACCACAAATCCGCGAGCGGGCACCCGTCGCGTGCGCCCGTCTCAGTTAGCGCTGCTAGTATAATTTTGATGTCAAGCGTGTACAGTTGTGTGGAGTAGATTACCATGGATTATTTACTAATTTATTATTTGGCAAAAAGACGTCAACGAAAACAACGTCGACTGCATAACCTGTTCTTGATAAGTAGGTTACTCAGCGGAGAATTCGATAATTCATTCGCCATATTCCATAATATTGGCCGTAATTACACCTCAATTATTACACGCTTTGTATCAATGTTCATGAGTGTACCTAGCCTCCGACGCGTGTGACCGTGGCATCTAGCGGCGCCTGTCTGATTTGTAGAAACAAACCCGCGAGCGTGCACCCGCGCGAATTTTAGCGTTAGCCCTAAGAGCCCGTGCAGACAAAAAGCTTTCAGAGATTGCCGTTGGCATACGCTAAGCGCGCTGATGTATAAAATGTTTACTACATAAAATAAAATTGTATCCGTTAGCACATTGTAGCCACACGGTGAACTTGTGAAGTTTTCGCCTACAATACAAAAGAAACACATCACACAAACTTATCTAATAACAATATTCAATTGACATCGCAATGACCTCAGCAGGGTAAGTGTATTTATATAATTACAATTTATAAGTATTCATGTTTAAAGCGTTCAAATTACATAAAAAGTAAAAGTTTTCATTACATTATGACAATTTTATACTTATCTTACAACACGTTTAGATTTCTTCAAAATCAGTAGAGGCAAATGGTAAACTACACTCAAGAGCAATGAAATAGAGTAAAGGCAAAATTGTTTATTACAAATAGCCATAGTTGACTAGCACTTTTGAAACGTTAAGTTAATCTATTACTCCAATGTTACGGTGATAACCACATCTCATCACCATTCCAAGGTTGGAAATTTACAATTAAAGCTACGAGCCAACAGCAACAAACAGTACAGTAGTTTTGCAGTATTAATTCATAGCAAGAGTTTTATATTTAAAGTATTTTATTTAAAATAACGTTTAACTTTATTTGTTTCAATTTAATAAAACTCAAACACCATGCTAAAAACAATTAATATTGAAACAGGGAAGATGCTTGTGACTCGATTTCATTGCTCGCGAGTGTATTTAGTACTTCATCATTATCGGCCAATTAACAGACCACTACAGGAACAGGCCTCCCTCCTTAAGGCATAGACCCACCGCGCTGCTCCAATGCGAGTTCGCACATATACCGAGTGTAAGGGCCTTGATAACAAAAACCGCTTATGTCGTAAAGGAGGGAACACTTACTTTGATTTTTTGCTGCGCAGCGCTCGCCATTCGGAACTGTGTTGAACTCTCAAAACAGCTGATCACGATCGTTTCATTTACATTGCTTTTAGTTAAAAATCTTTATTTGTTGGTTTTTAATTTAAAATCATAATGAGATCAACTACGTAGTTGATTCATTACTGCAATTATCAAAATCATGAAACAAATGTCGAAAAATTCCAACACTGAATGTATGTATCTTTTCTTTTATCATGCCCCTTCCACCCGGTGTAATACTTGAAGTATTAAATGAAACCTAAAAAAATATAGTGTTTACTAAATAACTTAAGCATCGGATAATGAAATGAATGAAATCACATCAAAAAGTATAATATATACACTTGTAGTATACAAGCAGTACATTAATTGTAACAGTACGTGAGACTCAAAATAATAAATTACAAAACATTCAACATATTCAAAGTTGCAACTGTAACATCCCCACAAACAGTTGAACACAAATCTCTAAACTATACAGGTGTACAGTAAGGTTTCACTTATACTGGGCATAGAGGCGAAGCGGCGCGTCATGATTTTCGCTAATAGCAAATTAGCAAATCTCTATTTTCTCTCCACTAAAGTACAAAGCTGTATTTTATTTAAAATAATTCAAGCCGCGCGTTTCAGTGGAGAATTTTGACACGCGACGCGACGCTTTGCCGCTGAGTCAATTTAAGTCTAATACAAAATTTTACTTAGCCTTAAGATCAATACAACAGAAAGAAATTTTTTTCAGTACACAATTTTTTATATATTATAAATAAACGAAATTTAAGAATTTTTTCAATAATACCAAAAATAGGTCCCCTGTCATATAGTACACAACAGCCAAACGTGTCGGCGTCGCACAAAGGTGCCAACCGCTCAGTGAAGTAACGCGAGCTTCGTTTGACACAGTAAAATGAGTTCATCATTTTGTTACTTTTGATACAAAAATGTATTTCATAAAATGTACAGAACTGTTAGTTGATTTCCAATCTGTATTAATGACATAGAACCGACAAAAGGAATATCCACACTCAAATAAAAATCATCATGTATATCAGTATAGTCTATAGATTTGTGTACAATGCAAGTAAACACAATGATCACACATCACGAGACTAGCTGCAAGCAACAAATGTATCAGTTGCATATTCCCAAAACATCAGCATGCAACTAGAGTGTAAGGCCATGCCCCGAGTGACAGCGCATCGGGCATGTCTAGTTTGCGACGCACGAAACTGCCCCAGCATCATCATCATAATCAGCTTATTAACGGCCGACTACAGGCCAGGCCTCCCTCCTTATAGCAGAGGGGATATGGAGCGTACACCCACCACGCTGCTTCAATGCAGATTGGCAACATAGCACTACTAGTAGGCATGACAACTGGGCATTGTCTGCTCAATAGGCATCTCAAGATAATGGGAATAAAGGATGATCCTTCGCGTCCAGAGTGTGGCGAAGAGGAGACCAGTTCTAACTGAGTGTCCCATGTACGCGCTGGTAAGATGGGAGATACTAGGTAAGGAGAGAATTAGTGAAGCAGACCTAACGAACTCACCATAGGGACCATTCACGAAGGCTACAGGTAGGCTTGAGGGGGGGCACTGTCGGGACACCAGTGGACCTGTGTCTCAATCACGGGAATTGGGTGGAATGGTTCTATGAGGACTGACCACCCGTCTGACCTTGACAGACATCCCCTCTAGAAATAATAATAATGCAGATTGGCGGGCTTAGGGAAATTTCCTATCAAAAGTCAATGGTTTCGTATGCGTACTGCGCCGTTACTCAGGATATGGACTACAGTGTGATCGTTTTACACTCGCTACGAAATGTAGGTCTGAAGAAATGTAGGTAGGTAGCTTCACAATATATACCAACTCGGCGAAGGGCAGTGCTTCTTGTCACTATTATACAAAATTGTACTGGTTCGCCTCAACGCCCAGCGAGCGCAACTATTGATTGTTCATTTAGTACTGGAGATACTGATGGGAACCTAATGGTGCTACCACACTGACATTAAAAATATATACATATATTTTATAGTTTTGGAAAAAAGATTTTATTAAATGGTTGTTAATCATATATCAATTGCAACTTTACAAAAATAATTTTTCCGAGCGGCAACACCATTTAAGTTGAGACATAGAATATATGGTGAGACGTAAAGCGGTTCTATCAAAATTATAATCATACCGGCAAACGCCCGCCACTTCGCCCGCGTAGTAAATAGTATATTACAACCTTCCATATTTTTTTTTATTTTTGGTGTAAAAATAAAAAAAAGTATGTAACCCTTTTTTTTAAGAAAAATGGGTATAGCAAGTTATCGTCAAAAGATATCGATCGCGTCTTATCTAGATAAAGCAGCATTTGTTATCGTCACGTTTGATTCACTCCTCACTGCACTAGAAGATGTCGGGACAGGCGGCCCAGTCCTGCGCGCGCTTCGCGTCCCAGTAGCGGTGGTTGTACAGGTGGCGCAGGTGCGGCTGCCCCGGCGCCGCCTGCCGCGTGAACCACAGCGGCGCGGGCGGCACGTTTGATGCACTCTACACTGCACTAGAAGATGTCGGGGCAGGCGGCCCAGTCCTGCGCGCGCTTCGCGTCCCAGTAGCGGTGGTTGTACAGGTGGCGCAGGTGCGGCTGCCCCGGCGCCGCCTGCCGCGTGAACCACAGCGGCGCGGGCGGCGCGGGGGGCGCCTGGCCGCGCGCCGCCGCCTCCTCGGCCGCCGCCTCCAGGCCGCGCCGCGCCGCGCGCTGCTTCTCCTCCAGGCGCAGCTTCTCCGCGTTGGCCTCGTCCCACAGCCCCTCCTCCATGAGGCGCTGGTCGGGGCGACGGCGCGAGTCGGTGGGCGCCACGCCCGGCTCGGGCTCGTTGAGCTGCGCCGCCAGCAGCGTGAAGTTGTACCACTTGTCGCAGTCGGGCGGCGCCGGCACGCGCTGCCACGCCAGCGTGAACTTGCCCGTCTTGCAGACGGTGTTGTCGGGCGAGGCGGAGGTAACGGGCGCCACCTCCACGCGGCTGTCCCAGTGGCCCTGCAGCACGTAGCGCGGCACGCCGTGCGGGTCCTTCACCACGCCCGTCACCTTGCGCTGCGTGTCCTTGCTGAAGTAGCCGTAGGGCAGGTACTTGAGGTGCGCCACGTAGCCGGCGGCGGGGCCCGCCTCGCCCGCGATGTCCATGTCGCCGTGGTTGTCCACCCACAGCTTGCCCACGATGATGTTGTGCACCGTGGTGGTCACCTTCCGCCACGTGTACTTGTTGCCCTCCGCGGGGAAGTAGGCGAAGGCGCCGCCCAGCGGGATGACCTGCAGGTACTTGCCGCGGAACTTGGTGGTCATGGTGAACTCCTGCCAGCACTGCCAGCCCGCCACGCCCTCGCAGAACTGCGCCACCATGGGCGGGTGGTGCGACACCTAGCAACACACACGGACATTTTATTTATTAGCACACACTCTTAGATGTCGCTTGCGAGCAAAACAATGTATTGCAAACATTCAAGAACACCAAGAAAGCAAATAAAGTATGTGACCCATTTTTAAAATAATGAGCATAGCAAGCTCTCTTAAAACGGCATAAAGCTTAGAAGGTTTATACCGTCACGGACCTTTGTAGTCCTGATGAATATACAACCTTAACAAATTATATATAAAACCTTACTCGGGAATCACCAAATATAGCTGACAACCGCAAGTAAATCCGTTTTGTAGTGTTTGGGTCTATCGCGAACAGACAGACGCTTTTTGTTTTATAGTGACAAGTTAGATCTTGAGTACAATATACGTCACTAACCAAAAAATATGTCAGCGTCAAGTACTAAATGAATTATAATAAATTGGATATTTAAGAAGTGAGTGAGGTATCAGTTACCTGTTCGGAGATGGCCCGCCAGCCGAGGTCCGCCATACGATCGCACTCGTACGTCTCACCCAGCAGCGGGTTGAATGGTTTTGTTGTTCTGAAATAATGTATGTATACATATATTATTGTACAGAATTGTCTTTCGTACATAAATAATATTTAGGTAGGTTAGTATTGTATCATTCTATGACACCTTAACTCTCAACTATATGTTGAGAATTGAGATTACATTTGTCTCCATAGAGTTAGTTTTATAGAATATGCAGTGTGTACCGTTAATAGTAGAACAAACAAATGAGAGATATACCACTTTAAATTAACTTTATTAGTTAAAAACCCCCAAGGTGACCAAATTTTTTTTTTGGGAATATGCCACTTCTGAGAACGACTGAACGGTATTCTCTTATCTTGGTCTTGAAATGTTGGTGGAGGAAGGTTTAAAATGTGAAAAAAAATCGAATAATTCGAATAATCCAAAAAGCGCGAAACTGTCGCTATTCCGTCCAAATTGAGTTGACCTCCTCCGTGTTACATTATATGTACTGAATAGAGGTCAACATTTTGGAACTGGTATTCTTTCATATTATCTAGTTCTACCCATCAGTATCCATAAATATACTCGTACATTGTTCAACAAAATGCAGATCTTTAGTACACGGGACGGGACAGAGGATATTGCTTCACGGGAAACTATAAAAAAAAAAATTGAGAGGAGACGAGTGGAATGGGTCTGTCTTTAAATTTAGAAGGGTACCTAAGAGATTTTCACGCGGACGAAGTCGCGAGCGACTGCTAATTTAACATAAATAATTAAATTAGTATTGATTTTAATTTAAATAATTTGTATCATAATCAACATACAAAAATTCAAAAGACTATTACCATTAAACAACTTGTCATTCAGTGTTAGAGCAAACAATCTTAAATTGCATCAAGTGGGATGACAGCGTTATACTTGTGAAAGGACGGAATGCTGCAATTGGAACCGCGACATTCGTCAAATTTGTGCTCTAATTTATATATGAAATAATGCAGGTTAATGGGGCAAGTGAGGCCGTGACCCTGCTTATTGAGCTAACTATTTACGAACAATCAATCTTTATATTATGTACGGAGATGACAATCACTGCATTATCCACTTTGCTTTATATTTCGAACCCTGTATAGCCATGTACTCATTTTCAGGAACTGACGCGGGTCACACCTATCGTATGGTATCTTAAAATTCGATAAGGCCATGCTGAAAAACAAATTGTTGGTAGATCTTGACTTGGATCTCAAAGGCCTTTAACGTCAGATGTTGAGCCTCATGCACCTATTATCATACTGAACTGTACCGCCTGCTCTGGATGGACGAACGCCAGCTGCTGCGCGGGGTCGGTGAACTGCGCCGCCTGGTCCAGGATGGACGAGTACGAGTCCGTCAGTCGCTGCAGTTTATCACAACAAAGCTGCCCGTACCTGCACGCTGTGGTGGCGTACGACGAGACGGTGAAGGCGGCCACGTACGCCAGCTGCTGCGCGGGGTCGGTGAACTGCGCCGCCTGGTCCAGGATGGACGAGTACTCGTAGTCCTCCGTCAGTCGCTGCAGTTTATCACAACAAAGCTGCCCGTACCTGCACGCTGTGGTGGCGTACGACGAGACGGTGAAGGCGGCCACGTACGCCAGCTGCTGCGCGGGGTCGGTGAACTGCGCCGCCTGGTCCAGGATGGACGAGTACTCGTAGTCCTCCGTCAGTCGCTACAGTTTATCACAACAAAGCTGCCCGTACCTGCACGCTGTGGTGGCGTACGATGAGACGGTGAAGGCGGCCACGTACGCCAGCTGCTGCGCGGGGTCGGTGAACTGCGCCGCCTGGTCCAGGATGGACGAGTACTCGTAGTCCTCCGTCAGTCGCTGCAGTTTATCACAACAAAGCTGCCCGTACCTGCACGCTGTGGTGGCGTACGATGAGACGGTGAAGGCGGCCACGTACGCCAGCTGCTGCGCGGGGTCGGTGAACTGCGCCGCCTGGTCCAGGATGGACGAGTACTCGTAGTCCTCCGTCAGTCGCTGCAGTTTATCACAACAAAGCTGCCCGTACCTGCACGCTGTGGTGGCGTACGATGAGACGGTGAAGGCGGCCACGTACGCCAGCTGCTGCGCGGGGTCGGTGAACTGCGCCGCCTGGTCCAGGATGGACGAGTACTCGTAGTCCTCCGTCAGTCGCTGCAGTTTATCACAACAAAGCTGCCCGTACCTGCACGCTGTGGTGGCGTACGATGAGACGGTGAAGGCGGCCACGTACGCCAGCTGCTGCGCGGGGTCGGTGAACTGCGCCGCCTGGTCCAGGATGGACGAGTACTCGTAATCCTCCGTCAGTCGCTGCAGTTTATCACAACAAAGCTGCCCGTACCTGCACGCTGTGGTGGCGTACGACGAGACGGTGAAGGCGGCCACGTACGCCAGCTGCTGCGCGGGGTCGGTGAACTGCGCCGCCTGGTCCAGGATGGACGAGTACTCGTAATCCTCCGTCAGTCGCTGCAGTTTATCACAACAAAGCTGCCCGTACCTGCACGCTGTGGTGGCGTACGACGAGACGGTGAAGGCGGCCACGTACGCCAGCTGCTGCGCGGGGTCGGTGAACTGCGCCGCCTGGTCCAGGATGGACGAGTACTCGTAGTCCTCCGTCAGTCGCTGCAGCATGGACAGTGGCTCGCTGAAGTTCACCGGGATCGGTATCTTCGATAGTTCTTTGCCTGCAAAAAGATCCATCATGATCATCGATATCAGCCATCATGCATTTACTGCTGAATAAAAATCTCTTGTAAGGACTTCTCACTGCCTACAGCTAGCGACTTCCTGTGACATGTCAGTTCACTTAGATCAAACAACAGTATTGCAGGATCGTCATTCCGACTCTTTGGGAATCCTACATCTATCAGTTCTATGAATCGGTTCTCTGTACCCAGCCCATTGCCATATCAGTTTTATGGCAGCGGGTATTAACTTAATTGAACAAATTTTTCAGCTTGTCTACCTACCCCAAAATGTCATCTGGCTCTCCAGCAATTACCAGGCCAATAATAGAGACCATTTTAGGGAACCTCAGGCACTATATATTCCTACTGTGGAATTTGGTTGAAGAAATGTCAGTTTTCTGAAGGCTGTCCAACAAGCCAAGTTTACAAGTAATTCAGCAATTCAGTTCCTTGAAATTACATTTATTCACTGCATTTAATTGTAAGGTGCTATTTTTTTTCAAATACCTTTGTTACATCCATCTAAAAAACCTGATTTTCATTACAAAATGTATGGAACATAGATAGCAATTGTTGCAAAATGTAGTGAACTTCTTGCACTTTTAACCTTATACATGATAAAAGATAAACTAAGTCATGAATAATAATCATTCGAGGATGAGAGGAAAATTTTGCTTCAATGTGGAAAAACTATAGCAAAATCATTTTGTGTCACTTTATCCATATTGATAACTAACATTTATTATCTAGTCGAAGAACAGCTGGTTTATGTAGAAGTTGTCACAAAATGGAATTTCGCGGACAGTGTAGGGAGCATTCGCAAGTTCTTTTACATTTTAAATCAAAGTCACCCGACGCGTCTACCTGTCTGTTCTCAATAAACAGACTCTCTTGCGGTTTTTACCAATAGATTGATTGGTTCCTGAAGAAGGTTTTAGGATATAATATATCAAGGTGTTGTGTAAATTGGATGAAAATCATGATTACCACTATTACCCACTACAGGGCCAGGCCTCCCTCCTTACAGGAGAGGAGATATGGAGCGTACACCCACCACGCTGCTCCAATGCGGGTTGGCGGGCTTAGGGTGATAATGTTTCATTTATTAACGATCACTATCAGATGTTGATGATAGTAAATTTAATATATGGAAGAATTGTTTCTCTTTAAGAATACATAAAAGTTCGCGATGGCATTCATCTACCTTTGAGAATAACATTTTTTTAGTTTATGGTATTCTATTTACCACGCGAGTGAAGCCGCGGGCGTCTGCTAGTTTAATATAAAGCACTTACCGATGCAGTTTTTCATGATGGACCAGAGTGAGAGCGGGTAGTTGGGTTTGTCGGGGACGCGCGTCCGCCGCGGGTGCCCGTCCACTATACTCGTCGTGGCTTCCGACGCGTGGGGCTGCAGAGAACACGACTCATCAGTACTGTCATCTTCATATCATTACATGTACCTGGCTTACCAAGCTTTACTCGGTATTATTATTTTGCTGGTAATTATACATTTCCGTAAAATGAAACCTAGTTAATCGATTAATCGCCCCCGAAACAAGCAAGAAACGCCAAGTCAATGGTTCAATCATTAGAGCCGTTTCAAAGATTGCTCGTTTAAAGGTATAAGAGACGGGAGTACTGTACAAGAGCATTTTAATACAAAGTCTTAGAAAAAAAATCAAATCAAATTTTGGACAAATAAACGATTAGTTCGTTTATTTACAAGTTATTTGTTCTAATGAAATGACGCATACACTCGATTGGGGAATCACAGCGTCAGACCATATTAGATTCATTATCACTAGTGCTTCCTTGTTTGACTAATTTTGACGACCTCCGTGGCGCAGTGGTATGCGCGGTGAATTTATAAGGAGGTCCTGGGTTCGATTCCCGGCGGGGCAGATTGAGATTTTTCTTAATTTGTCTTGGTCTGGCTGGTGGGAGGCTTACGCCGTAGCTAGTTACCACCCTACCGACAAAGACGTATCGTCAAGCGATTTAGCGTTCCGGTACGATGTCGTGTAGAAACCGAAAGGGGTGTGGATTTTCGTCCCATTCCTAACAAGTTAGCCCGCTTCCATCTTAGACTGCATCATCATTTAACATCAGGTGTGATAGCAGTCAAGGGCCAACTTGTAGTCGATAAAAAAATAAATAAAAAAACAACGCACAAGAGAATGTACATGTACCTATATAAATAACTCACAACATTTTGATGAATTAATTATTGATAATTAAAATAAAGAATTCAATATTGATCTTGAACTTGAACAGCAGTCTTATAGCACATTATATTGAAACAAATTAAGATTTAAGAGAATTAGAGATTAGGTGGTATTATTGGATAACAGACTCAAGTTTTTAAGACTTGAGAAGAAATGTTACAATAAACATGTGTACAAAACGTCACAAATGCCGTTACAGCAAGTGGAGTGACGCTTTTTTGTCGCAAGATGGTGCAAAGAAAAGTCTACAGCAATATAAACGTAATGAATGACATTTAATATGATGGCATCTATTTAAATAAATAAATGCTCAAAAAACATTTAAATAGTTCACATAGCATTATATCTGCTTCTTAAGCATTACTTACTGCATTCTAAAGCTAGGTATGAACCTGTTTTAGACGGCAGTACTTTCCTTCCATGTATGCCTCGTAAACAAAACAAAGATGGAATCCGCAGATAAGGCAAATAATAGTCATTGTACAAATATATATTACTACTAGGTTCAATATTTGAATAAAATACACATCTATATAATAAAGATTCAATGTGTGTTAGTGCGTCCTGCGTCCATGCATGTTTATGTTTGCATCCTTGCGCGTGTGTTTGCGCGTGCGCATGTGTACCTGTGCGTATGCATAAGGGAAAGGGTAGGGTGTGTAAGGAAACTTTGGATGTTTTAACTCTAAATTTCTAAGTAGTGATATTGTGTTGGTCAGTGAGTTTCTATGTATGTAGTTAGTATTAATGAATTGTAATATAAACATGGATATTTAACATCTGCCACACTCACCCATATTACAATTTCCTTTTTCTCTTTGTTGTCGGTCGGCTGGCTGACCGTGGCCGCGTCGGCGCCGCCCATCGCACTCTCTGCTCGCTCCTTGTCTTCCACAAATATCACCTATACATGAACATATCAATTAGTCATCTAATTAATCATCCGACTAATTGTCTGTACATACAGGCGAAATACCATTGACTAAATAGATTAAGCTTATTTCTATTCTTTGCCACTCTGTATTTTTTTTGGGTGTGCAATTAACTATTTCAATCAAACAGTAAGTCAAACAACAACATCTCGTCGATCATCCCATTCAGTTCGACTCTCAATCCATTATGACAAAATGTCGTAAATTGGACAATTTCGATTTCTGTTACATGTACTTTGCAACTGTTGTACATCGACATCGAGATCAAGATTTCGAAATTCTGTTGATTCCCTTGAAAATTAGCACACTTTCTCATTTTACAATGTAGAACAGATTGATTACACCATTTCCAAACTGATTTATTGAACCGAATGGATGAATGTTAAATTTCATCTATCTATGGACAGAGATGTAGATTTTAATCTGGAGTCGCATACATGAATCATACAGGGTTACAGGTTAAGTCGACCCAAATCCTTTAAGAGGTGGTAGTTTCCATCATTCCTGACTGTTTTGACTATGGGGACCCCATACCTCAAACTTAACCATTCTCAAGTTATGGGACTTTGAAGTTTTTTTTATAAAAATCCAGATTTACAATACATATTTTATACCAGATCCTCGCAGGTGAAACGAGGCATAGCTACAAAATTTTCTTTCGTTAATTTAATAAATTCACCTTAATATATATTAAGGTTTAAGTTTAAGTACTTAATATATATATAGTATTATAAAAAGCAAAGTCCTCCACCACTTTTGACTGAACGCGATAATCTCGAAAACTATTGAATGAATTTTCACATGATTTTTAATATGGGCAGAATGATGACAAAGGTTTCATTAAAATATTGTATACATTGGCTTGGCGGATTTTTTATTGATACGGTAATTATTATTAAAAAAATGTTAAGACATATTTTATAAAATTTTTCATATTTCTTGAAAAGTTTTATGATATATACACAGTTACATTTGAAATTATATCACGTTGGGTTTTTATTTGCTGGCACCTGTTATAGGTATAAAAAAGTCGAACTGTCTGTGATAAACTCCGATATTATCCGGAAACATGGGGCACAGCTAGTATTCCATAGTATAATTATGTGCATGTACATTTTACATAAAGGAACAAACCTGTTGAGTTTCAGTCAAAGTTTCACCTTCAGACTCATCAGAACTTTCGCCACTTTTTACTTTGTTTTTTCTATTTACCTGCAAAATTCAAAATCCATAATTCAAAACATTCTATCATACAACATTTGATTTTCTCTTATTAATAAATAAATAAATATTATAGGACAATTACACACATCGCTCTATAGCCCCAAAGTAAGCTTAGGTAGCTTGTGTTATGGGTACTATGATAACTGCTGAATATTTTTATATATATTATATATAAATACTTATATAGATAAACACCCAGACACTGGAAAACATCCATGTTCATCGCAAAACATTTTCTAGATGTGGGAATCGAACCCACAGCCTAGGACGCAAGGTCACTAACCACTGCGCCACGGAGGCCATTTAAAGTTATTGTCAAAACTATCAATATCTTTACATTATATAAAATGAAGTCTCTGTTCACTTATATCTTTTAAACCACGCAACAGATTTTAATGCAGATTTCAGTAACAGATAGTGATTAAAAAGTAAGATTTAAATTCTATACAGAATATCGCGTTATAACGGATTGACGCGGACGAAGTCGCAGGCGTCCGCTAGCATCATTATAAAGATACAAATTGAACAAAAAATGTCCAAATAAAACTACTATTAGATATGTCCATCATAATTTGGTTGGCTAATCAAACCATTGAAATTGCAATTGCAGCCAACACAAGGTCGCCGTGAGCTGACGTAATGGACAGAATAATAATTAACTTATTAGTGTAGCCTCTAGCTAATGTGAAAGTTATTAGTTTTAAACATACTTTATATTGTATTTAAAATTTAAAAACCCTAGCCATCTTTTTGAATGAGGCACAGAACTTACTACAAATATTTGTATTACAACAAGAGATTACTGTGATTAATTACTAATTTATTTATAAGAAAACTGGCACGCCTAGCATGCGTAAATGATATATTACCAAAAGAAATTTAGAAATAATATGTATTCTAGGCCAATATCATTATCAAAAATATTGTTTATTAGTAAAAAAATAGCATCAAAATCGAAAATACAATTGGTATTATCTAGCTCTTTTTTGTCACTAAATAATATGTCATTTATGCATGCTAAATGTGCTAGACTCGAGATTTTAACATGAGGTAAACTTACAGGCACTTTAATTACAAAGGAAGTCTTGTCCTCCATTGCAGAGGAGACTCCTTCTTCCATAGCGTCGAAGAACTCATTTTCTTCGTCGGTTTCGTTACCTTGCCCTGAACCGTTTCCTCCTGAGTACAAAAATAATAATTTTAAAAATTTATAGTATAACAAATAAGCAGAAATTAAAATTAAAAGCACAATTAAAAAGTCCTGAGCTTTCTTCATAAAAGATTAATTTGTTCATTATAAAAAACAATTTTTTAAATTAATTTCTGTCTGTAATGTAAGATAGATCAATTAAACAGATTTCATATCATTTTCGCAATAAAATTAAGTCTGGAACAATTATTTATGCTGAAGAAAGGAAAATAAGTCCATGTGATCAAAGTACTGCTTTTTATGAATAATGATGACATGTTATTTCCATATAAATACATGGGAATATAAGTGTCTCTGCAACACACTGTCTACTACTGTCATCTGTGACCATCTAGCAACTAGGACCATAATTCAAACAACAAATTTTCACTTTCTTTACAACATCTGTACCAAATTCTGTTAGGTAAAAATTAAAAACCTATTGATAACAGAAACATAGTGTACACAGCTGTTCTTAACATTGAATATATTTAAATTATTGAATAAGAATGTAGAAATATTACTTGCAATCATCTACCCAAATGTCTATATCAACCTAACTTTGTTTTATATATTAGATTATTTTAAGCACATACTAATATCTGATACATAAATTGTTGCAGTACAGGATATGACTGTTTGTTGATATCATTATATAAACCGTATAATATATTAATGAGACGAGTCTATTCTATCTATTGTTTAGTTACTCAGACTACATGATTAGGTATCTATAATGTGATAAAAACAACGACAATATTAGTTATCAACATATTTACTTGTAAATGTTATTCTTGACACACCATAGTATAAATTAAGAACCAACACTACTATGGTTGTAAAATATAATGACAGACAAATAAGTTAGTTGATATTTAATGACAGATATTATGATTGTGTTAATGTTGATTTTAGTAGTAAACAATTAAACTACAATTAGTATATTTTTTGACAACAAATTGACCTAAAAACAGCTCTAGAAGCTCTAGCAGCTCTAACATTTTAATAAAATTGCATTTGAGATATTTTTTAAATCAGTGATAGAACCATATACTAGAATATATTGATAAATTTTCTTTTATATAAATGAAAAGTTAAATAATGTAGCATTTGAAATGGGCGGTGGTAGCACAATATAAGCAGTAACATTTAATAAGTTATACTATTATTATGCCTATTATTGGATCCAATTAGTCTAGCTATTTATTTCTGAAATATTATAGGTTTTTACAACTTCAACCTAATTTCCATTAAAACGGTGATAGTTTACACAAAAAGAAAGTAAAATTCCTAAGTTTCTTATTTACTTAAATATTCCAGCCATGTTTACATATCTTGATTGTGATGAATTCAACTGATAAGGGTTTAGAAGTGACACTATTAAGCATGATGCAGTATCTAACATTTAATAAAACAACTTCTATGGTCCACAATAAACCAAAGCATAACTTGGGAGATATCCATAAATTATATGAAAGGATCAGATCAGAGATAGGAGCCTGCTGAATCTCACTAATTCTCTTAAGGAGGAAAGATGGAATTCTGCAAATATCACAAAAGCTAAAAATTCTCACATAATTAATGGATACCCCCACATATGGAAAAGCTAAAGTAAATAAAGGCTGTTGGTACATCACTTTGCAGTGTTGGTGCTGGATAAATCATTTGATGCAGGTAATTTACACACCATTGTAAAACACTGGACATCGCCTCTCAACCGAGGCAAAATATATATCCTCCTACAATACAAAACTTTTGTCATATTTATCAATAAATAATTAAAAGAATATTCATTAAACATAAACTTTACCTTTTTTCACACTGGTAATATGAACTCTATCTACATTTTTTATGGTATAACTTTTACATTGGCCATAGAATTTTGTAAATAATATAAGTTTTTGTACAATTCCTAAAAGTTAAGCAAGCATGACATACTGCTGTTATTATATATAAGCACAAGATTAGTTTTATTTTGCTTACATGCAGTAATAGGCAACTAGCTTGATGGTAATCATAACTTAGAAATACTTTATTGGCCATATATAGGCACACAATTTAATAAACATCTTTTCAACAAAACAACACAAGTTTAATGTGTTCTTTTGACTAAGTGGCGAGTGGAAACTGACAAGTAACATTTTTCCTGTTGCCTATGTGTAACTCTGTGCATTGTGTAAGTGTTGCATTTGATTTGCAAAACATCTCAAACTCATCTACCACTAACACAAATTATCTTTCTGGTAACGTTCTACACTTACCGCCCATAGTGAATAGTACAACGAAGATTAATTGTCATGAGTCGGTCATTGCAATGTAAATTATCAATATTAATTTTATGCAAGAAACTATATACAAGGCCAAGTTCACGAAACACGCGTAAGTCACTGTTGAAAATACTGCCACACGGTATTGTTTCTAACATATCAGACGAACGATAATTAGGTAAATAAATATTGAATCAAGTTCCCCATTGTACCAATTAAAGATATTTCATTGTAATTGTACACAACCTTCAACCTTGGGACAACCAAAATTATGAAAAGAACAACAACCGAAAATAAATAGAAATATTTGCGGTTTACGTACCGGAACCAATTTATTGTATGCACATTTTTTAATTTCACTAATAATTTACTTCACTCAAAAACACTCCAGATTTATTAATTTACAAATCGCCCAATAAAAATATCCGTCACCTCACGAGTCATGCGTCAACTTTCTTTTTTTTTCAGAAGGATGTCACGTTGGGTTCTAGCATTTAAAGCCTGTCATGGAACGAGTCACAGACTATGTTCTAAACTAAGATTCAAACAAAGAGTAAACATTTGGATTGCTTTTTTAACGTGCGTTAAAAAACGCTAAGTTATATATAAAATGCATTTCCACATCACACCAGCTCCTTTTTAACGCGTTTCATATTTCAGCGTTGAGTATGGGACGTTGTTGTTGCGAATTCAATTTTAATCGGCTCCAAAAAAAATTATTTTAGCTATTTAATTATATTGTACCTACCTATTTTTATATTTTCAACATTTTATTTTCGATGAGTATAATTAAAAAATTTGAATTTCGATTTGCATAATATACATATAAGCTTTCTTTTCTTTTTTTTCGAAAATTTAGTTGTATTTTACGAGACGAGATAAGATTAAAGAATTTTATTAAGCATTCCGATAATTTATTAAATTATAGTGCTCAGTAAAGTGTCACAAATCACAATAAATGTGCTCATGTGAACAGTCAAAATCCAAAGCATTTTTAGCGCAACACTATTGCAGCGCTCGTGCGAACGACCGCTTAAGCACAGTTTTCAACGTTTTCAAGTTATTACTTATTTATTAAAACCATCAAATACTATCTATACTATAAAAAACTTTAAGATTATACCTTATAAGCCTAAGGCCTGCGCATCTTAGACCTACAAAGTATAATCGTGTAGATAAAAAGACACCAACATCATTATCAGCCTACTAACGGCCCACTACATATAGGAGAAGGGATATGAAGCGTGGACTGCTCCAATGTGGGCTGGTAAGCTAAGGGTGATAATGTTTCATTTATTATCATACCGGGACTGACTGTTTAATATGGTCTCCGCGGCACGGGGGTGTAACACCAACGGGTTTAGAATGTAATGAGAATTTCATACAAGAATGAATAACTCAGAATAATTTCGTGACCTGATCTAGGATTCGTATCCAGGACCTCGTGATCGATGCCAGATATGCTGACCACTAGACCAACAAGGCACTAACAAAAAGGAATATGTTCGCCTAATAGCGCATTCGAAAATATAATTTTCTTTTTTATTGCGTTGAGGCGAAAAAGGGATCTATATTAACGATTATCGACACTATTAAGCGAAGGTATTTCTGTTTCACTACGCGATACCTCTTCGTGCGTATCTGAGCCATACTGGACTAAAACATTATTTTTTATTCCGATATTACCATAGGGTCGGGAATTGCAGGGTTCATTTAATATCAATTGTAAAAAAATTATCTGTAGTAAATGCAATAAATATTGGTTTCCCAAAAATTTTGAAATTTATTTTCTAAACAATAATTTGTGTCCTTCATACTTTCAGCCTGCTTAAAAAATATTGTTTAAGTATTGGTTTTTTTACTTTAATGTAAATATGTATTTCTACAATAACATTGATGATAAGTATTTTTAACAATGATGATAAGTGGTAACTTGTTTGGGCAACTGAAGGTTTCTGACTTAACGAAATCATTTAAAAACAAGCTATGTGCTTCAAATGAAATGTTGAAAGAAACTAGAAAACAGTTTAAACTTATGTACAAAGTACTTACCAGTGTGAGGTGTACTTCTAGCAGTGACAGTCTTCTCCAGATTATCGTGTTGCCGTGCGAGTTGCTCTACCACTTCTTGTAATCTCATCTTCTGTTCACGTTCATGCTGCAAGGCCCGGCTCATACGGGCACTGGATGCTGCTGCAGCGCTCATGAACTCTGAACAAGCCTAAGTGACGTAAAAATTAAATTAAATTCCATAGGAAATATTCTTTGATGAAACAAGTTTTCAGCATAATAACTAAAAAGTACATAGACACACAAATTGTAACTAATTTCAAGTAATTGCTTGATAAAAATGTACTAATATGAAGATTGAATGTGTTTTTTGACACCTAGTAATTATCATGAAGGTCATTTGATAAAATCTGACAAGCTATGACTTACGTTCATCATTGCATTACAGGATATCCTAAACAAAGTAGCTCGTTCAGAGACTTGCTTTGTAGTGTCAGTGGGAGGTATCTCCAAATCCACCAGGGAGCGTTGTAATGCTGCCCCATGCCTAGCAACCAGCTCCGAGCATGTGCGCAAGTCATGAAATCTAGCTCCCATTTCCCGGGCTATTCCACCTGCATCTTCACTGTCACCATCAGTCCCGCCCATCACTGTTGGCCCTGTCGACATCTGATCTTCGTCATCATCAGATTCTTGTGCCCGACTGTACAAAATACAAATATTTTTTATAATAGTTTTAGTTAAATAATATTATCTTAGTTTTAGAATTCCCACTTACAAATTTTATTAATTTCATAAATATTTTACTGTTAATATTAATCACACAAATTTAATCATTATGTGAGGCACATCTCACTAAAAACTCTCAAATATAAGCTAGCCATAGCTAGTATTTTATTTTATACCTGTTATTAATAAAATAATATTTAATATACTCAGTTGGCTTTCTTAGGATCTTATTGTATTTTTATACTTGACAGGTAAGCAATGGTGGAATATGCTTGTGTAGAAGGTACCTATGTATTTTATAAACTTACATGGCTTTTGCTTTTGCTAGTTCAAGTGCTGTGACCCAGCTTTGTCGCTCCACTTCATCGTGGGCTCGGATGTGGAAGGTCTGTGTACCTCCATTGCTGATGACAAATGTGCACGAGTCTGCAGTGTGAATCAATGCGCCTAGCAAAGATATAGTGCCACGGCATGTGTGAGACATCTCCGCCTGGTTTCTAAAACATTGGGAGTCTGATGATTAATTGCTATAAAACCTATTTATAAGTTAATTAATAAAATAGCTAATTTAATTAATAAATTATAGTGAATATAATTACAGACCGATTTCAATATAAATAAATAAACTCGGGAAATACTATCCTTGCTACAACTGAGTCAAATTAAATATACCAATGATTAGTTTTACAAACAAGTGTAAGCATACAAAGGACTATAGACATACACACTCAAGCAATAACCCTCCTTCCGCAGTCAGGTAAAAAGACCACAGACAAAAACAAATTAAAATCATTTTTATTTAGCGCTTAGACAAATTCTCAATAAGAATCAAAGCAATCAGTTGGCGAGGACCACAGCAGACATACATTTTAAATATAATTTGTAACATAATTAATCTACCTAGGATCATGAGATCCTAGTCCTGGGCAGGGTATGAAATACAGTCCTGTTTTTTGAGAAATTATCAGTTACAGCCCTAATTTTGGAAGTAAGGTGATAGACCTTGTGCCCAGAAGTGCATATAAACCCTATGGTCATAACATGACACTAATAGTCCTCCAGTCTACTCTTGAAGAATAAAATATGCCCTCTCATAAAGAAGGTGGCCTGGCCTGGCCCTTTGGCGAACTTGAGTAAAGTGCTCTAAATATCCTCCTACATACCAGAAACAATGTGAAGAGCATAGTGTACAAAAACAGGTGCACTCTCTTAGTCAGATGTATCAGAAAGTCAACATTATCAAAACGAGATAAGAAGATAAACAGATTTTTGCTCTCTAAGGCACAGTATTGTAGAAACACAATGATAAACTACCTACTAAAAATTTTATGAATAAAACCAGACAAAATTTTATGTTACTCAAGGCATATCTGTAGTGTGAAAAAACATAACTGATTAAATTAGAGATAAAATAAAGAGCGAAAATTTTGATTACTAGGATAACATTATATTTATTTAGGTGATATAATCGATATTATTAACAAATAAGCCCTAAAATCTTTATAATTCATTATAAAATAAAACAAAATTACCTGTAATATGATAATAAACCATTTGACAACACGAACCATCTTCGCTGATATCCTTTAAGATAATTCGTCCACTTAAAGAGCCACCCCTTCTTTTCAGGATCACCGGGAACAGGTTGACCCTTGGGTGGCACAATTGCGTCGGACATTTTTAGAAAATATTTAGTTTACGAAGATGGAAAAAAACATAGCACTAGTACACCGACAAGCGACAAGGCCACGTTCATACTTCAAAATTTTAAGTCATAGCACCACCAATCACCATAGCATGAAAAGGATTTTCATTAGTTTTCTTATTATTTATACACTTTAGTCTGTGTCTTTGGCACAGACTCTATGAGCTTATAGGCATAGTCAGTAAACTAAACACCACGAAGCCATATTATTGTCTCTCTCTAACGCATTTTATATCTATTACACTTATTCGAGCTGTCTCCACAAACTGCCTCTATTCATATCTTACTATACTCTGTGGTAAATTGTATGACATTGACGTCGACTGGAAAAATGTTTTTATTTCGCAGTTGTAGAATATTTCGGTGTAAGGTCGTACGGCGGGTTGTTCAAGGTGATTCCTTTCTAAACATTTTTTTTCGACTTTAAAACTTAGATTTCATATTTTATCATTATATTTGATATAGCTTAAATTTTCAGAGTTATTTTATAATTTCTAACACTAATTAAGTGTAATATTACAGGTCAATAAGGTGGCTGAAAAATTAATTCTTTGTTTTTTTATATTCCGGAATTAGGTCAACAGAACTTATACTCAAATAAAATGGGAAGTTCCTACTCCAGGTCCTATTCACCAAATTGTGGGCCAGCAAAAAATGAACCTGAAAACCGTAAGTATTGACATTGACTAAATCTCAGATCACTGTAAAAGATTAATCTAAAAGAAATTACCTTTTACAATTCCTGTGCATCTAAGACGTTAATAAAAATAAAACCAGGATTACTAATTTTCTAGCAATAAATGAATTTGAATTTCTATAATATTACCATCAATTCTGCATTTATTTTATGAAATTACCTAAGGTGCCGGCCAGTCCTAGAGGTTTAGAGTCAAAAGGTTTTTGGCCTTATATTCCTGTTACTACTTATACTCTGAAATTGTTCTCGGTGGCATCCAGGCAACAATAAGTAAGGGGGAAGTTCTTACCTTGATGATCTTGTGAAAATCTTTACTACTGTTAAAATATTACTGAGCTAAATTATTTTTTTCACAAGGTGGAACAATATCACGCACGGATTCAACTTGTGAATATGTGGAGTCTGTCGTATGTAAAGAGAATGACCTCAAAGAAAACGAGATGAAGGTGTTCGAACTAGGGGAAGACGGCAAGGTGTTAGTTGTTAAACAGAATGGAGAGTTTAGTGCTGTAGGTACTAAGTGTACCCATTACGGAGCCCCATTGGTTTCTGGAGCCCTAGGAGATGGAAGAATAAGATGCCCTTGGCACGGAGCTTGCTTCAATTTAAAAACTGGAGATATAGAGGACTTCCCTGGATTTGATTCCCTGCCATGCTATCAAGTCACTGTATCTGAAAAAGGAGAAGTTAAGGTAATTTTTTTTTTATAATTGTACATTTTGCATAAAAACCTCAAATAATTAATGCAATTTTTATAAAATTTCCTGTTGGTAAATGAAAAATCATTGTCATGTAAGGATATGTAGATCTTTCAAAATGCAACTCTGAGTCCATTAACCTGAAATATTACTTCTAAGCTACATGTACTTGCATCTCAACCACCATGATGTTGACATATTTCAGGATTCTCTAGGAATCTTTAAGAGAAAAATTAAAAATTTGTAAAAAAAATTCAAATTAAGACAGCTGAATTTACTTTAATTTTAAATTATAATTATGTAAGCAGTACTTAATCATATTTTTGCTTTGTAACCATTTGTTTGATAAGTATATATTTTTTTATATTTAATGTCACCTAATATTAATTTTAAGCCGAAGATATGAAAATATTGTATATGTCAGTCAGTCCTGTAAGAAATATCAGTATTAACTGACATTTCTTACAGGCACTATATACCTTTTTTTTTTTATCGACTACAAGTCGGCCCTTGACTGCTATCACACCTGATGTTAAGTGATGATGCAGTCTAAGATGGAAGCGGGCTAACTTGTTAGGAGCGGGACGAAAATCCACACCCCTATCGGCATCTACACGACATCGTACCTGAACACTAAATCGCTTGGCGGTATGTCTTTGTCGGTAGGCTAGCCACGGCGAAAGCCTCCCACTGGCCACGAAAGCCAGACCAAGACAAATTAATAAAAATCTCAATCTGCCCCGCCGGGAATCGAACCCAGGACCTCCGTCCTATAAATCCACCGCGCATACCACTGCGCCACGAAGGTCGTCAAGACCTAATTAGATTTTATACCTAATTTTTTTCATGGATATATACTGCTGCCATTGTTGGTGTGTCTATTAAATAAATAAATAAACCATACCAGAACACAGCAATGCTGCTTGGCACTTACTTCCTTGTAAAAGTATGACAACAAATATGTAATAATAGTATTAGACTAAGATGGTCTCTATGTAGTTTCATATGTAATATCGAGATGTTTGCACTAATCTTAGTTTGGGTTATCTCTCTGGAAAGTGATTAAGATATTGCAGTAAAAGACTGGCTGCACTACTTGACCTTTCGTCTTTGCTATCTAAACTTATTAGACTGGAGTTTCAAACAACATTAAATATAAAACCCTACATTGTGTATGGAACCACGATTCTACAATTTTTTATCAAATATATGACTTAACTTTTAAAAAAACATCAAATTAAAACTCCAAAATGGCTGAAACAATACTATGGATGTTTAGCAAAAGTGAATAGCAGGCAAGGTCACATAGTGTGGGATTCCTTTCCTATCTCTTAGTTCTTTTAAAGTATGTCAACGATTTTGATGCGGTTTTCATCAATAGATCGATTGATTTAAGAGAAAGGCTTATGGGGCTATAGTTCAATAAATAATATCGTGGTTTTAGTGTCGAACCGGCGAGCGGTCGCTAGTTCATGTTGATAATAAAATCCAATCTGCTAAAGCTATACTAATATTTTGTATTGCCTGTGCACAAAGTAAATAACATATACGCGTGAGTAATGTGTTCGTGAGTAAGGCTATGTGATCATTTCTTTTTTTTAGTTTCAATGTGACCTTGCCCGTGTCGGTATCTTTATTAGATATAACATGTAGTTAGGTGCAAAACATATTAGCATAACGTGTTAAGGGTATGAGTTGAAATACGAATTGCTGAAGTATCCGACCGATTTACAGTGGTAGGGGAAAGAGGGAATACCATTTTACATGTTGATGTTTCATATATAATTTATAAGAATTTTTTCATTTAAACACAATTAACTTACAATTTCAGACACGGGAAACTAAATACATAAATTGTACCTATAAATTATTAGGTATTGTTAAACGTATGCCTAATTTGGCTACACGAATGTGAAATCTCTTGACGAGCCTTTGCCGTAAAGCTTTGACTAGGCGCGACCCTTACATAATTCAGTTGTTATTTTGATGATGTCATGGTTAGCAAGTAATCATTTTCCACGTCCAACTTAAGTTCGATTTTTTTCATTTCAGGTTAGAGCTAAACTTAGCGACTTGAAGTCTAACAAACGTATTAAGGACATGGGATTGACGTCATCCCTCGATGAGTCATCCGTTGTAATTGTCGGCGGCGGGCCGTCGGGCGCGACCTGCGCAGAAACGCTCCGCAGCGAAGGTTTTACAGGACGAATTACTGTAGTCGCTAAAGAGAACTACTTGCCATATGACAGAATAAAGGTATCGAAGATCGGCACAGTCACGGACATAGAAAAACTGCAGGCTAGATCTCAGCAGTACTATCAAGATGCAAACATTCAGGTTATAAAAGGAGTCGAAGTGACCAAATTGAACGCAGACAGCAAATCTGTCGAACTAAGCGATGGCTCCAAACTGTCCTTTAGTTCGCTATATCTCGCTACCGGATCAAAGCCGCGCGTGCCCGATATACCGGGTATAGATTTGAAAAACATTTTTACAGTTCGAAACTTCGACGACTCTATTAATATTCTTAAAACATTGGGAACAGAAAAAGATAAGGACGTTGTCGTATTAGGCTTAAGTTTCATTGGTTTAGAAACTGCTTCATCGTGCGTCTCGAAAGCCAAATCCATGACTGTAGTGGGCAAAGACGTCGCTCCTCTCGGTCAGATATTTGGCAAAGAAATCGGTCAGAGTCTCCAAAAATTATTCCAGGATAACGGAGTCTCGTTCTATTTTGAAACCACCATTGTGAAATGTAATGGTGAAAATGGCGTCATTAAATCTGTAGAATTGACCAACGGCACTACACTTCCTGCTGATATGTTAATTTTGGGCGTGGGAACCACATTCTACACCGAATTCCTCAAAGATAGTGGTATCACTTTAAAACCGAATGGTGCGGTTGTGGTCACTGATAAGTTGGAAACCAATATCAAAAACGTATATGCGGGTGGCGATATCGCTTTCGCTCCAGTGTACGCTTTGGATAATGAACCCATGTCGATCGGGCACATCGGGTTAGCGCAATACCACGGTCAAATTGCAGCTAAGAATATATTAAAGAAAGACACGCCTCTCAGAACTGTTCCATTTTTCTGGACCATGGTGTTTGGCAAGTCTATCCGTTACGCTGGCTGTGGCAAACCTACCAGCTTCCAAATTGAAGGGGATATCTCAGCATTGAAATTTGTTATATTTTTCTTTAATGACGCTGATAAAGTAATCTCAGTAGCGTCATGTATGAGAGATCCTGTCGTGTCACAATTCGCAGAACTTCTGTATCAGGGTAAACCACTGTACAAAAAAGATCTGAAAGATGATTCTTTCGCTTGGATTAAAAATATAAATTAGTTTACAATCTGAAATATATTTATTACACCAGTATTACTGTAATCTCGTTCTTGATATTTGTGAAGCATTTATAATAATTGTTTGAAAGGTATTTTTGCAGCCTAGTTTTACTATTATCTGTTGGCGTAAGATTCGTTGGGAAGAGATGTGTCGTAAAGAAAATTAAAAAAAAACATAGCTCGTTCTTTCGCTATGTTGGTGTAAAACAGACATTTCCAATTTTACCACATTTGGCTGACGTTTCTCGTTTTCTCTTCTTAACATAATATATCTTTCTAATGTTTCTTAGACTAGAATATTTTTGCGCAATTGTTTGAAAATGAATAACATTTGTTACCAAAATTACTGGCCTCAATTATTAAGCAGAAGCCCAAGGGCCCAGGATAGACAAATAATAGAAGCAGTCAGACCATAATGTTTTTTGAAAGCTTATTTATCATTATAAATTCTTGTTACTATTCATTTAACTCTTACCTGCATTTGCACTTAGGTTTGGGCATATGAATTCAGGCTATAGGCCCATGTGTCATCCACTTCATCCCATAGCACACTAAATGTAATACAAAAAATATTACTTTATGTAATGGATTCAATGAATCTTTTATATTTTTCTATGTCCTGTATCCCATGTATGGGCAAATGGCAATAACATTTTCACTTCAAACACTCAAGAGTGGTGCCTTGATGAAATTTAATAATTTAAAATGATCTATTTTCTCACTTATTTAAGGTATTATGTACTTAAAGATTTTTAATAAAACAAATTAAGACTAGAACAAGATCTATAGGATTATACAAGTATTGGCTGTAAAATGTATATTTATAAGTGTTGCCTTTGTATTTATGTTAATGTATAGAAATTCTAATAATATTGTTAATTTTAATTGTTGTAATACCAGCTAGCTTTTACAGTATATTTGAGCTGTATATCACAAATTGTATTAAATAGCTACAAAAGTTGTACAATTATATTTTTAATATTATTTTAAGTTAAAAGATAACATTACCAAGCACCAATGTGATAATTGCAATTCACTTATATTAAAATAGAACATTCCAACAGTGGTATGATTTTAACAGATTTGGTTGCAATAAACCAGCCAAAACTGTTAAAGCCACTTGTTATTCAGTACTTAATTTGAACCCTCTCTATAAATGAATCCTTTCTATGATAATTACAAATACAGTTGACTCTCGATATTTTGGAACTTGAGGGACTCTAATTATGAATTATGGAGTTTTCAAAATTTGTGAGAGAAAATAAATAAAACTTCAGACTTATAATTATTTTTTAGTAATATCTATACTTTTTTTTTTTTTTTTAGTAATATCTACTGCTATACACGATGTTAAGTGATAATGCAGTCTAAGATGGAAGCGGGCTAACTTGTTAGGAGTGGGACGAAAACTACATTCTTGTGTAACAAGGATTTTTTTTTCAAATTACCAGGTGCATAACAATGATTTACTTCAAAATATTAAGAGATTTTATAGGGAACTCATGATAACATTGAATTATAGAGAGGTTCAATTATCACAGGTTTGAATTAACAAGAGTATACTAAGTGCTTACAGTGATCTTGCACTTGTAGCATGTACAAATAATAAATTATAGAAGTTAGCTGTAGAAGTTCAGGTCCACATTAATATAAATGTATTGTGATAATTTGTATTTATTGTATATTGTAATAAATAAAAATTTTAACCAACATTTGTAATTTTTACTGCCTTCTATATACTATTATAACTATGACTACTTAAATGAAGTGACAATATAGAATTTTTTTCTCTACTCCCAGCCTTCTTTGACTCTCAGATGTTGCAGCCGTTCATATAATGTAACATCTTCTTTAAACATTCTCTTGGTGGTATCAGCAAATTGTTTCTTCCTAGCTTCATGTTTACCTAATGCTTTTGCATGTCCATGGCTTTCTTCCTGAAAAGTAATATTTAACTTTATAGAAAATGGTTACATAGTCTAATCAATACTTTAATAACAAAATACTACTGACTGACCAATTCATGTCTAAAAATATATATTCGATTGAATTTTATCATAGTTACTCATTTCACGATCTAGGCATTCACAAATAGCGGATTTCCCAATGCACTCATGGGACCATTTCTACGCGAGAGAAACTGGTGTTGTAGATATACAAAAACAAATTACAAACCTCTGTTAAGTATGGATGGCGCAGATAAAACATATTTTGCTCTTCAACAGCGAAATTTTGTTCCAATTTACGAAGGTGTTTGGGTTCTACTTTTCTCACGAGTCGGTCTTTACCTCGAAATATATGACCATTTGGAAGTCTGTTACGACGAAACAAACATAATGTTAACTTCATTTTTAAAACAACAAGTATGTATTATTTTAATAGAACAAAAATCAATTTGTAATTATTTGGTTTTATATTTGTTTATTAATGCAAAATAAGCTCAATTTTTAATAACTTTTTTTTACACTGTCACTGCGTTCTAGCCAAGGAACATATTTAATCTAGCTAGGGAGGTTCTAGCCCTTTTGGCTGTAAAATTATTTACTTTTCTTATTTAGGTGTAACTAAGTTTAAGCTCCCAATCAAATGGAAATATTCAACTAGAAAACTATAGCTTTGGCCAAAAAAATAAAAAATCTGGATTGGACTGCCACAAGAGCTTTTAAGCTATAAGTACGAACGTAGGCGTGTTAAGAGTTTACATGGAAGATGCTTACTTTGTAACATTTCTACTTATTTTTGAGGCAAAACTTGAATTCTTGAATTGAAAACTGTGTTGTGGGATTGCTAGTAATTATTTAAGCATTTTCTGCACTTATAGACATGGTACATTGCTGTATTTTTGACTTGTGAAATCATAACATCATAATTTTTGTTATTATTAACCAACCACCAAAATTGAGATGGTATGTTAATTTAATAAAAGCGGCAACTTTCTTATGCACATTGATTTTTTTTGCCTTAGACAAATTTTATTGCAGTCTATGAGGAGATTCCATTTGCAACTATAGTTTTTTTAATATTTGCTCTATGTATTTTTACCCTCCGAGAATGCATTAAAATCTGTGTTGCTAGATTTCGTCGTGATTTCTTACTCTTTGGTTAAACATTTAAAAAATAAAATATGTCGAATGTCCAATGTCGATCGACGAGTGTAAAATAGTGTTATGTTAGAATTAGTAAATATTTCTGTCTAATAGCATTTACTAGTGTAAACAGAGTTTACAGAATAATTAAAAAGAATCTAAGATGGAATCACGGAGTTAAAAAGAACCTACAATTAGGGGCGGCCTCCGTCCTTGGTTAGTATATTATTGTTGTGAATTTTCTTCCGTGAGCATAATTATCGCTTTCTATAAATTAATCCGCCCTTTATATTTTTAAACACCCAATTAATAGGATGCATTGGTTGTATTTCGTTTGGTGTAACTATATCACTAGAAATAGTCTTTATTATTCTATAACAAACGTAGGTACGGTCGGTTCCTTTCACTTCAATTTGTTCTTTCGTGCTCTACTTAATTTGAAATGCTTTTTCTTTTGTTATAATATCCGCCTTAAATATTATTAACTTTACTTCTAAGTCAATTAACTCAGGCCGCAAATAATTTATTTAGGCATAGAAATTGTTTGTTTAATTTTTATGACCTACTTGAAGACCAGTTTATAATTTAATATTATTTAATTATGAGTTGCAATTAATAAGGGTTACTTATTACGAATGTTGCTTGTACAGTTGGTCCCAATACTTGTAAAAATTATTTTTTTTTCAGTGAACTTATTATTGAAATTAATATCTTCCTTGTTAGGTATTTTTAATATTATAATAATTTGTTAACCGTTATAAAATATATTTTTTATCTTTTATCCCTTAGGTTTACAATAATTATTTTTTACACAATCTACAGCTTATTGACAAAGTCTTAACTATATGTACAGATAAAAAAATATTTAATAGTCAAAACAAATTAAATTTAACATAAAACAAGATATTTACAAAAAGAATAAGCCATCTAATTGTTCACCCAAAGGCAAGGTGCCCAACACACTTGTTCTATTTCCCCTGGCTGTCTATTATTTATTTATTTACAATTTTTTCTTTAAATTATCAGCAATGCTTATAAAAAATTAAACAAAACACTATTAAAAAGTTATAAATAAATCCAATCCGCCTGCTATGGGCTTTGGGGCCTAAACAATCGGTGGTCAGGGCTCCAGAGTGAGAAACCTCCTCATACATGCTGTCTCAAGAATTACTGCCTTCTGTATCTGACCCTTGATCCAACAACTAAGCGAAAGCTTCTTAAGGTGATGGTCAAAACTTTTCGCTATAAGACCATTAACTGAAACGACTATGGAACAATAATCACGGACTCAACATAGCAAGGCTTATTATTATTTTTCTTTGGGCAATTTGTAAACCATCGTTTGCTTCCTCGTACTCCTGTATGAATTATGAAACATTTTCAAACTGGATGCTGTATAATGTATGATATTATTATTACATTTACAGCTCAATATATTAGTAAACTAAGAACATAATTTTTTTTTAATTCTCTTAGGTATACCATAACATATGTTCACATTCTAAAACTGAGCATCCTTATTTACTGTCTCAGTAATTTTATAATGAACTCTTGTACAATTATGAATAGAAACAGGTATTATCTGTGAAATTATAATTAAAAAAAACTCATTGGAAAGATTTTAATTAAAATTCAAATTAAAGTGGAAATGAAATCATAATTATTAACTGGGCAGTCACATATTACAGGGGCATTGTATACAGTGGTATGCACTAGGTTCTTAACTAGGGTAGGCCCTGCCCATACCACACGCTGCAGAAACAAATTTCATCCTCACCATCTAGATGCCTGGTATAGTACTACCATCCGCTATACTAGGAATTTTCTGCCTCGCACCTGTAAGGTTTGGAATGAGCTTCCACCCTCAGTGTTCCCTCAACCTTATAATTTGGGGATTTTCAAGGAGAGAGTAAATAAACACCTCAAAGGCCAGCAACGCATCAGTGGTGCCTCTGGTGTCACAGTTGTTTATGGGCGGCAGTAATCACTTAACATCAGGTGATCCGCTTGCTCGTTTGCTCACTATTTTTATAAAAAAAAGGCATTATACTAAGAAATTAGACATAAAAAAATATTCCTTTACCAATAATGATATGTAATGAATTCTTTGGGTAGGCAGTGCATTTTTACATCTATGAAGTGCACATCACTGATTGTTATATTGTTGATGTTACTTTACCATGATAGTTATACATCAGTCAGCTTGTCTCTCACACTTATACAAAATATTATTATTTAATATATTACATTGGTTTGTTATGGAATACTTCACAGCTACCACAGTATGTTTAGTTTTTTAAATGCTATAACATGCATAACAAGCTCCTGTGTCTCTGCAATTAATTTAAAAAAATACTGTTATAAGTGTAACATAGATTTTTAAAAAAATATTTTACTGTAAAAATTCATTTCCATAGATGTATAATGTGTACATGATTTCATGAAAAATAAAATAAATTACAAAAAATATAAACAAGTTACAAATCATTACAAAAAGAAAGAATTTAACTACAATATATAAAAAAGTAAAGTTAAAAAAATTTAAAAGTCTGATCAAAACAGTTTCGTCAGAAACAAAAACCATTGGTTTATTTATTAAGGGTTTAACTTTTACGAAACCTATTTCAATCTGTACAAAAAACTGTTTTTCAAACCATAAAATTTGTACATTGTTTTGTTATAGCAAGCTCCAAAATTTGGTCTGGCAAAGCGTAGCTGGCAGTGCTAGCGAACAGTTTCCAAGATGGCACAAGTGGGGGCTAACATGGAATATCAAGAATACAAATGGGCCTACTCAATTATGGATTCTTCAAAGTGAGTCCACCATTTTCCTATCTCATGAGTTACATGATTGTGTGGATTTTACCTTGCTCCTGACATTGTAACCTCTCTTACATCAGGTGCAATTGCAGTCAAGGGCAAACTTGTAATAAATAAAAAACTATCAACTAACATATATTATATGCCATCGTACAAATGGCCTGGCGATACTTCTGCATATAGGTCATATCCCAAATGGCTCGGTGAGAGCTGCAGAAGGATCCTATGCATCTATCCTAATACACCTAGACCTGGACTATCGGTGTTTGTATTGGTGTCCCGTTGGTAGTTGATAGCATTTACGCTCTTTTGTATACATTGAATAATTCAAAGTTCTCGCGATCGTAGTTAATAATAACATGGTATTCTATGAAAGGACAAAAAAGTAAACAATAGTTGGTAGCAGGTAGAGGTTCAACGACACTCGCTTCACAATTGCTTCTCGTTACAACGGATTTATGCAAATATGTGACAATAACACAGTATATTAACACAGCTTATAACGGTACGACACGAAGTGGGAATTGAACATTGAAATTACTAGATTGTAAAAAAATTATGCCGATGCTTCTGCTGAAGATATATTGGGTTTGGTTTTTTCCTCCAAGAAATTTAAATTCAAACACCAGCTTTGTTTTTTTTTATTGATTACAAGTTGGCCCTTGACTGCTATCACACCTGATGTTAGGTGATGATGCAATCTAAGATGGAAGCGGGCTAACTTGTTAGAAGTAGGATGAAATACATACCCCTTTCGGTTTCTACACGAAACGCTACCGGAACGCTAAGTCGCTTGGCGGCACGTCTTTGTCGGTAGGGTGGTAACTAGCTACGGCGAGAACCCCCCACCATCCATACCAAGACAAATTAAGAAAAAGCTCAATCTGCCCCGCCGGGAATAGAACCCAGGACCTCCGTCTTATAAATCCGCCGCGCTTACCACTGCGCCACGGAGATCGTCAAAAGTAGGTTGTGTTGGAAAGACGGCGATTTGTTACACCCGCGTACTTCGGACACATGTTTGGTCATACATATCGGTTATTATCACTTGCTTCCGTAGACCTAAGATGCGCTGAAAGAGATTTCTCGTGTAAAGAAAAATACATTCCGTCGCCCGATAATGCAAATTCGGAAATATCGCTCTTTCTTTCGTTGCCTTAGGGCGAAAGAGAAAGTGATATTGCGCTTGCGCATTATTGAGCGACCATTTATGTTATGAACCCCACAACCTTTAGAAGTCAGCTGGTGAATCGGAGCTTCAAATGCGCTCTCCTATTGATAGAGAACTGTAGGGCATTTATGTAATGCCACTACAGTATACTTTTCAAATCTGTCTCAGTCCGTCTCTATCTATAAACTGTTTTAGATAGAGAGAGACATATACAAACTTGAATCACTCACTATCGAATGTCATTAAAGTTTACACATAATATGACCTCTGGTCATGGCATGGTCATGCTCATTATAATATGCTGATGATATCTATGCTGCTCGGTAGCAGAAATGATTAAGTAACATGAAATGTGTTGTCAAAAAGAGATCTAAAAATCCAATCTTCTTGTCAAGTCTGAAAAGTAGGCGTATGGTTGCACGGAATATGAAAATGAATTCCAATCGGTCTATTATACCTGCGCAGTTCCATTAGTTTCAACTTAAGAGCAGACTATAAAATTTGGTGCGGAGTATACCAGATTTATTTCTTTTTTTATTTTACTATCTGCTGACATTATTTATTTTGCAAAATGTGCAGATTATCTCAACTTTTTAGCATGCAGTTTCTTTCAAAATAAAACTTCCTTATTTCATATGCACCTAGAAAATAATTAATAGAGTCAAGCGTTCAGTTAATTACCATTTGATTTATTTAAATTGTTTTTCCTCCAAACGGTCGGGTTATCTAAGGTCCCTCTTAATATTTTAATATCTGCCCTTATTAAGCTTGACTTACTTATACATATACTTACGCAAACATCATATCATACTGAAATACACGAGTATAATAACGGCGTGTTACTTTGAGGAAGTTTGCTAGAGGTATAATTAATTATTATTATTAGACGAGTTTCAGTTTCGGATCTTTGCGGTTTGTGACGTCAACCCGTGTGAAGCGTTGTCAGCCTTAAAACATACAGAATATATAGAAAATGAAGATTAAAGATAGGAACATACTATGTCAGGTTGCAATGGGTCGGAGCGGGATGCAGCGCAGGGAAAAATGCGTGTTAAGCACATTAGCTACGACCCGGTTCGCAGCGCATTGACGAAGTATACCACTAATATAAAGGCAAAAGTTGTGTGTATGTTTGTTACTTCTTCACGACTATACGGCTGGAGCGATTTTAATAAAATTTGCTGTGTAAGTTAGCTGGTCCTGGATTAACACATAGGCCACGTTTTATCCCAAAATTCCCACGGGAATAACAACTACGCGGGTGAAACCGCGTCCTCTAGTAAAGCATATGACACTACCGGACGTTACGACTGTAGGATTGTAGCGCTATGTTGACGTGGCAGGACTCATTGCATGCACTAAAATGCGCAAAAGTCCGATCCCGACATAGTGCGAAATATTCAGTTTGAATTATAGTAAAAACTTATAAAATAATAAATAAAACCTATTATAACTCGGTTTCTATTTTTATTATGCATTTATGTTTACTAGCTAATACCACGCGACCGTTGCTGGCGTCCGGCCGATAGTTTATCCAGTAGTTTTTATACCAATTTGTATGAAGCTATCTAGATTTGTATTAAGAAAATTCAATATAAACTTTCACCCCCTATATGACGCTTTAGGGGTAGAATTTTAAAAATCCTTGAATCACATTAAATTTCAAATTTTATTACTATTTTTATACTAACTTTCATAAACGTCTCAAAAAATTACAAACATTTCAGCTGACAAAGTTTCAACCCCTAAGTGAAATTTGAAAAATCCTTGAACCATATTATACATTGGCTAATTTGTATCCTGATATTCTCATGAAAACGAGAACTACGCTGTCCGTTAGGTTTTTTAATAAACCATCTTGTTTGCAGAGTGTCAGCATGCCTTATATCGATGCTGCTGATCGTATACGGCAGCTTCCGTTCTTTGAACATGGAGCGCGAGGCGAGAGAACGAGCAGAGAGGGAGAGGGAGGCCAGCCTGCTCGGTACCGGGGGAAAGTCTACCACCAGCTCGTCGTGTAACAGCAGTGAGTTCTACTGGGTTCTTTAATTGTAGAGCTATTGAGACTTACATATACTTACTAGTGGTCGCGCGCAACTTCATCCGCGAGAGAATCAGAATTTAATCAAAATGTAATCCCCTTTTTAACCTCATTACCTTTGAAATTTAAAAAATAATCTATGTGCCAATTTTCGTCAACATAACTTTTATTTGGACTTAGGATTCATCCCTAAGGGGTTGAAATAGTTCAGGGGTATGAAATTTTTAAAATTCTTACAGCACATTAACTTTTACATTTTACTGGTTGTCCGTATGCAAAAGCTTTCATAAATATAAAAGGAAGATTTTAAATCTTATTTTACCCCCTACGTTTATTTTTTGAGTTATAATTGGAGTCAAGCACAAGCCTATTTATTGTACAGATTAAATGTCACCTAAATGTTGACTATATTGAATCGTTTTGTAATTCAATAGTTGGTATATTCGCAGACGTGCAGACCCTGAGCACGATGCAAGCGCTGTGCTTCCCGCTGGGCTCGTCCGTGGCGCTGCTCATCATGTTCTTTTTCTTCGACTCCATGCAAACCCTCGTCGCCATATGCACTGCCAGTAAGTTTCATACGAAATGAATTACTTAAATGATTCCAATTATCATCATGACCATTACCACCTCTCTCCGTACAGTAATAGCGTGCGCGGCGCTCGCGTTCCTGCTGACGCCGCTGTGCCAGTACGTGGCGGGCGGCGGCGCGGCGTCGCGCGGCGCTCTGTGCGGCCGTTACTCCGGGCCCGAGCTGGCCGCGGCGCTGCTGGCCGCCGCTATTGTCGCCGTGTGGGTGCTCACTGGCCACTGGCTTCTCATGGACGGTATGCCACCACTCTATATACAGTAATAACTTGTACATATTGAACGATTTGAAACGAAAAGACTCAAGTCTCTTGGGGGCGTAAACACTCAACCGCGCGTTTGGTGTACCCCTCGTTAACGTCGCGTTGCGCGGGCGCATAACGCGGGATTTGATGTAGAATTAACACGCTTTACTTAACCAAAATGGAGATCACTTCGATGCAGATTTTTAACCGACGAAAAAAAACGGAGGAGATTCACAATTCGACACGTATTTTTTTTTATGTATTGACTTGACTGACTACTGACAGAATCTGATAATGATATCACGGGAAAATTGAAGGAACTCTTCAAATTGTATAGGCACACTTGCAGCGATTTTGGTTTTTGTGTAAGTATCCGTAGCTTTTTGGCTACAAGTACCCTATAATATACTATGACAGTATAGTACAAGTTTTTTACGTGGCGATAAATAGTGATTATTTAATAAAAGTAAAAAATACAAATTTTTAACAAAAAAAACCATATCTAGGAGTCTGTGCCAGCTAAGGTTTCTGCTTTAAGGACATTACCTAGAACCTACAAACTGCTTTACTACGTTAAATAAATGTTCCTTAAACTTACGCTAGCACCGACTTCATAGATATGCTTAAGTAAATTAAAGCAATTAAATGACACAGTTATTTTTTACTTTTTTGTGCGTTTTGAGTCGGTTCTATTTTTTTTAAAAAAAATTTATTGTTGAAGGTTTGTGTATGTGTAACGGTGAAAGTTTCCGCTAACATGACCTTCACCCCTGGTATGACTCTCGTATGTGCAGCGATGGGCATGGGGCTGTGCGTGACGTTCATCGCGCTGATCCGGCTGCCGTCGCTGAAGGTGTCCACGCTGCTGCTGACCGGCCTGCTGCTGTACGACGTGTTCTGGGTGTTCTTCTCCTCGTACATCTTCACCACCAACGTCATGGTCAAGGTTGCTACCAGGTCCGTACTATACATACTACTTTGTCATTGTTTGTACAAAACAAATAAACTTGGGCCTGACGTTACAGAGCTGAAAATTGGTCATAAATTAGACAATCTAAAGAGGTCACGAAGAAGACAAATTTTAGCAAAAATCTACAATGGCCAATCAGTTAAATTATTTGTTACTTACTGCCTTTTTTCGGTCAAAACCTTTTTGACAAGAAAAAGCAAACAAAGTAGTATTTGTACGCGAATATTTAGTAATTAATTCTATTTATCTATCTATTTAATAATTAATGAAAAGATTATATTTATATATAAATAATAGTAATTATTCAATTTAATGTAAAAACAACATCCATAGGTCCAAAATCTATTACTCTAGCTATTCTTCCTCTAAAAGTGTCTTTGCAAATGCGCGCTGTCAATATTGACAACTGATATCCAATGTCAAATCAACGAAATAAGCATTCACAAAGCCAGATTGGTAGCTATAAAATTAATGAAATCAGTTTTTGTTGGCCATTGCCATTTTAGCTACTATTCAAATAGGTCAAGTAAAATATACAAAGTTTTTCATTTCTGTAATGTTGGGTCCAGTTTCAGGTTTCTTCTTTATTATTTAAAAACAACTCTATTTACGTATTCCAGGCCAGCTGAAAACCCAATGAATGTAGTGGCCCGTCGCCTGCAACTGGGCGGTGCGATGCGGGACGCGCCCAAACTGTCTCTGCCCGCCAAGCTCGTGTTCCCGTCGATGCATCACCAGGGACACTTCTCCATGCTCGGTATATACTAATTATTTGTAGTGGCCCGTCGCCTGCAACTGCTCGTGTTCCCGTCGATGCATCACCAGGGACACTTCTCCATGCTCGGTATATACTAATTATTTGTAGTGGCACGCCGCCTGCAACTGCTCGTGTTCCCGTCGATGCATCACCAGGGACACTTCTCCATGCTCGGTATATACTAATTATTTGTAGTGGCACGCCGCCTGCAACTGCTCGTGTTCCCGTCGATGCATCACCAGGGACACTTCTCCATGCTCGGTATATACTAATTATTTGTAGTGGCCCGTCGCCTGCAACTGCTCGTGTTCCCGTCGATGCATCACCAGGGACACTTCTCCATGCTCGGTATATACTAATTATTTGTAGTGGCACGCCGCCTGCAACTGCTCGTGTTCCCGTCGATGCATCACCAGGGACACTTCTCCATGCTCGGTATATACTAATTATTTGTAGTGGCCCGTCGCCTGCAACTGCTCGTGTTCCCGTCGATGCATCACCAGGGACACTTCTCCATGCTCGGTATATACTAATTATTTGTAGTGGCCCGTCGCCTGCAACTGCTCGTGTTCCCGTCGATGCATCACCAGGGACACTTCTCCATGCTCGGTATATACTAATTATTTGTAGTGGCCCGTCGCCTGCAACTGGGCGGTGCGATGCGGGACGCGCCCAAACTGTCTCTGCCCGCCAAGCTCGTGTTCCCGTCGATGCATCACCAGGGACACTTCTCCATGCTCGGTATATACTAATTATTTGTAGTGACCCGTCGCCTGCAACTGGGCGGTGCGATGCGGGACGCGCCCAAACTGTCTCTGTTTAAGCTAATTACCTACTTACTTTTTGAATATCTTTTGTTTTCTGTAGTGCTTTATATCCAAAAGAAATCATAATTGTAGGAGCCTGCTTCAAACAATTCCTATGAGTACTTACAAGTACCAACTACCGAACGTCTGATAAAATGATACAGTCAGTCATACAATGTTTTACGTATAATAGCAGCGCGAGTGCAATTTTTTTTTATTTTTGATAAATAATAAATATATATATATTTTTTTTTTAAATCACGAATGTCTTGGCATTCCATGGATTCACTGTGCAGGTGCTCGGTCCATCGTGTGGCAGATAACTCCGAACAGAGTCCGAGATGTTATACTATTTACCTAACACGCTGTAGACATATATACACTGCACCAAACGACCAGAGAGAGACGAATATCTTAGCATTCCATGGATTCACCGTGCGGGTGCCACGCCCATCGCGTGGGAATGACACGGGTGTAAGTTTAAGGGTACCTTAGTGACGCGCGTCAACACTCACCTCCTCTGTTCAAGTTATTCTCCCTGCCCACCATATTCTAGAACTTTGGACACTCGTCCCAATATGGAGCTTACTGCGCGTCTAGTAAGGCCAAGGTCTTTTAGCAGGTTGTAGAGAGACTTCGCTGGTATACCCCTCGCACCCACTTCTACCGCGTATAAACTAACCACATAGCCATTTTTGGTTAGTTCATTAGTAAGGTCATAGTATTTATTCACTTTGAATACATGGTCTTTAGGGATGTTTGTTTCCCACGGCACTGTAAGCTCGACAAGTACTATACGTTTGATTTGTTTGGAAAAAAGAAATATGTCCGGTCTAGATGTCGTAATAGCTAAATCTTCCGGGATTTTATAGTGCTTTTCATACGTGTCCATTAATATAGTCCAATCAGGACTATATTAATGGACACGTATGAAAATTACCTATTTCAATTCCGTACATTAATGGATTGAATTATTTTGTTTTAGGTCTCGGAGACATAGTAATGCCTGGTTTGTTGCTGTGTTTTGTTTTGCGATATGACGCTTACAAAAAAGCCAATCTCGTTTGCCAAATGGGACAAGTGCCAGGCCCAAGATCTATGGTAAGTTTCACTTGTCTATTGTTACAATTGCAGAACTAATCTTGAACTAATTGATTATTATCTTTTAAAAAAAAGAATAAGTTACGACAGTTGTTAAAGATTATATTTAACTAGCGAACGCTTGTGACTCCGTCCGCAAGAAATTCTGCTTTATGATACGACAAGAAGTAGCCTATGTACTCTCTCAGGCTCTAGACTATCTAGATTTTATATTAGATTCGTTTATTAGTATACATTTTTTGTTTATAATGGCTGATTGTACTGTTTAACAAGAGCTACATTATAGATATATTGGGAAGTGACTATGACTATACTAAAGCCAAAATCAATGTGGAAAGCATATCAGCAAACAAATTTAAAATGAAGGTAGAAAATGCAACACATTTTATGCCTTATTTTAAAATTGTTTAGTTTTTTTTATAAAATCTTATTTAAAAGATATTGACTATATTAATTAGTTACTTACTAATCTAATTTATTGTCATGAATTCGACATTAACAAGTTAATTAAATTAGGTGTGAAATGAGTGATTACTACCTTCATTTTTAATTTGTTTGTTGATATGCTTTCTACATTGATTTTGGCTTTAGTTTGGTTTTGTTCCGTAGCTGATGTTATTGTATTATGGCGCATGTCCAGGGTTCCCGCCTGACGTACTTCCACTGCTCGCTGCTGGGCTACTTCCTGGGGCTGCTGACGGCGACGGTCTCGGCCGAGGTGTTCAAGGCGGCGCAGCCCGCGCTGCTCTACCTCGTGCCCTTCACGCTGCTGCCGCTGCTCACCATGGCGTACGTCAAGGTAATATCGCTTGTTACATTATTTTTTTGTCGTCTACAAGTTTGCCCTTAATTGCTATCACACCTGATGTTAAGTGATGATGCTATCTAAAATGACAGCGGACTTACTTGTTAGGGGTAGGATGAAATCCACACCCCTTTCGGTTTCTACACGACATCGTACCGGAACGCTAAATCGCTTGGCGGTACGTCTTTGTCGGTAGGGTGGTAACTAGTTACGGCGAAAGCCTCCCACCAACCAGACCAAGACAAATTGAGAAAAAATCCCACTCTGTTCCGCCGGGAATCGAACCCATGACCTCCGTCTTATAAATTCACCTCGCATACCACTGCGCCACGGAGGTCGTCTTATGATGTTAGAGGATTTATGTTACAATTATACCGCTTGTTACATAGCATCGATAGTGACTTTTATTACCCTATCGACAAGATGTCTCGACAAACAAACAGGGTGCGGATTTACTACTCCTGCCAAGTTACTATATTAGCTCACTACTATATTAGATTACATCATCACTTAGCATCAGTTCATGGAGAGATCTTGTGTTCGCGTCTACGTCATTGAGGCCGAGTCTTTGCATTCCTTGGACATTTCACCGTGCGGGTGCCCGGTACCCCTTTTCTTGTGGCCATGGAAAGGCACTTTTTCACCACATAATCGCAGCCCGAGACTTGTGACACGGGTGTATTTTGGGTTAAGGGTACCAACTTTAAGACCCTCGTCAACATTCACTTCTCTCTGTTCAAGTTACTCTCCCTGCCCATCTCACCATACGCATTTCCGGGAAGGACCTTATTCGAGGAGCTTTTTGGGACACTCGTTCCTATAATATGAGCTTACTGCACTTCTAGTAACGGCCAAGGTCTTTTGGCAGGTTGTAGAGAGACTTCGCTGGTCCCATTACCCCTCGTTCTTTGGTAACCCACTTCTACCGCGTATAAACTAACCACATAGCCATTTTTGGTTAGTTCATTAGTAAGGTCATAGTATTTATTCACTTTGAATACAAGGTCTTTAGGGATGTTTGTTTCTAAGTCTTTTTGCACTCGGCACTGTAAGCTCAACAAGTACTATACGTTTGATTTATATAAAACAAAAGAAATATGTCCGGTCTAGATGTCGTAATAGCTAATTAGTCTTATGTTCCATTTTCGTTGGATTTTATAGTGCTCGTGTGTGATTCATAGTGTCTAGAAAGTTAATATAGTGGCAATCAGGAGCAGAGCCCAGAATTGAATAAGTCTTACTTAAATTATAAAAACAAAACTACTCGCTATAACTAGATGGCGCTACTCCAATTCAATCAAATTAGATTATATAATTCGGTGAAATTTATCTAAAGCCAAACTTTTGGTATGCATGTCAACAAACAAATTAAAAATTAAGGAGACACCCTATGTCATTTTTCAGAGTTGGTTTAAATTAAAGTTTTGAAATAACCATAATTGATTAATAGCTTAAAACTAATAAATATCTTCAATACTTGATATTGTATTAAACACAGAAGCATAATTTTAATGTAGTAGGTATAAAATCTGCTTCATATTCTCCTCATTTTAAATTTGGAGAGAAGCTTCTCCTTGTAGTGGGCCGTTAATAGGCTGATAACGATGATGATGGTTATGACTGATGTTCCAGGGTGATCTGCGAAGGATGTGGAGCGAGCCGTTCATAGCCCCGCCGGCCGGCAAGCTGGGCGCAGACTTCGACGTGTGACTGCCTGCGCGCGCGACGCTCTGCGCGAGCACCGGCCGACAGTTAGTACGAGTACATCTTCTCTACATACTACCTACCTATTTTATAATGCGTATTTTAGATAAAATCAAATTGTAAAATAAAACAAAATGTAGATTGATACTATAGAAGGGTAAGGATTATTGAATTTATAGGCGTGACGATAGCAGGGTTTTGAGGGGTGTAATGGGGAAGACCCCATAGATATAATAATGACCAGGCGATAGAAGTGGCGTGTACGCGTAATCTTATCACTAAACAAGTATGACAGACCTATTTATCATCTCTGGAGAAAGGTAACCCTGTGCCCTGTCTTGTGTTCTGGATTATATAGCTTTTTTCTGAGTAATTGTGGCATTACAACTATAATAGGACTGTGAGGTTTGAGCCCAGAAACTTCCAGAAGGGCTCGAAGACTGTGTGAAGAAACATAGTAAAGAAAAGACACTCTAAAGGCAATTTTGTTACAGTCTGACCTCTGTTTAGAAGGTTGTTCTGAATGGATATTCTGGCCTATGTATTCATTTTGAAGTGATTGAAATTCACCGAATGACGTTAAAAATCAAGGACATTTTTGTCACCTACAAACACGCTTTGTAACGTTTGATTGTTCTTAGGAGGCCGTCTGATTTTTTTTACAAAAAAATTGTATGTTCACAATGCATAATGATTACGGATCTCTGTAGTTTGAATCGGAATACGCCGCTTCTATTGCCTTGATATTAAGATGTCTATGGTAACACGCACTTTTAATTGTTCAAATGTTTTATGAATTTTACATCACGTTATTTATATTGACGGAAATCATGTTTGGTTATTCACTCATATAATAAGTATAAATGTTTAGAAGGATTTGTGTTCAATTTAATCGTAAGAGTGTGCTCCTCATCATTGATATTTTTATTGCAATTAAATAAGCCCTGTAGGTCAATAGATATATAAGGTGAGTTTGAATTATCAGCCAGCGGCGAAACTGGAGTAAGTGTAATGAATACTGATTACAACAGCGGAATAAAAATATTTCTAGAACCAGTAACAAAAAATTTAAAAATTACCTACAAAATGTTTACTCACTTAGGACATTTTACATAGCACCATCCATGGCATTCATAAATTGATCACAAGATACCGAAGGAACGTATGTCTTAAACATTCGATTACTACCAAATAAAATACGGAAAGAAAAGCCAAACCGCCAAAATCTCCCACTAGACCAGACCTGAACTAATAAAAAATAATAACAATCGGCTGTCAGAAATCGAACGAATCGGTTTAGGGTAATTTATGGATGTATTGGATGGCGTTATGCGTTCTGTCGTAAGTGAATAGATATTTTGTAATGCTTTATAATTTTTTATTTATTGGTTCTGGGAACAAATTTTTTTTTCTATTGTAATCTATATGCATAAGACTTGCTCCAGTGTCGCCGCTGGCTGATAATTCAAACTCACCTTATATATCCTATGAAAAGAAAGTCGTATTGTCAATCGTGAAGCAATGAAATTCTCTCTTCCCATCGTAACGAATATATCACGAGATGAATCTTTTGGGGTATCCTTCATTTTGCTGGGAATGCTTTTATGCATCCCTCCCGAAGAGTATGTGGGACTCGCTGACCGGGAAGTGGCCACAATACCCACTAAAACCCAGCGCTGCCCTCGGCATCGTGAGTGAAGCACCAAAGGATCGAAGTGACCACACTACCTTGACTATCTTTTGTTCTGTCCTAGGGCTTAATATTAAATTAAAAGACAGTAAGAATTAAACTTGAGATATTTTTGGTTTAACTTGTACATTTGATAAGAATTGGAAGTTAAGTAAGGCTAATTAATAATCGAGAGGCGCATCGTTTAACACGACAGTAAATATTAATAGCATCACAAGAAACTATAATTTTTATGAATCGAAAATACTTTATCGTCTTGTATTGGTGAATTTATGACCTAAGAGATAATTACGGACGTAAGTTGCACTTATTTATAGGTTAGATGGTATAATTTTGTTATGTTAACAATTTTGGAAAGTAATTTTTAAGTATATAAGTTTTTACGAAGCACATATTAAGATTTTCTTTTTATCTCTATATGTTGTATAATACTCCTATTGATACGCTATGTCTTAGAACAAATACGAATTTAGTGAAAGGTTGCATAATATTGCATAAATAAAGGCCTGTCTCGTGGAAAGTTTATAAGGGCAATAAGACCTTGGATTGGATACTAGTTGGTTGTGCTCAAGCCAGTAGAGCGTGAAACCAAAAGTTCTTTTTGTTCACAGTTTAACGCACGGCAAGCATTTTCTAAGTAACTACGTTCTTAGACCTCACCATTACTCTCCTTAATAAATGCCAGACAGAAAATATTATTACCTCCTGCATCCCAGAAAGGACATTGCCAAAAATTGTATGGAAGTGTACCCCAGGCTGCCCAGTAATGATAGATGGATAGATTTTATATTTACAGAAAAAAAAGTTGTATGTAGCTTAGCTATGCAGTCGCAGGAAAAAGTTATAAAGGTTGAAAAAGTTGACTTTTCATCTACGACGACCGTCACGTGATTCAGAAAACAAAATCGATTGAAGTTTTTTTTTTTTTGATATATTTTCAAGTGATTGCTATGAATCGTGGGAAGTTGTTTAAAATTCATTGTGTATTTAAATAAAACAGTTAAATATGAGCAAATTTTGGCAATGTCCTTTGTTAAGTAACAGTTTTTTTTTTCAAATTTCCTCACGTCGGGTGGATTATCATCCAGAACGGAACGGAACAGAACATAACTCAATAAATTTCTTCATAACAATGTAAAGTTTATTTAATTCAAAATACGATTTTAAGTTGATTAGCAAGAGAGTGACCCGGGACCGTCCGCACGGTCAGGCAATTTACAATTATGTAATCGTCGCTAGAAGCCAGAATGCCGTGTTTCATTGCAATTGCCATTTGATGCCACAGTGTAGGACAATGCTTCCTTGCGAGCATTTCTGTCAATACTTCAACTTCTTATATTTTATATTGAATCTCATTTGTCAGACTATGCAAATTCATATATTTTTTTACGATAATGCAAGTCACTTTCTTTACTTTATATTAATGTTATACCTATTAATTTTTGTACTGCATATTTTATGAGAAATGTAGTTTTCTATAATCTTAATGTGATACACATTAATTGATACTTTATAATTAACGTTGTCAAATCAAATTAACATTACTCATTTATCAGTTGTGTAGAATAAAATTTTTAGATACACTTTAGAAAGATTGTGGAATGGAGGTGATTTTTTCTATTTTGCTATATTTTCCTATTCATTATACAACAAATACTAATACGTTCTTCTTCCCAAAACTGAGATTGAAATCTGACAATGAAGATGTGAAGCCACTTTGACCCCCTTATCTAGATTTTTTTAATAAACATTTTTGTTTTGCCTTTGCCTTTTTAGTATTTTTTCTAGCCTGGAAATAATTTTTTTTTTTTGATTAATTTAATATCCGACTTAGGACCTTAGAAACACTGAAAATAGGTGAAATACTCATTTCCCATGGACTGATCACTCATCTGGGATGTGCAGACATGCAGTTATGATGCCTTTTATTAGTATATAAATAATTAAACCCCACCTCACCTGCATTCCTCGAACTTCTCTTCCTTTTAAATGTCCAACATGTCTGTCGTAATGTTAATTATAACTATTATACAGTTCTATCTTCATACAAAGTAACAAATTCTATACTGTAAGGTTTATTCTTGTACTATAATGAACAAATTTTGTTATCACTGCCTTAGACTGAATGTTAAAACAAACTTTTTCTTTTTCTATAAGTTGAAAAAGTACAGATCGATCAACTCAAGAACAGTATGACTTATTTGATATAGCTTTCTTGCTTTGTATCTCTTTTTGTGGTAAGTCTGAAAACAATTGGGAAATTGAAAAAAATCTTCATTTGGTAATATTGTATGGGTCATTACTTCAGATTACTATAGTCGCAAAATGTTACAGACCATTGTCTTGCCAGAGACAGTGACCAAACTCTAAAGAGATAAACAGTGTCTTTATGATGAATCAATTGTAATACCATGTGTTAATTACATAAAATAACATTCAATCATGTTAGCACCTGCTTTAGTTATTCGATCTGTACTTATTATAGAAAAATATTAGTCTGAACTTTAGACTAATCAAATGTTATTATAAAAATTTAGCAGCAATTAATATTGTTGTAAAAGTATTTGATGAATTTAATAAAAAAACGTTATTTTAGAAATATAAAATTAAGTGTTATAATAGGTGTGATTATAATTATTCTTTTTGTAATTATTTTCTTCATTTAAATAACTAATTATACAGTTTATTGTGTGAAAGTTAGTAAAGAGCAGTATTGTTTAATAATGACACGACGTGATATAACTTTTTAATTGATGTTTGAGGCTTATACTTGAATTTTTTCTAATAATTTTCAATGTATCAGTTTTAATGGTATTAGTGGTAAATATTAGTCTATTAGATCTTCAGTGAAATAGTTGACCTATTGTGAATTGTGAAAGCTCGTAGTTTTGTAACCTATTTATATTATTCAAATTGTAAGAAAATATCAGAGAAATGGTCTCGATTCAATGATGGTTTTATATTTGTATTTTGTTTTTTATAAAATAGTTTTTGTTATGGTGTACATAAGTAATTATGGTAACATTGATGTAACACAAGCTATATCTATCTCATCACATGTCTAAAGATTAATGTAAATATTGCCCACACATGACATTCTAATACCATGCAAATATAGTAAAATGCATTTAATATTTTTATGTGTATGTGTAAAAACTTTTTATTAACAATACTTAATAAAAATATTAGATGAATATAGAAGTTTTATTTCAACTTTTCAAGAATATGTTCATACATACATACATAAACATCACGCCTTGTTCCCATAGGTGTAGGCAGAGACCACATCCCTCCATTTGCCATGGTCCTTGCATACATCCTTAGCTTCTTCCACTCTCATTAATCCTTTCATACAAGTTCGTCGGTTTAGGGTACTCTTGACCTGGCCATTATTTAAAATGTCCTGAATTTGGTCCAGAAACATTCGCCTAGGCCTTCCCCTTCCAACATTTCCATTCACCCTCGCCTTGTAAATCTCTTTTGTTAATCTTCTTTCATCCATTCTCTCTACATGTCCAAACCATCTAAGCATCCCTTTCTCAATTTTAGTCACTACATCTTCTTTTACACCACACTTATCTCTTATCACACTATTTTTAACTCTGACCACACAGTTTTAACCCGCACATACTCCTCAATGCTCTCATCTCTACCGCATTTATTTTACTTTTGTGCTTCTTCTGCCATACCGAACTATCACTACCATATGTGTGGGCACCAACACACCTCTATGCACTGCCAGTCTTGCCTTTTGGAACACTTTCTGGCTGTTCATAAATGCATACAGTGCACCATTCACCAACTTCCCAGCATTTACTCTTCTTTCAATATCACTCTCACACATTCCATCTTTCGTAAATTTACTACCCAGGTATACAAACTTTTTTACTTCTTCCACTTTTTCTCCATCTATCACAATATTACAATCTGTCACATATTCATCTCTTTCAAAAACCATTTCTTTCGTTTTGCTAACATTCACTTTCATTCCTTTTCTTTTCAGAGCTACATTCATAATAGTTGCCATTTTCTGTAACTCATCAGCAGACAATGCAAGTAATACTTAATGTTTATTATCAGCCTATTATGGCCCACTACAGGGCCAGGCCACCCTCTTTTTAGAAGAGGGGATATCGAGCGTACACCCACCACCTTGCTCTAATATGTGTTGACAGGCTTAGGGTGATAATATTTTATTTATTTAACTATCACTATCAGTTGTTAATGATAGTGATCGTTAATTGTAAAGCACGGGAGTTTACCTTCTGGACTCCAGGCTTGGAATGTACTGAACTGAATTTCCATTTAGCCTAACTTGAGTGGTAACTGACATGTTTTTTATTACTATTTGAATAATAAAAGGAATATACTATAAAAATATGAGAGACAAATATTCAGGTATCATTGATATTGCTCACAATAATCAAATAGTAATATACCATCTGCTACAATTTCAATTGAAATCTAAATGAAAAATAAAATGTTTATAATTTCAATATTTTAATTTATTAAACATGTAACAAGATTTGTTTATATATTTTATTTCACTGGTTTTGACTCCTTGTTAGTGTCTCTTTTCTCAATAAATCTTAACTGTTTCTTCTTCATTCTCTTTAGTTTTGCAGTATTTGTAATAACTTGGACAATTTCAGACTTTTTCTTATTTTCTTCAGTACGTTTCAAATTCTCGCGCCGTTTTTCCTTTCTATTCAGTTCTTTAGCTTTTATCTGTTCTTGTATTTGTTTTGATAATTCTTTTGTTCTTTGTAATTCTATACGCAGAGCCGTCTTCTTTTGAAAATCTGGTCTTATTCCTTTTGTTTTGACCATAGAAGAAAATCTGTAACAATTAATTGAAAATCAAACTGTTATGACCTTATCTTAGGAAGCCAGTGGCCTGATTAGTTGCAGTTTACAAACACTCAAGGCCAGACGGGCTTAAAACTGAAACCATGCAAAAATTACTTAAAATTGACCCCTACAGAGGAAGCTTTCAGGTGTTCTAAATTTTAAGTTCTGCATTGAGTAATTTTAGAAACATGGTGAACTTTGATAGGTCTACGCTCTTACACAACTTTGAGTATAATAAAATAAAGGCAAACCTTTATAAATGTAATATAAACGATTAGCCGATTAGTCTTGTAAATATTTATAATATTTGTAGGTTATTTATAGTTATAGTATTCCTTGTGTTGTGTATTAAGTAGAATCAGATTTTAAACGTTAGTGAAATTAGAGTGATCTGGGAAAATATATTTACCTTTCTTTTTTAGATTTCCAAAAGCGACCTGACTTCGGTTTACCCCGCGTGTTGATTGTTTTGGCGTTTACAACTTCTTTCGATTTGTGTTGCGACACATTATTTATTTCATTTTGGTTTTCAGGTATAGAGTCTTTCACATCACTATTATTTAAGTTCTTAATTATATTTAAAACCATATCATTAGTTTCTTGAGACATTTTTAGAAATATTTTTACAGGTTTCGTCTGTTTTGAATGTAGAGAGAGAATTATTTCCATATACTTGACTACTCTTTGGGGAGAATATTCTATCTGCGGTTTTGAACTTATTTTTTAATTTCTTTGTAAATAATTAAAACTGTCTATGGTTCTGATCTGGACTCTTGGATTGACATTATGTTCTTGGGACTCAAAACGCACTAAAAAGTAAAAAATATCTGTGTCATTTAGTTGCTTTAATTTACTTAAGCATCAGAAGAATTATCAAAATCGGACAACTCTGTAAAAAGTTATGCGTGGTCATACATAAAAAAAAATACGTGTCGAATTGAGAACCTCCTCCCTTTTTTTTCGTCGGTTAAAAAAGTTTCAGAGCCCGGCGGCCATCCGGCGGCTACCCCGCGAACTCTCGGGCAACTAATGACAGGTGTCATTATGATTCGGCCGCTACCCGGGTATAGTCCAAGATCCCAGTGCCGTCAGACCTACGACATTTTAGCAAAGCTAAGCTATTTCCATGATTTATAGTCTAGTATGTAGTTAGGAGAGTATACGAACTGACTAGCTCGAAAGCGGGGCCCTTTCACAGGTAGCGCGAACTAAAGGTGTTTCAAAACTGTACTCACCTACGTTAAAGACCGTTTCTGTGGGCCATTACTTCCGCCAGACGTTATAAAGATTGTTTAAAAATTAGGTAATCTGCATCATTTTTACACACTAGGATGTATTTATGTTTTTATACACAGAATAAATGTATGACATCAATAGTAATTACTTCGTATTATTTCCAGCACTTTTTTTGACAGACAGCTCTCGTGAAAATAGGCCAACATTATTCGGTAGCTTTCAAATTTTTTTGGCAGCTTATATTTATATATTATATTTACAGCAAATTTTAATTTATATTTACATATCCCAGACCTCTAAATTCCACCAAATAATATTGTCCACGAAGTTCTATATAGAAAATTTCAAAGGATCTTGCCGCCGCCTTTGATGTGTGTGCGCGTGAGCGGGCGTGGCGCGCTCTGGTGTTTCGGTGTACAACAACAAATATTATTATTACTTAAAAAAAATAAAATTTTATTACAATTCCTTCACTAATTAATCAAAAGGAACTTCGTTCCATCCGGGTGTCCCTTGACACCTCTCAACTTTTTTGTAATTATCTTGTATAAAATAATAATTAGTTATAATAATAATTAATTACAAACCAAATCCACTAATGTACAAAATGATATGCCACTCGACATAGTTCTTTACTGATTATTTTCCTTTTTAATTAAACTGAAAATATATTGTCAAAAATACTTTTTTAAATAACTACCTACTTTCATTTAGATAATCTTATAGTTATCAAATTAAAACACCATTATGGTAAACGTTACTTGTTAATCTTGACATAAAAAATAAAAGTTGACATAAAAATAAAAATTTTTGAATTGAAAATAATCAAATTATTTTCATTCAAAAATTAAGTAATTAAATAATTCAAATGTTAAACAACAAAATAACTCTATGCAGCCGTTGTTCTAAAACAATGCTCACGGCAGATCCGAGCTAAATGTGGTTAATTAGATAAACATATTGCACTCCTTCTATCCTATACGCGGGTAGCTATGGAAAAGAAACTTTTGTTCATTTTGGTTGGTTATGCAATTCGTTTCTATAGTTTATTAAAATTTTAATAAAATAGCCTGTTTCTAAGCAAAATAATACTTTAAAATCATCAGTAAATATTTACTTACTGAAAATATGGTACACCGTCTTCTTTTCTCACCTTACTCGGGTAGTTCTTACAAGTTTTTTATAACACATTACGGCATTATTGACTACTGTCAGCTAATATGAGACTGAATTGCGATTGGAAGTCATTTCGCGTTTTGGCTTACTTTTGGTTCGGACACTTTTTATCGCTGACCCGAAGTTCATAGTATTAATATGTCAATGCTTCCGCCAGACGTTATAAAGATTGTTTAAAAATTAGGTAAACTACATCATTTTAGCAAGCCTAAATTTGACATATTTGTTACCAAGCCTGTGGCTGTCAAATTTCACCCTGTGACACTGACAATTGACATTCGATTTGAGGTGACAGTTGACAATTATCTAATGAATCATAATTTTAATCATTTCAAAATTTTGATATCCACCAAAAATTTGTGATATTTTGATTATCACATAAAGCTTTTCTAATTATTAAAGAAATCTTTAAAGTTTAAACTTGAAACACAATTGAAATCCTGTCACCAAAGACTACCGAACATTGGATTCCGAAGTTCCGAGAGCTAGAGGCTGTTATCTTTCTAACAAGTGAAACTGAACTTAAGTGAATATAATCTTTAAATTAAAATGCCAGTAAGTGAATATTTATAACAATACATTTTTTACATAATGATTTCTTTAAACGACATTGTGTTAACCTTGTTATTTAGTCACTCTAATACGTGTTTATTTTCAGGCTTATCATTCAACTTTAGAATACACACAGTCAATAGGCAATTTGGCCCTACTGCCTATACGTACAACATTCAGAGGACCAGCGCCTACAAGCCCGAAAATAGAGTTAGACATTATTGATGAAGCTTTAAATTATTTTAAAGCCAATGTTTTCTTCCGATTCTATGAAATTAAGGTTTGTCTCAGTATATATGGCTTTAATCATTACTAATGTTCTATGAGGTTAAGATCGCATTCTATTTGTTATATTATGTGATAATGTTATGTATTGAACAAGATGTAAAATTATTTTGGTGCCAAACTTTCACATTATTACACATTATAAACCAAATAAACTATTTCAAAATTAGCAGAAATGTCACCTATCCTAACTTATACTCATTCTGCAAAAGAATCTTTTTTAATTTTGTAAAAAATATATTCCTTTTAAGTAATTAATGATAATAATTATCTCCAAACTCTGCTTAATCTGCCACACATGAAAATCAATTCCAGTCATTAGTTTCAATTTAGATATTTTTTTAAAGTACAACTATTATTTATCTATTACTTATTAAAGGAGAATATTAGAAAACTAATGTTCATATTATATTTCAGTAGTCCGGGGTCATCCTCATTGAGGAATAATTTGACATTATATTACTGTTATCTGTAGAACAGTGTCACCTACATTTGAGAATAATTACAAAACTTTATTTTTTCCTTCTTTTTAATGTTAGGTAAGCATATATATATTCTTTTTTTTTTCAGTCTGATGCAGACAGAGTACTCATTTACTTAACATTGTACATTTCTGAATGTCTGAAGAGACTGCAAAAATGTTCAAACAAGAACCAAGGGCAACAGGAGATGTATATGCTGGCAATATCAAAGTTTGATATTCCAGGAGAGCCTGGATTCCCGCTAAACTCTGTCTATGCTAAACCTACTCCTCAAGAAGCAGGTAATCTTCAAATTAATTTAAATTATGTTTTTCAATCAAGGTATTAATAATATAATACATCTATTTACATAGGTGTATGTATCATTATTAGCCTATTAACGGCCCACTACAGGGCCAGGCCTCCCTTCTTATAGGAGAGGGGATATGGAGCATAGACCCACCACAATTTTGTTTATACATATGTACATCTATAAACAAAATTCCACTGAGAGAATGATTCATCATAACATCTCTCAGACTAAACACTCGATTGACTCGAAATTTAGTTTATTTCACGACATATAGGTACTATATGTCATGAAATAAACTAATGCCGATATAAAGCAGCGGTCTGGAGAGTCCAGGCTGATTCTCTTCGTGGCTTCACTGGCATTCACTGCGACCACATCTCTCAGTCGTGACTCAGATCACACCAAATTAATTGATCATTATTATTCATAGCTTAATTAGTTAATATTTTATTTAATCTCTTTTAAACCTACACCTGTGTTACAAGTCTCGGGCTCTGTTCAGAGTTTTTCTCTCAGCCACGCGATGGACCCGTCACCCGCACCGTGAATCCTTTAAATGCTAAGATATCAGGGGTTAAACTATGAAATTGCTGACTTGTACTGAAAAATAAAAATTCGTTTTTTTAAATTTAACATATTTATTTAATCAAAATAATTACCATTATTATCTATACATTGCTGCCATCTAATAGGAAGCTCATTTATGCCTTAATATTGTTGTTTAAGTAAAGTTAAACCATGCCGCTAATTCCTGGGTAGTTTGCCTCGGATCGGCTTCCACCATCTCTTTCAAATCATTGTTATTCACCTGTGTGGGCGGTCTTCCACGTGGTTCGTTCATCAAATCGAAATTTCCATCACGAAAGCGTTTAAACCAAAATCGCACAGTGCGTTTATTAGCCGACCCCTCTCCAAACGCAACATTAATATTGCGAACTGTTTCGTCCGCGTTAGTTCCGCGTCGGAACTCGTATTAAAAAATCACACTAATTTTGGAAGTATCCATCTTTATTGTCTAAGCTGAATAAAAAAAACAACTGAAAGTTGATAATCGAATGTTGCACATTTTTTAAAAGAAGAACTACACAGGTACCATATGAAAAAATTTTCACTTTAAAATCTGAAGCCATGAAGGTTCTATGTCAATTCGAAGTACCTATTACAATAAAACGCCAATTTCATTCTTTAACCCCTATTATTAGTCTCTCTCAATTTGAATGATTCCAGTTTTTGTACCTGCGTCGAAAAGATGTCGCCGCCATCCGACATAAAAAATTCTTAATTATTGTACTATCATGCTTTACACTTTATGACATGGACCCTGTCAGGATGTAGCTAATATTATATATACTTAACTATTGTAAATTTAATAAAGTCATTACAGTTAAATAACTAATCAGAATAATGTGTGTTTTAATATTAAATGTTACCTTTAATGAGTATTGAAGATTATTTTAAATAATAATCTTTAATACTCAATACAATAAATGAGCTTGTCAAATTTTTATAATATGTCAATAGTCTATACTTACAATAAATCTGTAGAGAGGTGAATTCTGTACATCTATACTAATATTATAAAGAGGTAGAGTTTGTGAGTTTGTGACATTGTAATCTCTGGATTTACTGAACCAATTTTCAAAATTATTTCACCAATAGAAAGCTACGTTATTGTGGAGTGTCATAGGCTATAAAAAATTCCAAAGTTAATTGTTATGCATCTTTTCTTAAATTTGAATTATATAAAAAAAAAGCTTTAATTCACGGGAAACTATAAAAAAATTAAATTGAGAGGGGTAGCGGGAAAAGAGCACACTTCATATGAAAGTCTGTCGGTCTTTAAAATTAAAAGGGTACCTAAGAGGTTTTCACGCGGACGAAGTCGCGGGCGACTGCCAGTAGGCTATATAACATTCTGCTAAGACATATAGGAGCCGAGCAGTGACGATAAATTTGAAGCATGTCGATGAAAATTCTGATCGGAGTTGTATATAAGTATTGGAAGACGCGGTCGTCCACTAATAGAATTAGAGATTGTCTGCTAAGCAGTTATTGAATATTATATCAGTCTTAGTCAATTTTTTCAAATAGAAATGTCTCTATATTGAGATCTATAATTCATTAGGTAATCTTTTAAATGTTATGAATTTTTCTTCATTTAAAATTTCTTTTGTGATTTTATTGTAAATTATCACCGATCTATGATGATGATGATATTTTTGCCTATTGTTTTTAGGCTGTAGTAGGGTGTATTACCTCTTCGGGTGATGCAGTTACTCACACTTCCCATAGTTCTATATAGATGACGAATTTTCCTTTCATATAGAGCTGTTTCCATTATGTAGATATATCGAGGGTAGTGTTAAAATGTTTTTTCTACAAAGTGAGGTCTACAACTTTCCCATTGCTTTATGTTCGCTAAAACTTTAAAACTTTCAGACTTGATGAGGCAATACTTGCAGCAACTGAGGCACGAAACTGGCACAAGAGTTTGTGAAAAGGTATTACAAGATCTTATTTTTTCATATAAATATTGGTTTCTCGCTTCAATTTTCTATACTATAAAAATCTCTTTTTATGTCTGCTACTGCTAATTTTATATATTGTATTTTACAGGTATTTGCCACAGAAGACGGTAAACCCAGCAAGTGGTGGTTGTGTTTTGCTAAAAGGAAATTCATGGACAAGTCACTTTCTGGACCTGGCCAGTAAATTAACCAGTTTTTTCTCTATTAAGCATTTATTTTACAATGTTAATTACAGTAGATAAACTTCCAATTATTTATAATCACAGGAAATGCATATAATTTTTTTTATATTTAATTTTTAACAATGTTACTACTCATATTTTAAAATATATGCACATTTCTGGCTACATTGATTGTTTTATTTGGCAACAATATTATTTCTGTCAAAAAATATTGTTTGATCACTAATAAAAGTGGTAATATTCCAAGAACTTTAAGGTTCTTTATTTCCTTCTATCCTTGGTCTTTAAATTCAAGTGTGGGAGTAGATGGGATGCATGTGTATGGTCTCTATAGTTGGCCATCAATGATAGTCATGATTCTTCTGTAACTCAAATCTTTTATTACAAGGTACATATTTTTCTGTTATTTACTTACTTTATTACTTGTATACTTATAAAAATATATGTATTGTTTTTTATAGAATAATGATAATTACTTTAACTTCATTACATTTCGAGCTTATTTAAAATAATATATAAAATCAGTCTGTTGTCAAAATATTTAGACACCATATTCTTTAATGATTTGTCCAGCAATCACCAATCTCTGTATTTCTGAGGTGCCTTCATATATCTCAGTAATCCTAGCATCACGGTAGTGTCTCTCTGCTGGCATGTCTGACACATAACCCATACCTCCCAGAATCTGCAAAATAAAAATATTGTTTATGGAAATTAGAAATCTCAAATCTGATATTAACTTCGTTATGGCTAGGCATAGGCCTCTTCTAAGGACTTAAAAAGATTAGCAGCTTCCTAAAACCGATTTGATCATAGGTTCACATTATATACTAAGCAGTGCTGTTTACTGGAATGTTATCTCCATTTCAGCACATTAATGGTTGAACTTAAGTTTGTTGAAAATATATACAAATAAATAAACTTTCTTTATGAATAATATTAATAGTAGGACCAACTAGCTATTTATTTATAACAATTTGGTGAACCACCAAATAAGGAAGAGGAAGATATGTAGGAGTAAAACAATCATAATCAATAGAAAGAAAAATAGAATGTTCACCCGAACCTACTACAATGTTAACACTTTTCCACTTAAATATAATTGGTTGTCTGGAAGAGATCGCTCATTAGCGATAAGACCGCCAATTGTACATTAGTTTTTAGGATATTATTCTCTTTGTACCTTTGTTTTGTTATTATTTGGTGGTTTTTTAAAGAATATTTCATTCATTCATTCATTTCAATGTACAAGTTGTACGGGATAGTACATTCACTATTTACTGGATTGCTCTGGACGAAACTGGGCGGGTTTTCTTCAATGAAACACTTCTTCAAGAACGCCTTTTTATTCTTCTATTGGTACCTCTTCTTGTTACAATCTTCTCGGTGGTCGATTGGGAACTGTGTCGCTGTCGGCACAGTGCCCCGTATTTATACAAATTAATTCGGGCCCTCTAATTGGTGCATAATGATATCCAATTAGAGAGCCCATATAACAACCAATCAAATGCGTTTAGCTATCTTTGTCTAACGTCTGCCCTCTCGCTCTATTAAAACGCGCTTTCTGATTGGTCGATGTTAGAGCGAGAGGGCCTATATACCTATTTCTTTTAAAACAAGTTGGTCACGCGAGGCGTGTTTACAATATTTATACTATTGCGCGACCTAAAAAATCAATGACTATACATTCGCTTATTATAAACTATTGGTTATGCACGCTATGATTACTATTAATGTCTATTGTTTAATATTACTGAGTTAATACACTATAAATTACACTATAAATACACTATAAACAAATTACGCACTATAAATACACTATAAATTACACACTATAAATACACTATGAATTACTGTCCCGCACATTCTCCCGCCGTGCGACGGGTGTCGCATCATCTCCCGGTGCGGGCTCGTCGCTCGTAGGTAGAGGCAGGATGACCAGCTTCCGCACGGGTCGTCGCAGCACGCCTCCCTTGGTCCGGATGTCGACGGCTCGAACCACGCCGTCTGGTCCCGGGTACGTGGCGATCACGCGCCCACGAACCCACACGTTGCGCGGCAGGTTGGGGTCAACGACCTGTACTAGGTCATCGACGCACACAGCCGGTCCACGGCCGTGCGGCTCCCGCCGGTGTTGGAGTTCCGGTAGGTACTCTCGTACCCACCGCGTCCAGAAGAGGTCAGCGAGTCTCTGTGAGGCCCGCCACGAAGATCGGGATGCTGCATCTCGCTCGTCGAAGGTGCCAGGCAGCGGCACACGTCCTGGGCCGCCCAGCAGGAAGTGGTTAGGCGTCAGCGCCTCGGGATCGTCCGCGCTGACCGAGACATGGGTCAGCGGACGACTGTTCACTGTGTATTCCACCTCAGCCAGTAAGGTGGTCAGGACCTCTTCTGTTGGATGTCGCTCGTGAAGGGTGGCTGCCAGTGCAGTTTTCACTGAGCGTACCAGGCGCTCCCAAGCACCGCCCATGAACGGCGCCCCTGGCGGTATGTAGCGCCAGGCGATGGTCCTCTTTGCTGCTTCCTCGGCTGTCGCGCTGTCTATTGCCTGACGAAGCTCCTTGTCTGCTGCTTTCAGGTTCGTGCCGTTGTCGGACCAGATTTCTGTAGGACATCCCCGTCTTGCTATCATTCTTCGGAGAGTCATCACCGCCGAGTCTGCGCTGAGAGAACTTGCCATTTCCAGGTGCACAGCCCTCGTTGTTAGGCACGTGTATATGGCCACGTACCGCTTCTGTCGCGTTCGGCCCACGGTGACAGACTGGGGTCCAAAATAGTCCAGTCCACAGAAGGTGAAGGATCTCTTGTGGTGTGCTAGGCGGCATGCGGGCAGGTCCCCGGTCCTCGGGTATGGCGGCGTCTGTGTCTTCATTCTACAAAATAAACATCTCCTTATTATTACTCGGGTAACAGGACGCGCGCGCAGCACCCAGTACTGCTGTCTGCACTCATTTACTGTAGCTTCCACACCGGCGTGATGCAGCTGTCGATGTACTGATTGAATCCAGAGTTTGACCGTCGGATGGTCACCGTCGAGCACTAGAGGACTCTTTACGCTTTCCGATACATTTTCTGTTGCTTGAATACGACTTCTTAATCTCACGGCGCCGTTAACGTAAGCGACGCTGAGCTGATACAGACGACTTTCTTTCCTCATTCTATTGTCGTTCTTCAAGGCTTCTATTTCTTCTGTGAAGGAATCTTCTTGAGAAGCGCGTAATAGTAGCTCCTCTGCTCTCTTAAGTAACTCGGCGGAAACAGGTAGGTACTTCTTGTCTGAAGACTTAAATTTTATGTTGGTTTCTTGTCTCCTAGGTACAGGTTTCTTTATTTTCTGCCAGCTCGGGTCCGTTTCTTTGTTTTTACGTGTCCTTCTGTAGTTAATTTTTTCCTTATTAGCCCTGCAGAGCTCGATAAATTGCAGGACTCGAGCTGCACTGTAGCGAAGTCTATCCCAATTGGAGAAGCGTGATGCCTCTGGCAGGCCTTCGGCGAGCTTCGGTTTCGCCCTGTCGACCACGTGTTGCACCTTCTCTTCCCCAGAAGGTTCTTCTATAACTGTAGTGGAGACTTCAGTAGGCCAGAGTTCTTCCGCTTCGTACAGGAAGTCGGGTCCCGTGTACCAGCGATGGTGCTTGCTGAAACCGCTAGGTACGTCGCGCGTTGCGTCATCAGCCACGTTCAATTTCGTTGGAACCCATCGCCATTCTGTGACCTTAGTAGTCTCTTCTATAGCTGCTAAACGATGCGCTACGTACGGCTTGTAGGTACGTGAGCCGGTACGTATCCATGTGAGCGCGGTCTTGCTGTCCGTCCAGAAAATCTTGCTATCTGGTTTTCTTTCGTGTTCATCTATTACTGTTTCAGCTAAACGCGCGCCCATGACTGCTGCCTGTAGTTCCAACCTCGGGATGGACGTCAACTTCAATGGAGCCACCTTGGCTTTGGCCATGATGAGTGAGAGGCCAACTTGACCGTCCGGCGCCACCGCCCTCCAGAAGAGTACTGCTGAATAGGCTGCTTCGCTTGCATCGGTGAAGACGTGTAGCTGTAGCGAAGTCGCGTCACTATAGTGTAGGTAACGCCTGGGTATCGTGACGTCGCTTAGCTGCTTCAGATGTGTCATCCAGTCTTGCCACTGCGTCGCTAAGTCTTCGTCGAGTTCGTTATCCCATGACGTCCCTCTTCGCCATACTTCTTGCAGCAGCTGTTTCGCCCTTATGGTGACGGGCGAAGCGAACCCAAGAGGATCGAATAACGACATCACTATTCTCAGGGCTTCCCTTTTCGTAGGCGTCTTGCCATCTGCTATGGTGGGGGCTATGCGCGCGAGGTTGAGGTTGAACGTCAGCTCGTCGGTGTTGATTTTCCATATCACACCCAGTACTCGTTCTGTTTGCTCTTCTGACTTGTAAAGCTCTCTATTGTCTATTGGGTCGTTTTCTCCGAGTGCTTCCAGTAGACACGGAGAGTTTGACTTCCACTGTTTTAGTTCGAAGTTGGCTTTCGAGTGAACCTCTCTAACGCTCTTCGTAATTCTGACTGCATCTTCTATGCTTCTGAAGCTGTCAAGGTAGTCATCAACATAGTGTTTCTGTACTATGGCGGCGGCGGCTTCCGGATGAGAGTCTTTGTGCTGTTTCGCGTTCAAGTCTTTTACGTATATTGCTGTAGATGGGGAACTTGACGCGCCGAATATCAGAGACGTCATTCTGTACTCCTCCGGAGGCTGGTTGTCTCTTCTATTTCCTCGCCACAGATAACGAAGTGCGTCGCGGTCTTCATTTCGTAACTTCACCTGCATGAACATTTCTTTGATGTCAGCCGTCACCGCGATCATGTGTTGCCGAAACCGCATGACAACACCAGGCAGCGACTGTAGAAGGTCAGGCCCCTTGAGCAGCATGTCATTGAGAGCCACCCCTCTGGTCTTCGCCGCGGCGTCGTGCACCACTCTGAGTTTCTCTGGTTTCATTGGATTAATGACTCCGAAGTGTGGTAGGTACCAGGTCTTCCCTTCCGGCTTCTGTGCTGGAGCTGGTTCGGCGTATCCTTTTGAGATAAGGGCTTCCATCTGTTCCGTGTACTTCTGGTTCAGCTTGGGATCTCGATCTAGCTTCTTTTCAATATTGAAGAGTCGTTTAAGCGAGTTGTCGTAGTTATCCGGTAGAGTGACGTCTTCTGTGCGCCAGAGCAAACCCGTTTCATACTTGCTGTCGTCTATCTTGATGGTGGTCTTCTCCAGTAGGCGTAACGCTCGCTCCTCCGGATCCGATTTCGGTTTCTTCGGCTGTAGGCAGAGTGCATCCATTTCGAAATATTGCTTCACGAGGCCTTCTAAGTTATCTTCTGAATCTTCTGTGACGTGTGACACGAAATCGATTGTGCGTCCGATCGTACGGGTCTGGCTGCCATGTAGCACCCATCCCAGCGGAGTGAGGGAGGCCACCGGTTGATGTATGCTTCCTCTCTTCACCTCTGTAGTCAACAGGAGATGCCAGTTGTCTTGCCCTATTAGCACTCGTGGCTTCACGTTCGTGTACACGAGATATTCGCGTATGTCTTCTAAGTGCTTGCACGTGTCTACCATTTCCTTTGAAACGCGCTGCGATGAAACTTGGAGGTTATTCACAGTGCGCGCTTGAATTCGCTCTTCGTGATCGTTTAGTCCCCTTAGCTTGATATTGACTCTTCGCGAGGCAGACTCCGAGGTTTTCATATCGTTGATTGTTTCTATTTTCAGAGGATCGATGGGTCCCGTCGCGCCGATGCTTTCGGCCACGGCGCTGTCTATCAATGTCACTGTTGACCCGTCGTCCATCAGTGCGTAGGTATCGAGAGCCCCCTTGGGTCCTACCACTTGCACTGGTATAATCTTTAGGTATGACTGTTTCCTCTTGATGGTCCACGCGGAGTTAATCACTTCTATACTATCTTGATCTTCTTTTTTATCTGTACGTGTAGCTTTGTTGTAGTGCAGCATCCTGTGGTGGTAGTACTTGCACCCATCCAGTCCACACATCCTTGGCCGACAGCTGTGCGACTTGGTTCTATGGCGAAGACATCTAAAGCACAGGTGCTTGGCCTTGGCAGCGTCCCATCTACTGTTGGAATCCAAGTTCTTGAAATTTTCACAATTGACCACGGTGTGAGTTTCATCGGAGCATACGAGGCACTTGTTTGTGAAATTCTTTTCCGATGTCTCTCTCTTTTCCGTGACGCTGTTCACCTTCTGTGGTCTTCTTTGAAGAGTGACTTGTGCTACCTGTTCAGGTAGGGCATAAGGTCCACACAGCTCCGCTTCGCGCATAAGGAATTTTTCTATTTTCAACAAATCGGGTTCTTCCCTAGGTCGTAGCGCTGCGAAGTCGTAGTACCTATATCGAAGCGTAGGCGTCAATTTGTCCACAATAGTTTTCGAAATTTCTGGATTATACATGTAGTTTGCACAGTTCAAAGTCTTCAGTGTAGCCACCACATTAGAAATTTTCGTAGAAAATATACAGATGTCACGAGGAGAGTCGGTGAGCCGCGCTAGTCCACGAAGAGTTTCCATTTCCATTATAGCGATCGACTCTGGTCTTCCGAATCTTGACTCCAAGGTTTTCATGACGTCTGAAGGGTGTGCACTGGTGATGAGAAGGCCTTCTACAGCTTCTCGAGCTCTTCCTTTCAAGTTCCTCCGCAAACGGTTTGTATTTTCCACTGCTGTGAACGAATTTTCTGTTTCGTAGTACGCCGCACGAAACGGTAGCCATTCTTGATGAGATCCACTGAAGATAGGCAGTTCGATGAACTTGGGGCGCTGCGCTGCTCTAATGGCGTGGGTGATAGCCTCTGCTAGCTGAGCGACACCGTTCGATTCTCCCGCCGGTATACCTGTGGGCGCGCCGGCCGGAACACTCGGCGGCGCTCCCGCCGGTGGCTGTAGTTCACTGAAGTGACCCCGTTGCGCTTCTGGGTTCTTCCGTGACCCCGCCGCACCCTTGATTGGGTTGTGAGGCACTTCGGTGATCGCTAATACGGGGCACGGCTGTGGCGGCGGCAGCAGCGATGGCGGCGGCGGCGGCGGTGGCTGGTCTTGTAACCAACTATGCACAAATTCATTTGCTTCTATTCTCGAATGCACGGAGATGTCGTCCTCTTCATCTATTTCTTGATCTGAGTTCTCCGTTTCTAGAGTCGCGAGGCGCGCGGCTGCTAGTTCGACTTGAAGGCGTAGTAGTTCCTCCTTCGCCTTTGCTATTTTGAGCGTCTTGGATTTGCTATGAGTGGACGCCCCACCTATTCTCTTCTTGAGCGGGGGTCGCGCTGTCTGATGATCCATCGGCTCTTGATGTTTGACAGTTCCTTTTTCTATAACGTGACCACGTTCTATTTGCTTCTTTGTCGAAGTCTTCACACACTGTACTGTTGCGGCGGACGCGTCGGAAGCGGCAGGCTCCGCGAGCGCGGCGGGCGCTACGGGCGCCATCGCCGGATGGGCGAATGCACTCACGGACGCGGCGGACACAGGCGCGCTCCCGGCGGACACGGGCGCGGACGCGGACACGGGCGCGCTTCCGGCGGACACGGGCGCGGACGCGGACACGGGCGCGCTTTCGGCGGACACGGACAAATACGCGGGCGCAGACGCAGTGGATGCGTGCGCAGACGCGGTGGACGCGTTCGAGTTCTGAGGCGTCGGGGACCCAGCGTCCCACGTGTTGGTTTCAGAAGAAGAGGTGCCGTCGTCAGACTTCTTCGCCTTGCGACTGTCTTGACGCGTCTGTGGCATTTTCTTGAACACGACGAATTTTCACTGTTGCACTATTTCACCAGTTTCGCAGAGACGATCCGGCTCGAAGGACCATTCAATGTACGGGATAGTACATTCACTATTTACTGGATTGCTCTGGACGAAACTGGGCGGGTTTTCTTCAATGAAACACTTCTTCAAGAACGCCTTTTTATTCTTCTATTGGTACCTCTTCTTGTTACAATCTTCTCGGTGGTCGATTGGGAACTGTGTCGCTGTCGGCACAGTGCCCCGTATTTATACAAATTAATTCGGGCCCTCTAATTGGTGCATAATGATATCCAATTAGAGAGCCCATATAACAACCAATCAAATGTGTTTAGCTATCTTTGTCTAACGTCTGCCCTCTCGCTCTATTAAAACGCGCTTTCTGATTGGTCGATGTTAGAGCGAGAGGGCCTATATACCTATTTCTTTTAAAACAAGTTGGTCACGCGAGGCGTGTTTACAATATTTATACTATTGCGCGACCTAAAAAATCAATGACTATACATTCGCTTATTATAAACTATTGGTTATGCACGCTATGATTACTATTAATGTCTATTGTTTAATATTACTGAGTTAATACACTATAAATTACACTATAAATACACTATAAACAAATTACGCACTATAAATACACTATAAATTACACACTATAAATACACTATGAATTACTGTCCCGCACAACTATGAATTACTGTCCCGCACACAAGTATTTACTGGCGGAATTTAAGAACCTTTTTATATGAATCTGACCTTATTCCAGATTTTGAGAACTAAAATTATTTTCGTGTGAACAACAGAAAAAGGACAGGAGCTGAAACTTTGTTACCTGTATACATTGATGTGATAAATATGTAGCTGCCTCAGATGCTGCTAGTTTAGCCATTGCTGCCTCTTTAGTGAAAGGCTTCTTGTTATCTTTGAGCCAAGCGGCGCGCCACGTGAGCAACCTGGCTGATTCAAGTTGCAGTGCCATGTCTGCCAACTTGGTCTGTATTGCTTGTAGTTTCATTATGGGCTTGCCAAATGCCATTCTTTTGGATGCGTACTCTACAGCCACATCTAATGATGCCTAAAGAACAAGATAATGTGAGATACAATTTTTAATTTTTTTTCTATAAGAATGTGTTATTTGTCCTTACCTGTGCTATACCTAATGCTTGAGATGCAATACCAATTCTACCAGCATCTAATGTCATCATAGCAATCTTAAAACCAAGACCGGGTTCACCCAAAATGGAATCTTTGGGTATCTCACAGTCCTCAAATATGAGGGAGCATGTAGAAGATCCTCTGATGCCTAGTTTATCTTCTTTCTTACCAAGCTCCAATCCCTTAATAGGTTTAGGAAGAAGGAATGCAGAGATGCCCTTATGTTTCAGGTTTTTATCTGTAGTGGCAAACACTACAGTTGCTTTGCTTTCATAGCCATTAGTGATCCAACATTTGGTACCATTAAGAATCCATTTGTCTCCACTACTCTTTGCAGTTGTGGATGCAGCGCCAGCATCTGATCCATTTCCCGGTTCTGACAGTGCAAAACACCCAATTTGGTCTCCTAAAGAGAGGAAATAATAATAAATTTTCATATTAAAAATGTACATAACTATTTTATGATAAATATTAAATGTTTATTGGCACATACCTACCACTACAAAAAGGTGTCACAAACTCCTTTTTTTGTTTTTCAGTGCCCCAGTGATTCACAGGGCCTAAATAAAGAGAATTATTTACTGACATGATGACCCCAGCTGAGGCACAGCCTCTAGAAATTTCCTCTAATGCTATGGCATAAGCCAAATAATCGAGTCCAGTTCCTCCAAATTCTTCTGGGGTAGCTATTGCCATTAAACCAAGTTCACCCATTTTCTTAATAGCATCGCCAGGGTATAAGTGGTTTCGGTCAAAGTTTGCAGCATTCGGTTTAAGTTCTTGCTCTGCGAAATCTCTGCAGGTTTTATACAACATCTGATACGTTTCAGGAAGTGCCGAAAGAGAGGCTATACATCTTGAGTGCTGATTGTTTTTGGCTAATAAATGATAAATCAATTATATTAGTGACACAGGGGAATGAATAATTACAATTTCTAGAGAGTAGAAAAGATTTAATTTTACCTAATTTATTAGCTGTTCTACATAATAAACTTAACATGATTCTAAATAAAATTGACTGGTAATCAGATAACTAAAAATAAAACAAGTTTACAAAAACCTTTGGACCCTGTTTTGAAATGTAGGTTTAAAAAATGACGGTGACAAGACAGTTAACAGATTAAGTAACTATCTTTATCTATGGCACATTGACTGGTCCACAGACCCTTAAGAAGGCTCAGGATTTTACCCCATCGGAGAATCGAAAATTCAATGTCAAATATCAATGTCACTTCATGACTTCAATATATTTATTTATCAACTGTCAACAGTTGTCAAACAAAAATCAAAAACATTTTAAAAGTGCTGCGAAAAAAAATCTAATTTACAATGTTAAAATGGAGATTATATTAAGATTTGTGCCTACAAATCCCTTAAAATTAGCTGCATCAAGGATAATATTTACTCATGTAGCCCATTATACGCGGTAAGTTCACGTTAAAGGTTTGAAAATGGTCTATTACGTACATAACCTAAGAACAAAATGATCGCATAATTTATTTTATTTTCTAGACTGGCAGAGGTCGGTAAATTAGAAGCGCCTAAAACAACGGGCAAGTATGAAACTGGACAATTGATATTGCACAAAGTATTCGGTTATCGTGGCGTCATCCTCTTCCCTTGGTTAGCAAGAGTATATGACAGAGATGCCACCAATAAAAAAGAGACTATGGAATCTTCAGAAACTACCGATTCAAACAGAGACTCTTTGTCAAATGTAGGCAAAGAAGTCAAAGGAAGAACCCACACATTTTACCAAGTTCTGATAGATACAAGAGATGCACCTTATATAGTAAGTATCTCTAACAGATGATCACCTTGGCACTTGACTAATAAAGTATGAATGCTGTCTATTCCTAGGTCACTATTATAAATTGTCTCTATAAAGTACATTGTCAATGTCACATACAATTGAAACTCATTAATTTCTAATTTATTAGTTCTCTACTATTCTTACCCATATGAAGTCAAAGCTAGCTTAATAAATATATGATATGATTGTTTACTAGTTGACATTGTATTTTGCCTGGCACACTAAATTCATACAAAGCAATGTCTGAATGCTATGCTGTGGTAGGCTTTACCATAACACATTGCATTGCTTAAACATCATTACAAGTAGGTATTATCCATTCAATCACATTCAATAGTTCATCTAAACCTGCATAAACTTCTAGCATAAGTCTATTCAATCTCTTTTCTTTTGTCATATAAGTATTATATTTTTGCAGTTTAATTTAAAAAAAATATTTTAATTTGTATATTCAATATATTATCAATCAATATTTGGAAATATTATACAACATTTCTAATGTTTTTTATTTAGCATATATTTTTTATTGTATTGTATTTTTTATGTTTTCATTTTTTTTCTTTGTAACAAATAAATGCTTGTTTTTTAGATCATTATTTTTAACATATTATATTTCTGTTTAAAATACATATTATAATAAAATTGTCACTGTAATTTAAATTTAACTAAGCTGATTTTATTTTTGACTGTGCAAACACACATCGATATGAGACCTGAGTGGAAGAAAAAGGTATATTAACTTGTTTGAAGTATCAATAACTGGTTGTGATTAATAAATATTTAACATCTACTCATCTTAAGGTGAATTCTCACAGACTGTTTAAAAAATATTTCTTTCCAACAAGCAAATGTTATTAAGTTAATTGGTATGCCATATGCAAATATGCCTTGGAAAATATTTGAAGACATCTGCTTTGGATACCTTGGATGTGTCAATTACATAATATCTTGTATGGAGAAAGAGATGTTATAGCCCAGTAGCAGAGAAATAAAAATAACACTGATTGGGCAACTATCTGTCTCTTTCTTTGAACAAAATAAGTTTGTTACCACATCTTGGGTATGCTGGTTGTTATCTTTTTTGTGATAAATATTATTAAATATAATTTGAAATGTAATTCATTTAGCTAAACTTTTCTAAAATTATTTTTGTCTAGAACAAATTACATTTGTTGTAAAATTGGTAAATTTATGTACATTTGAAAAACTAGTGCTACATGGCAAAATACAATGTATAGATAAAATATATTATTACGAATTGATAGTAAAGTTTCAGTTCACAAAAAAACATTATGTTTGCTATGTGCTTTATAATATAGATTATAAATGAAAAGATTGTATTTAACAGTGACGATTCACTTTAATATGGTGTGGTTCTGTTAATGCTTTGCAAGCAGTGTGTGTTAATAAAGTGTTTTTAAAATTTACATATTCATTGTATTTAAAAATCATTAATAACAATTAATAGTTCAATTGACTCCCAAGGCGTGAAGAGGCAGCCAGATGCCACTTTCAGATACATTTCAATCACGCTCGCACCTAGAATGATCAATAGGTATAAACTAAATCATAAGAAGTAACACACCATAGTTCATTTTGTACTTCACAATCTTCATCTGTTATTATCATTTAATTACCTTAACCCCTGTGGGCCTGACATTCAAACCTTCTTTGAGGCCCGCGGCTACCTGGGTAGCGACGGAGCTGTAATGACAGCTGTCATTATTTGCCTGACGGTTGCCAGGGGACCCCTCGGGGCCTAAATTACCTTAATTTCCTCTAGCTTTGCTTTATTGGTATTGTAATTTATTATATTATTTTAAAGAGGGAACTCTCTACAATTTTCTTATTTTTAAGCATGTATGCCTTTAAAATATAAATTTCATTGTGTCTACCATAAGTATAAAGTATATTTGTAATTTAAATATCTGCAATATATTTAAATATATGACCGTCGTATGACCACAAAAAATAAACGAATGTTGAGGCAAGTCTGCTCACTTAAGAATTCTAGACTAATTTTGGATCTAAATGTTAGCTTAAGGAATATAAATTACTAACATAACAACAATAACACAATATAATATAGTACAACTTCATAAAAACTGGATGTGTAAGAATTGTAGGTTTTCCTGTAGCTAACATATGAGCTCATTAATATGATGTGAATTAAACAAAATGCAGTTTATACCATTTTTATATGGATCAAAATGATTAAGAAATTCATATTTATTTGTATGGGAATTGCAGGTGGTAGGAAGACCACCCGATCAGGTGGTTATTATTTAAATAATATAATGTTGCAGCGGGCGCAGACAGAAGCTGTAACATTTCTTGGCAACCAGGAATCAAGTCGCAGTCTGTACGCTATACCGGGCTTAGACTATGTGGCACATGATGACATTATACCATACGCCTCTGTGGAGCGGGTACCACTACAGCATGAGCTTTTTGACAAATTTCTCATGCACAACCCTGATAAAGGTAATTAGTATTACTTAGTTATTTCCATTGTCATCCCGTAAGGATAAATTGGTGTAAGCAATTGATAGTAAATTTTCAGTTCACAAAAAAACATTACATTGCAGGACATGGGTTTTTGGGATTTTCAAAATTTACATTTTGTACTTAAAATCATTATAACTTGAATAGTTCAATTAACTGTCAAGTCGCTCAATGTAGTCAGTAAATTCTATCTCTTATCTAGAGATAGGTATAACTTAAATCATAAGAAGTAACACCATAGTTCATTTTGTACTTCACAATCATCATCTGTTATTATCATTTAATTACCTTAATTTTCTCCAGCTTTGCTTTATTGGTATTGTAATTTATTATATTATTTTAAAGAGGGAATTGATCCAGTTTTAAAATTCACTATTAATTTTACTCCAAATGTGTGCCAGCTTTAAAAGTCTCAGAAGCGGGATTAATGTGCAACATAATACATAGAACCGCAACTCCAATAGTAGTATAGTGGTGGAACGCAACGCTCTATTACCTATCGTTTGCACTAGGCTTGGTTTGTCTTTTATTTACCTATATTATTTTGTTGTTTGTTGTAGATCCACCATTTATAGCGCAGGAAACTCTACGTGCGTGGCAAAAGAAAAACCATCCGTGGCTAGAGTTAAGCGACGTGCACCGCGAGACCACCGAGGGTGTGCGGGTCACAGTTATACCATTTTACATGGGCAGTCGAGAGTCACAAAATTCAGCCGTCTACTGGGTAACAAATTTTGCCTGACAATGTTATGCCTTTTTATTGATCCGTTAGTCATTACTGTAAGAAAATTCGTTTTAGTGGCGGTACTGCATCCGCTTAGAGAACATGGGCTCGCAAGCGGTGCAGCTGCGAGAGCGACACTGGCGGATCTTCTCGCTGAGCGGCACGCTGGAGACGGTGCGCGGGCGCGGCGTGGTGGGGCAGGAGCCGCTGCTGGCGCGCCACTCGCCCGCCTTCCAGTACAGCAGCCACGTGAGCCTGCAGGCGCCCAGCGGACACATGTGGTGAGGACATTGAGTACTGCATCCGCTTAGAGAACATGGGCTCGCAAGCGGTGCAGCTGCGAGAGCGACACTGGCGGATCTTCTCGCTGAGCGGCACGCTGGAGACGGTGCGCGGGCGCGGCGTGGTGGGGCAGGAGCCGCTGCTGGCGCGCCACTCGCCCGCCTTCCAGTACAGCAGCCACGTGAGCCTGCAGGCGCCCAGCGGACACATGTGGTGAGGACATTGAGTACTGCATCCGCTTAGAGAACATGGGCTCGCAAGCGGTGCAGCTGCGCGAGCGACACTGGCGGATCTTCTCGCTGAGCGGCACGCTGGAGACGGTGCGCGGGCGCGGCGTGGTGGGGCAGGAGCCGCTGCTGGCGCGCCACTCGCCCGCCTTCCAGTACAGCAGCCACGTGAGCCTGTAGGCGCCCAGCGGACACATGTGGTGAGGACATTGAGTACTGCATCCGCTTAGAGAACATGGGCTCGCAAGCGGTGCAGCTGCGAGAGCGGCACTGGCGGATCTTCTCGCTGAGCGGCACGCTGGAGACGGTGCGCGGGCGCGGCGTGGTGGGGCAGGAGCCGCTGCTGGCGCGCCACTCGCCCGCCTTCCAGTACAGCAGCCACGTGAGCCTGCAGGCGCCCAGCGGACACATGTGGTGAGGACATTGAGTACTGCATCCGCTTAGAGAACATGGGCTCGCAAGCGGTGCAGCTGCGAGAGCGACACTGGCGGATCTTCTCGCTGAGCGGCACGCTGGAGACGGTGCGCGGGCGCGGCGTGGTGGGGCAGGAGCCGCTGCTGGCGCGCCACTCGCCCGCCTTCCAGTACAGCAGCCACGTGAGCCTGTAGGCGCCCAGCGGACACATGTGGTGAGGACATTGAGTACTGCATCCGCTTAGAGAACATGGGCTCGCAAGCGGTGCAGCTGCGAGAGCGGCACTGGCGGATCTTCTCGCTGAGCGGCACGCTGGAGACGGTGCGCGGGCGCGGCGTGGTGGGGCAGGAGCCGCTGCTGGCGCGCCACTCGCCCGCCTTCCAGTACAGCAGCCACGTGAGCCTGCAGGCGCCCAGCGGACACATGTGGTGAGGACATTGAGTACTGCATCCGCTTAGAGAACAGGAGCTCCCAAGCGGTACTGGCGGATCTTCACTGTGCGGCGTGGTGGAGCAGTTGCTTCCAGCAATAACGCCGCCTTTACGTGCATACATAAGTATTATTTTTACTTTAAGATTACTTGTGTAATGTTTGTGTGCAATAAAGTTTTACGAAAAGTTGAATGGGTTGATGATGTGGTGGCTCTTGCTGGAAAATACCGGTTAAGTTGGGTTTCAAATAGAAGAGGAGAGTTGGGTTTCAAATAGAGAACAAAGGTGGAGGATGCTTTTACCCACAAGGGACCACAATAAACACGAAAAAAAAATTTTTTTCTCCTTTGTTTTACTGTATCATCGCAATCTATCTGTATGGGAACAAAAAGCTACTCTTCTAGCTGAATAATCTGAGTATATTGTTACATCCAGGACCACATCTTTGCTGTGGATTTCCTAGCAGCAGGCTCCCTCTTTTGGCTAGTTATAGAAATCTATGTTTGAGATCAGCAATGCTGCGTCTCTGAAGTCGAGCATATTGATGTCCATCCTCGAAAGAAAATAATAATAATAAAAATTACATTTATTGTACAAAATAAATGTATAGCGGAAATAAAGCATAATAAAAAACTATGATTGTTTGAACAGGGGTACATTTCGGATGGAGCGCGAGGACGGCTACACGTTCGACTGCCGCATCCCGCCCTTCTCCCTCGAGAGCAAGCCGGACGAAGGCACGCCCGTCGCGCCCACCACCGCGGCGTGACTCCACACTCACACCTCGCGCCGTAGGCAATTGTTATACTAAAATTGTTCTCAGGTACATTTGACATATTCAATGAAACAAACCCAAAAAACGTTGATATTATGCAAGTCTGATATTAGCTTGATTTATGTTCATTTCAAATAACAACATACGTTATAGTCAATGTGTATGTAGTTCATTTTTTGACAGTTGATGCAAATTGTGATGGTCGGTATCGTTGGTATTGATGTTGGCAGAACTAAATTTTGGAAGTGAAACAGTAATGACCTCTCATTACTGTTTCACTTTTCACAGGGAATACATTAATTTAGTGCAGGGGCGTATTTACAATTGTAAACAAATGATAAAAGCCTTGTAAGATTATGGAGGTCACAGTATGTTTAAATAATAAAAATCTATCTCAAACTTTTACATCTTAAAAACAAATTAAAAAAAATTTAGGTTATTTCTTATAAAGAGTTAAAACTTTAGATTGCTTAACACATAATAAGCAATGTTACGTATCAAAGTAGATACCGTTAAATGAAAGAACGTTCAAAATTCTAAACAAGAACATTTTAATTTGTATTATTTATTTATATTATCAAATGTTCACTTCACTAAGGAGAATATTAATTCACCCAAAGTTGAGTCATAGAAACGAAAGAAAACATATGAATCAATCTTAAAAATCTGACACCATTTTTGCATTAAACAGAACTGTCATTTGTTTACGTTTATTCTGTCGTTTCGATGTTTTGACTATAGATTAAAACAAAGCGCAATTTAATAATTTAAAACAAATGTAAACTTATTTGACATTAATGCAATTAAATCAATGTTGCAAATCAAAATATGAATTATTCCCACAAACATTTACTGTCAAAAAAGGAACACGATTTGACCATCACTATAATAGACATTAATGAATCTTAGTGAATAATTGCTTATTCTTTTGATGAAGACATAATGGAAAATGAGATCATTTTAATTATATATTGAAGATGGACTATATATAGAAATGGACATCAACAAACGTTCTGTAAATATAGTAAATAATTTTCAAAAACTACTTAAAATAATAAAATATGATGTTAAATTAATATTACGCTTGATTGTATCGCTCACGAAATGATAATAATGTCATATTAAAATTAGCATTGCGAGTATTTTCCATACTATTAAAATAGAAACAACTGAAATTCACGTCACTGTTGTCGGAGTATGCCCGACTAGTTTAAAACCCATACGGGGCCCTTAGTCATAAGCTCGCTTGTTCTCGCAACGCGGCGTTTGTTTCACTAAACTAGTCGGACATAGGACTAGATAACATTAACGTGAATTTCAGCCGTTTCTATTTTAATAAAATAATGTCGATTAAAATGAATATGTATTTATTTTGCAAAGGCGTCACATTGTCGCAAATAACGTATGTCAGCTATCTAATAGCAGGTTCAGCAATTATAAAATAACCCTAGTTAGCAGTGTTCTATATGTACCTATATATTAACAGTGGTGTTGAGTAGATTCACCAAAGTCATTATTTTTAATTTATTCAATAGTGGAAGAATATTTATTATTGAATTATCTTACTCCCTTTAGGATGTAAACTGAAATCCCCTAGTTATGGTAACGAATTTTTAGATCTTTAATAAATTACAGTATTCTGTTATTTGTTGTATACTTTTTCATATCCCCAAGTACGACCCAAAGCTCCTGAGTTTTTGCATTACTGCGGAATGCTTTTAAGTCTTGTTGTCTGTCTGTTAGCACAGTTTATATGTTCCCTTACAACTCCCAAACGGCTTGGCCGATGTCCGATATGAAGACATATCCTCATAGAAAAAGTCTGCGAGTGAGGTGTAAATTGCAAAAACACCCTATACTCGAATTGCTGTAAGAAGGTGCGGCTGACAGTTGTCAGTATGACGTTGACGCCAGTGACTAAGGATGTGACGCTTAGAAATTCATGTTTATCGCTGACGATACTCGCAGCATAAATCTAGCTCTTTTTAATGTCGTAAAAAAATTAGTTTAAAAGGCAAATTATTATTTGATCGTTATTTATGAGGAGACTTTGTTATCGCGGTTATACTAATGCATAGTTTCTAGGGATTAAACTTTTATTGACTGTAGTCTATGCGATATTTTTTTTAACTACTACAAGGCACTTGACTGCTATCACACCTGATGTGTGATACAGTCTAATATGGATGCGGGCAAACTTGTTAGGTGTAGAATGAAACCCATACTCCTTTCGGTTTCTACACAACATCGTACCGGAACACTAAATCGCTTAGCGGTACGTCTTTGTCGGTAGGGTGGTAACTAGCCACGGCGATAGCCTTCCTCCAGCCAGACCAAGACATATTAAGAAAATCTCAATCTGCCCCGCTTTACCATTTGGTACAAGTTAATAAACCCCAAACTAATCCAACCGCAACAGCGAGTTGATGAACTGGAAAAAGGAGTAGATATAAAAATGTTAAAGTCGGAGCTTATTACCTTAGTCCGGCGTCAAAAGGCACCAACTCCTACCTATGCTCTAGAAGAGATGACAAAAGGTCTGACCTTGGTCCTTAGATATAATGTTATTGGGCCCAAATAACAGGTATGCTTTTAATTTCAATTCCTATTTTGAAGCTTTATAAAAACATCAGCGTTGCGAACGCAGCATTACCTATGTAATAATTGATTATTTGATTGAATGATTTGATTGATTGAATTTAAATACTTTTTTTCCATAATTCCATTTAATTTTCAGTCACGCCGCAAAAATTAATACCTACTTCAGCGCCATTAACGGCAAATAACATGTTGGCACTGCTACAAGAGGCCATCAACAAAGATTAACCTGAAGACTGGTCGAAGGTCGTGAATAAAACAAAAAGGGATATTATGTCTGGTTGGGATCGTGACGTCCATATTAACAACATAATTCATTCATCAATACATATAAATAAAATTGCAGTGTCTGTTTGTAATATTGAAATAACCTTTTTGTCAAATTTTCGTTTGTCTGGCTGTTTGTATGTGACAGCTCGACTCATGACGGGTGACATAGGGTAATTTTATCCAGATATTACCACGGGAACAGGAACTACGCGGGTGAAACACCGGGCGACTGCTAGTTGTTAATAATATCCATAGATTCAGATGATGAATTTAGTGACAATTCAAATGTTCCTCACTCTGATATAAGTTTACACGAATAAAATATATTTCTTCTTTGCAACCTTTTAAGTAAACTTTCCCTGATGTTCTGTTGTTGTATAAAATTATAGACTTTTTAACCATAAAAATACTACGTACAATATACGTTTATTATTAAAAAAACATCGACTATCCATCGTAGCAGTACACCCCATCACTAGACACGTCTATGGCGTTACGTTATACGTTATAACACTTTGCTTAATTTTACTTTCAATTTGATTTTATTTCTAGACTAGAACATTCTGGCTGGGTTTAACGGTTTTAAATTTAAGTTACTACAGTTATTAACAATTTAATATATTACGAATGTGGAACAGCTCAAATTCTAAGTCAAAATTTGTAAATCGCTTCAACTTACAAGAGTGAAACGGAAAGTTAATGACATATGTCACAGGCACCATGTTAGAGCGCAGGCACTATAATAATGCATATTTTTGATGGTATTGTTGAAACGAAAATGTTTCTAGACATAAAATTGTTTAGAATAAACACTTCCGGTACAAGTATAACATTAGGTACAATATCGGGAGTAGCAGAAAATCAAGAATGTGAACGACTGGAAGCCGTTCTCCGAACCGAGCTTATTAATAATGTATATGTTATATTAATAATTATAGTTATTTTTACAAACCCATTAAAACACCAGGCTTCCTTAGAAGAGGTAATATGGAGTTTAAATTGGACAAGCTGCTTCAATGCAGGATAGTGGGCTTGTGGTTATAAGCTTTGTAACTATCACAATAATGATTTATTTCTTTATTGGGAGCTTTCCCACCGAGGCACGGGATGTATGCCATCAAAGTCCGAAATCCTAGTTTAAAAAATCAAATAAACAAAGTTCATCTAATATATAAAATTTCCCTGTCACAATGTTAGTTACCGTACTCCTCGGAAACGGCTATACTGATTTTTACCAAATTTTGTATGCGTATTCTGCAGGTCTGAGAATCAGCTACTATCTATTATTTTCTTCTAATTTTTTTTAAATTTTTAATGCAAAACAACGTTTGCCGGGTCAGCTAGTAATTTATAAACTTATCAAAACTAAGGACTTGTTTATCTAAAGCCATAAGCTAACTACTGGACCACCGGGATAGTTTTACAAAAGTGGGTGAAGGATGAATTAAAAACAACATGGTAGTGCTAGGAATTTAATGTCAATATTTTCATTTATAGTGACTTAAAAATAAATTGAAATCTATATCTTAGTTTAATTTGGAAATGAAATTTTAGATTAGCACATTCTGCTAAAAATATATAAGCAAAGTATTTAGTTTTATAAAGTGTATCTATGAATAATAGTATTGTTTTATTGGTACAACTGCAATTGGAACAGTTATGTTGAAATAGAATCGATTCTACTAATCTTGATTTCGAAGAAGAATTAAATCTCTCATAAAAAAAAGAGACTCAATTCTTCTTTGATTCAACCATACTTCCTGAGAATTAGACTTTTTAAAAGTAGGTACTCAATACTTTAGAACTAGAGTTCAAGTCAAAGTAGGGGTAATTTTTTTAAGTTGTAACTTTTTGGCAAAAAGACTTGCAAATTTTTACTTTTTCTAAGGCCAATAAAAGATTTTTCTTCTTGACCTCAAATGTGAAAAAAACGCAAAGGGCATACTGGTGCCAATTATCATAAGGTCTTAAAAATAAACTGTAGCCGCGATTATAGATAAAAAAGAATCGAGTATTTTCCAACGTATTTCATATCTATTTAAAACAGTAGGTATAACTACAATAACCGTTGGATCAGATTACACAATAACTGTTCTTACGACACAAAAGGCACTTTATTATTTCTTTGGTTACATGAACGGCACTTATGTATCGATTCCGGGATCACATAACTTAATACCTATTTACATATAATTATCTATTATCAATACTACCTATACAATACTCTTGCGTAGAATAACAACATTATTTTATGAATAAATAAATATATTTGAAACATTCAGGGCTCGCGCAGAGTTCAGGCGTTCTAGAACTCTATCACCGCGTAGGTAGCAAGCTATCAGAGCTGCCATCTCTATTTGAAAACTTTAAAACATTAGAAAGCAAAGAACGCTGAACTCAAACGCGTAAACCTTATTGTTTTTGCAAAACCTATCTTAGGCTACGTCCCAAGTGATGGCGCATCGTGAATCTAAGGCATTTCTAATAAAAACTTTTAATAAAAAATAAAACCGAATTCAAAACGCATTAAGAAGGAAAAATATAGTCAGTCAGTTATAACTTTAATTTACTTAACCGTAATACAGTCGACGCGATCCAAGTTTAAGGAAAGTTTAACAAAGTAGCAAAGCAGTGTGTATGATTTTAAAGTAACGTCATTAAAGTTTGGGTGGCACTGCTCCTATGAATTTCCCAGGATTTCATTATCAGATCTTAATATGAAAAAGAATTTCCCTTTCTAATAAAAAAATAATCATCAAAACGTACGTAAAAAATATACGCGTCAAATTGAGAACCTTTTCCGTTTTTTGTTGGTTAAAAAACATTAATCCGCCTTCTTGCACTCAGGGCAAATTAAAACGTGTCCAGTGCGCCTTACAGCCGTGCGCTAGATTATATGGCGAACAATGATGAACAAACACCACGCGCGACGCTATACGTATTGGAGTTAAATAAATCGTAATAAAGTTTCTCCACTACACTTCACAACAGGTGTTGGAATAATGTACTTTTTTGCAAAACATTTATAAATTTTAAACGCCTAAACCAGTGGGCTTTTTTCTCCTCATTAAAGGCATTTGGGACCAAGCGGCTCTTGGCGTCTCGAGGTGATAATGTTAATTGTCATTATGAGATGATAATGACCGTGACCCATGCTCTACAAGTCGAACCAATGATACCGCGCTTCAAAACCCCATAGGGTTAACACAGGACCAATGAGGTACATAGGGTAATAAATGTGATAATGTTAAACTTTGCAATTGTCATTATCAGATGATAATGACTGTGACCGAGACTCTACAAGTCGAACCTATGATACCGCGCTCCAAAACCCCATAGGGTTAACACAGGACCAATGAGGCACATAGAGAAATAAATGTGATAATGTTAAACTTTGCAATTGTCATTATCAGATGATAATGACTGTGACCGAGACTCTACAAGTCGAACCTATGATACCGCGCTCCAAAACCCCATAGGGTTAACACAGGACCAATGAGGCACATAGAGAAATAAATGTGATAATGTTAAACTTTGCAATTGTCATTATCAGATGATAATGACTGTGACCGAGACTCTACAAGTCGAACCTATGATACCGCGCTCCAAAACCCCATAGGATTAATTTACACAGGACGAATAAGGCACATACAGAAATAAAGAACTTAATTTAACCCAATTCGTTTAACGTCGCATAAGATCGCATTTAATAATATAACTGCTAACTTGGCAAAGCCCATTTATACAAGCCTATTTATAAACCTAAGTTATATAAATCAAAGCAATTTAATTGTTATTGTTATATTAGTTTTTTATTTTCCTATTATTCTTCATTTCATTCGACGATTAAAAAATACAATTTATTAAAAAGATAATGAATAATTAAATAATCTAATTAATTACGAAACTTGAAACCAGAAAAGTAGGAACTTGGTCTATAATCCTAGCATGTTACTTGTATGGTGTGAATATTTTCGGCAATGGGTAATAAGTTACCATATCCACGAGCGAGAGGATCGCGGCAGATTTGCGCTGCTTTCGCAGAGTTCACGACCGAGCGATTATTCCACTTACGTATCGTCGCCATTCGTAACGGTACACGTTGTACATACAGTGGGGCCATTGTGAGTTTTTCACCGAGCGACTGCGTAAAAAAAATTGGTTGTCTGTAAAGTCGGTTTACTGACGATAGTTGAACATGACAACGTCTTAACCCTTAAATGCATCTTGTTGCCAAATGTATACATACCGCGTTTCACGCTATTTTGTTGAAGCTGTGTGGCATGTGTTTCCGAACGCACTTATACGACCATAGATAATAGATTTATTGAATGTCTAAAAAGAAATTTTGCAAGTTTCGGCGGCAAATCTATTTTTTTTTTGACATTTCTATTTGGCGGTCGACTAAGTTTATAGAGTTATAAGAAGTGTCTCCGTAATTTTGTATTCATTGATATACGAGTGCTATTTCTTATAAAAAAAATATATATTCTCAACTCTTATTAGGTAAGTTATTGATTTATTATATTTTACTTATAAATTTTATTTGATCTGTATAAAAAAAATATATAAAACTGTATGTTGCCAAATGTCTACATTATGCGTTTGTTGCATATTATGTGCATACTTATTACTTTCTTTGATTTGGGCTTTTAGCTAATTTTTTTCTCTTTTTAGGATGTCTAAACGGTTGACAGAGCAAGATATTGAAAATATTTTATCAGGTCTCGAAAATGGAGACATTTCTGAAGATGAAGAGTCTATAGGAGACGAAAATGACCTAGATTATTACTGGAATGTACAAGATCTCATACAGGATTTAGAAGAGGCAGAAGAAGATCAGTACAATGCAAATCCTGATTTACCTACTGAAGAAGACCATCTACCGGATGAGTTTTCAGTTCCAGGGCCTTCACTTAGTCACCCACTGTCAAGTATCATTGGCGCAGCGGCCTGGAGGCAACGAAGTAGGCAACTTATATGGAAAAAAGGCAATTTGGAATTTAGTGAAGACCGTATCAGATTTACAGGTAATACAGACCTTTCCCCAGAAATTGCCCAACTAGAAACACCATTTCAGTATTTTACGCTATTTTTTAACGATGATATATTAGTAAAAATCGTGAATGAGACCAACTTGTATATCACGCAAAAAGGCATCTCCAACTGCCCTCCTGTAAATGTAACGGAAATTCGTCAGTTTCTTGGCATTATTGTATTTATGTCAGTATATCACTTCCCAAATGTAAGATCATATTGGGGTAAGTATGGCTTCAAATATATAATGGAAACGATGACGCTAAATAGATTTGAAAAACTACGATCCGTCATTCATTTCAATGACAACTCATTGCACAAGCCCGTTGGTCACCCAAATCACGACCGTCTGCATAAAATAAGACCTGTAGAGGCACATTTGAATAAGTTATTTTTGAGTGTGGCACCATTTGAACAGAGACTGTCCCTAGATGAACAGATGTGCTCTACGAAAGTAGCGCATTTCATGAAGCAGTACCTCCCCAACAAGCCCCATAAGTGGGGCTTCAAGCTATATGTTCTGTGTTCATTGTCTGGCTACGCTCACAACTTTGAAATTTATTCTGGAAAACAGGACATTCAAAACTTTGGTGATGAACCTGATCTTGGTGTAGTAGGCAACACAGTCATCAGATTGTGCCGTTCAGTTCCACGAAGAATGAACCACATAATTTATTTTGATAATTTTTATTCGTCAATTCCTTTGTTATATTACTTGCATACTCAAGGTATATATGCATTGGGCACAATTCAGAGGAACCGCCTCGGTAAAACCTGTAAGTTGCCGGTAGTAAAAGAGTTCATGAAGGACTCTGTTCCAAGGGGATCATATGAGGAACTCGTAGCAGACTATGAAGGCGTGGATATCTCGGTAACTTGTTGGAAGGATAATAAGCCTGTTACGTTGGTATCTACTTATGTTGGTTCCCAACCAGCTGAAACTGTCAGCAGATTTGATAAGAAACAAAAGAAAAAAGTCTCTGTTGCCTGTCCAAAAATCGTAAAAGATTACAATGCCCACATGGGTGGAGTAGATTTGATGGACAGTTTTTTGGGCCGCTACAAAATTCGAATCAAAAGTCGAAAATGGTACATTCGATTATTTTATCACATGATAGATATGGCGATAATAAATTCATGGGTACTTTATAAAAAACACCACCCAAACATGACACTAGGTGATTATAGATCAGATCTTGCGGATACATTGTGCAATTATAAAAAAAATACTGAACCCAAAAGAGGAAGGCCTTCAAGCAGCAATATACACCGGGAGATAGAAGCAAAAAGACATCGGGGTCCAATGAAACCCGTTCCTCCAACAGACGTGCGGACTGATGGCTTAGGCCACAATGAAAAAAGATGCACTTCTAAAAATAGATGCAAACTTCCCGGTTGTAAAGGATTTTCGCGGACTGAGTGTACTAAATGTAAGGTGGCATTGTGTCACACTAAAAATCGAAACTGTTTTGCTGTATTTCACTCAAAATAGTCTGTATATTATTTATTTTTAGATTGAGTTGATTTATAGGCTCCTACAAATATGTAAGCATAAATTTAGTACTTCACGCATAGTGTTGCCAATTGTCTACATACACATTTTTTCATAATAAATACCTATTTTTTGATACCAAATTTTTTTCATTATTTTTTATGTTATATGTACCTAAATTCCTACCATAAAACATTTTTTCCAGGCCGCAATAAGAAACTATGCATTTAAGGGTTAAGAAAATACTGATGGAATGGTAGCATTTAATTGGTTATTAAAATTTTTTATTTGAGTATATTTTTATAAATATTAATTTAAATTAATAAAATAATTTATTTTGATTTTATAAATTTATATTTTAAATTTATAATAAATATATTAATTTTTAATTTAAAATTAATATATTTAATAATTATATTTAATAGACGGATGTCGAACGCTGCCGAACGCATAGGCCGATTGTGCTTCTTTGTCGCTCGTTCCGCGCTCTCGCTTGCACTTCAAGCCTTACATGGAACGCCTCAAAGGTAACGCCGCATGAGTCATGTTTTTTCGTGCGTGCAGCCGGCTCTATCGAATTATAAGACGTTGTCACGTCAAAAACGTATTCACTCATAAAGTCAAATTATATAGCAAAAAAAGCGTTTACTCTCGCTATAACTAGATGGCGCTACTAAAATTCCATACAAATTTGCGTTACGTTTTTACGCAGTCGCTCGGTAACAAACTCACACTCGGTACTTAGAGCCTTCGTTCGACAGCACGATCGTCACGCTCTCTGCCACCAGTAGCGACGATACCGCGGCGACACGTTAGCTCGCACATTGCTACTCGTATCGCCGAGTGGAGACAGCTTCGTACACAGTAGGTATATAGAAATACGTTGCACGACGATATCGACGTGATTCTCTTGCTCGTGGAAATGGTCCACAAAGCCGAACGTTATACATACAATTGTTGAAAGCCCCAAAGGACAAAAATTATGATGTACAAAGCTTGGAGTACTTGGCTACTGCATGTAACTGTGTATGACGATGGTGTAATTTTTTTTTGTATTTAGGATGAATCATCTGAAGACCAACTTCCGCGAATCTACAAAAACTGTGTAACATCTATAACTGTTGGCATAACAATTGTAGGCATCGCCAGTTGTCAACAGTCAACACACCACGTCGGTAGGGTTACCAACCGTCCTGTTTTCCCAGGACATGTCCTAGTTTTTGTAGTGTCCTAGGACGTCCTGAATAGATTTTACGCAGCGTTCTGGGTTTTTATATTTAACAATTTGCTCTCTACCTCTTTGCAAATTTTTATGCTGCAAGCGGCCTCACAGCTCGCAAGTAATTGAGATGCCGCTCTGCCGTGCTGTTTCAAAAATTTGTTTTAAACTATTTATTGTTTGTTTTATATTTTAATAACTATTTTTCAACTCTATTAATGCTTCCTGTTTTTAAAAGGAATTGTCCTGGCTTTTCCAACTTCAAGTCCTGTTTTTTAAATTTGAATTTGGCAACCCTACCCCGTCGGCAACAGTTTTCAGAACTATTGACTGAAGTGCTACTCGTGTATAAGCTGTTTGATTAGTTTATGTTTGGAACACCAAACATAAACTAATCCATGGTTTTCGATATTAAAAGGAAAATGCTAAAAAAAGCTCAGGCCGGGCACAAACGAAACGTTACTATGTAGGTAGTAATCGTCAACGATGTCGACGCCAATGTAACATTTTGTTACTTCGTAAAGCATTCAGTACTGGCTCCTATCAAAATTCAAATAGTATATATATATATATATATAGCGATTGATTTAGATGATGCTCCTCTGCGGTAATTATCTACTTATGTATGTTATGTTAGTTACCTTTCATTGGTGCCGGCCTTGGGATTTTTCAATACAAAATGAGCATTAACCTTTTGTATGCCTCTTCTTTATGTTGACAAAAAAACTGCCTCTAAAAGTGAAGTTAATCGACCAGATAAAAAAAATATGTAAGTACGTTAAAATCACAATTCTATCTAAAATACGCGTGGAAGAAAGGAGATTATATTAAAACATTGTCTAACTATCGCGCAAGCTGTATAATTAAAGCGGCGCACATTTCGAAAAACTCCATAGTGTGGTGTCCCTGCGGCTGCGAGGGGACGAGCGGCGGGGGCGGGGGCACGGGGGACGCCATGAGGGGGGACGCGTCGTCGTCAGTCTCCTCCTTCTCCCCCGACAGCGACTTGAAGTCGAGGAGATACGACTTGTAGTCCACTTGGTACAGTTGCAATGACATCTTGACGTGCTTTTGTGTCATCTTGTTTAAAGTCCGGACTCTGAAACTTATGATGTGTGAATATACGAAGCGTATGAGCGTACAAATAAATGTTTTACAAATAAATTGTTGTTGATTCGCACGCTATTTAGGCCAAACAAACACTATAATTATTATTTGCAGACACTAGCGACTATGCCCGTGAGGAAAATAGTGTATTTCTAATTCCGAAAAATACCACAAAGTAAATAAAATACATGATCCATATTTTAATAAGTATAGTAAGTTATCCATAAAATATAGATGTACTTCCGGCGCGAACTTTTTTGTTGTCCTAATAAAGAGAAACAATTCTATCATACATTTTTAGATCTGTGTGCATCAATATTTCGGTTAAGCTAAGCGGATAAGCTAAACGTAAAATTTACTGTACACGACAACTCGTACACCCGTTAAGGACGTAAGCTCGGTTAAGATAACCACCCGGTTTACGTTCTTAACTGGCGTACGGGTTTATTATAAATAGTAAATTTAAAGTAAAGTTATGTTAACCGATGGTTATGATAGCCGAAATCTTGGTGCACACAGGCCTTAGTATTTAAACACAGGGAAATAATACAAGCAGTAGTTACGTGATATCGTTTTATTACTGAATGTCTACCGGTGACGCGTACGCGCGTCGACCCGTTTATTTATTGAAGTGAAACTTCTTTATCGGGGTTCGAAAAAAATTTAGTGTTACATTTTTTCGTTACGCGTCACATTTTTCCGTTACGCGCCATCTTTGACTTATGGAAGTGACGTGATAAATATATATATATATGTTATATTGAAGTGATCAGCAAAATCAAAGGGTTTATTTTAATTCTAATTCCAGTGAATTTCTAAAAAAAGTAAGTAATTACATCTTCTTTTCTAATACTTAGGTGTAATTATGGTATCAATTTTTTCTAATACTTGAATGTTAATTGTGGTATTTATTTTTCAAAAATATTTAAAGTCAACCTCAGTTTTTGATTGCATTTTTTAAAACACCAACACGTGGGCGTGATCATGTTATTTATTTTTCAAGTTTTCAAGTTATTTAAGCTAAACCTTTGTCATATATATAAATATAAATATAGCTGCAGACCGAATTCGAGAAACATTTTATTTTTTGAAAAATAACGTCATAAAAAAGTTTCACTTCTTACGAGTGTACGCTAGTACACGCACACATTTTTTTGAAGTACCTACATTACACATTTTATTTGCTATATCTCTTATAGATAAATCAGCTTTTCCGACTTCCAACAATTATCGACCTATCGTCTTAAACCTTTCCCAGACGTCACCGTAACTATCGGTGCCGCATGACAGTCCGCAGTCTTTAAGTTTATCAGACAGACAAACGCGACAAGGAACTTTAAATTAAAAAGATTTTTTTTACCAACTACAAGTTGCCCTTGACTGCTATCACACCTGGTGTTAAGTGATGCTGCTATCTAAGATCGAAGCGGGCTAACTTGTTAGGAATTGGATGAAATCTACACCCCTTTCGGTTTCTACACGACATCGTACTGGAACGCTAAATCGCTTGGTGGTGACTAACCACGGCGAAAGTCTCCCACAAGCCAGACCAAAACAAATTAAGAAAAATCTCAATCTGCCCCGCCGGGAATCGAACCCGTAACCTCCGACTTATAAATCCACCGCGCATACCACCACTGCGCCACGGAGGTCGTCAAAATGATTAGTGATTCTTGCAGAAACCTTAGATAGTTGAACGTAGAGATATCCAAGAGTCTATTGTTGTCTTATGAATATGAATACCAAGTATCAAGCTAATTTAAACCACAACAAACAACTATAGAGAGTACAAGTTTGTTTGTACTGTGCAATCATAAATACCTGACATGGTAAGGGTTGATCACTTTCCACTCGTAGTCCAGCACCTTCATAGCGCGGAACACTTCTAGCATTATATCGTTGGGCTTACTCTGAGACCTAATGCCCAAGTGCCATTTTGCTCTGAAATGATAAATCAATATTGCACCGAAGGTCAAACTGTATTGGACAGATTTGGCCAAGTCATGAAATTATGGCAACCGATATAGAGCTATAATGTAACTTTATAAATATGCCCAAGTGCCATTTTGCTCTGAAATGATAAATCAATATTGCACCGAAGGTCAAACTGTATTGGACAGATTTGACCAAGTCATGAAATTATGGCAACCGATATAGAGCTATAATGTAACTTTATAAATATGCCCAAGTGCCATTTTGCTCTGAAATGATAAATCAATATTGCACCCAAGGTCAAACTGTATTGGACAGACACGTCATGAAATTATGGCAACCGATATAGAGCTATAATGTAACTTTATAAATATGCCCAAGTGCCATTTTGCTCTGAAATGATAAATCAATATTGCACCCAAGGTCAAACTGTATTGGACAGATTTGACCAAGTCATGAAATTATGGCAACCGATATAGAGCTATAATGTAACTTTATAAATATGCCCAAGTGCCATTTTGCTCTGAAATGATAAATCAATATTGCACCCAAGGTCAAACTGTATTGGACAGATTTGACCAAGTCATGAAATTATTGCAACCGATATAGAGCTATAATGTAACTTTATAAATATGCCCAAGTGCCATTTTGCTCTGAAATGATAAATCAATATTGCACTGAAGGTCAAACTGTATTGGACAGATTTGACCAAGTCATGAAATTATGGCAACCGATATAGAGCTATAATGTAACTTTATAAATATGCCCAAGTGCCATTTTGCTCTGAAATGATAAATCAATATTGCACCCAAGGTCAAACTGTATTGGACAGATTTGACCCAGTCATGAAATTATGGCAACCGATAAAGTGCTATAATGTAGCTTAATAAATATCTAATCAGTATGTTTGAAGATGTATCCATTTTTTCAGTAGATATATAGTTATCGCCTAATATGGATCTAAACATCCATATTAGACGATCACTTAAATTGCTAAATAATTACATTCTAGTTAAATTAACTGTTATATTTTTTATCAATCAACCTTTAAAACTGTTTCGTTGGTGTAGTGGTAGTTAGCCTATGTGGCTTCGATCGCGAGGTCCTGGGTTCGATTCCTGGGTTCGGTCATGGAATAATTTTGAGCTTTTTCATTCTTCTATGAAATGTTCAGTACATACCAAGCCCGGAGTTTGGAAGTTGGTGGTGTTACACCCCCATGCCTTGGAGATCACGTTAAGCCGTCGGTCCCGGTTCCTATCATCAACATCTGATAGTGATCGTTAATAAATGAAACATTATCATCCTAAACCCGCCAACCCACATTGGAGCAGCATGGTGGGTGTACCCCTATAAGAAGGGAGGCCTGGCCCTGCAGCGGGCTGTTAATAGGCTGATAATGATGATGATGATGATGATGAACCTTTAAAAGGGACATTGTTGTATTTGTTTATTTACACATACTTGTAGAATTTCTTACCTACCTTCAGTTATGATAAGAATTTCTTACCTACCTTTTATAAATCTATAAAAAAATTGTAGTAATAGTAAATTTTTTCTACATTTATGGTACTAACCGTTTAACTGGAGTGCCCTTTTGTTTATCCTGCGCGGGCTGCGCGGCCGGGGTGGACTTATCGCGAAGAGGTGCGATGCGTTCAGGGTGAGGTCGACCGCTCTCAGTGATCGTTGGCGGGGAACTGCCTGTGTCAAATAAATGTAAAATAAAAACAAGAAATGTATTTAAAGTGAGTATAATTATGAATAACTTATACCCTAGGTTAGGGACATGTTGACAAAAACTAATGGCTAAAATTAATGTCTATAAATATACTAGCTGTCCCGGCAAACGTTGTTTTGCATTAAAAATTAAAAAACAAAAATTAGATAGTAGCCGATTCTCAGTCCTGCTGAATACGCATACAAAATTTGGTAAAAATCGGTACAGCCGTTTCGGAGGAGAACAGTAACTAACACTGTGACAGGCAATTTTTATATGTTAGAAGATAATGAATTCCAGATAAGTCAGAAATATAGGGTTATCGATTTTGACATTATTAAGCGCATAATACATTGCGAATAATGCGATACAACGCTCTGTAATCACAAGTTTCAGTTTTCGTTAGTATATCCCCTACATCCAGTATACTCGGGCAATTATGTTATGATGTATTTGTTTTGCAAGGTTGACCAAACTCATCAGTGTAGTGCCAACTCACTTGCCACATAGAAGTCTTTGATCTCGGCCTTAGCTGCCTCATCGGCGATCCTCTTGTTGTCTATGATGAGATGGTACGCTATGGCGAGCTGGTCGTGCGGGTCTCCGCTCAGCAGCGCGTTGTGCACCTCGTGCTCTCGCACGCCGAACTTGTCGCACACCTCGGATATCGCCTCCGTGTCTATGACGCTGCTGTCCTGCGAACATCAATCATCACTCTATCAACATTATTAGGCTGTTGACAGCCCACTACAGGACAAGTAGGCCTAGGATAATATACTAGAGACTGTAGAATCCTATAGCAGAGAAATCGAAAATATCGCCCTTGTTGCATGAACGCCTTTTCTCTACACTGGTCTCTGGTGGCGAATCCCAGGCCAACTGGCCTTATAGAACAGGCGATATTTTTTTTACAGTACACTATACTTTCTCTTTACTGGGTGTTTGAAAAGTATTACAATGTTATAATTTTTAATAATTAGATATCCCCTAGCTTAGACTTTGTTATTTGTGGACAACCATTTATTAATGAATAAACATGGCTTTGACTGTAATTTTTTCTTAAAAAGCTCAAAATCAGCTAATGACAAGAATGCCAAAAGATATAAGATATGATAGACCTCGGTAACATAATGCTAAGCAAAAGAGTTTGTTAGTCTATCATAATTCTAGTAGAACAAATAAAATACTCCATGCAACTAAAATTTTCAACATAACAAGTATTATAAGAGTAGGAGAAATGTATAGGAGATCATGCCAGGTATAACCAAAATACTAAAAACTATAAATACAACATGTACCCAGGATGTTTTCAGAGGAATAATTTAATATTGTTAGTTACCGCTGTTAACCTCAAAACCTTTTCAGCAAAGTTAGTAGGACTCAATAATTGTGATTACCACCTGCTCCACTGGTGAGGGAAACAAATACCCCGGCAAATCTTTTTGGAACCATTCATGTTTTTTGACATCTTCTATTGTCGCTCGCTTCATTGGATCCACTTGAAGCATATTGCATAGAAGGCTTACAACACTTTTGTTTAGGTATTCTGGTATTGGGAATATACCAGATTTGATTTTTCTAAACAATGTAGGCACATGTTCATCGTCGAAAGGCAATGTTCCACAGAGAAGTGCGTAGAGGATTACACCACAGGACCATACATCCACTTCAGGGCCAGCATAGAGTTTTCCAGAGATGACCTATAAAGCAAAGATGAATTGTAAAACTGCTTACATCCCATTCTCTTGGGAATTTTTGGATTAAAAGTAGTAAAATATTTATTTATTTAATAATTCTAGATTTATAAAGTAGTAAAATATTTATTTATTTAATAATTCTAGATTTATGAATAGAATAAGTAATCAGATTTTGTTATAAATATAAACAATAATAAAGTACATATTATGCTATTCTTAAAGTCAAATAATAATAATATTGTTAACAGAACATAAAAATCAAGCTGCGAAAGGGCTAAAACTCAAAGTACAAAGAGGTTTACTTTATATCAGCCCTCTGTTGCTTTATGCCTTACCTCAGGTGCAGCATAATTGGGTGAGCCACAAGATGTCCTCAAAAATTCCCCATCCATCATCATATTAGAGAGACCAAAGTCTGCTATTTTTACATGCATATTGTGATCCAGTAACAGATTCTCAGGTTTCAAGTCCCTGTGGACTATCATGTGTCGATGGCAATAGTCCACTCCAGATATAATTTGTTGGAAGAAGCGCCTCGCTTCATGTTCTTGTAGTTTGCCACGTTTCACTATGTAGTCAAAGAGTTCACCTCCAGACACATATTCCATGATCATGAATATATCTGTTGCTGTAGAAATTACCTGTAATTATAAATATTTGTTACAATGACATGATAGATACAACAGCATATGATGTTGTAGTTTAGTTTGTTGTTTATGTCCACAGTCAATATGGTTAGCTGTTTTTGCCCAAAGGAACAGCACAGCAATGAACTGCAGAATTGTAGAATTGAAATGCAGATGCCAGACTGCACTTAGACTGAGTGGCAGAATATGCAATATTTTAAAAGGCATTTACCTGCTAAAAAACATTTATAATACATGAAGTTAATTATAATATTTGGGGTTAATCACAATGTCATAGTTTGAATTTGAAACTAGTAATGATAAAAATAAGTGCTGATAAAAATACAGAATAAATCTCTAAATTTAGTTTTGAATAAAAATAATGAATTTGCTATACAAATACAATATCCTAAATGTATCAATAATCTATCCTCTAATAGCTCTAAGCATAAAGAATGTTTAAAACTGAACAGGAGGTATAAACTAAAGCAAATTTTAGAGTAAATTTTATATCTCTCTTACCTGATACAATTTAATAATATGGGGATGTCTGAAGAGCTTGAGATTTTGTATCTCACGTCTAATCTTACCGACGACATCAAGAGACTTGATTTTCTGTCTGTTTAGTATTTTCACTGCGACCTTGTGTTTGGTCAACTGATGTTCACCAATCTTGACTTTGCCGAATGTTCCGACTCCTAACGTGGCTCCCAATGTGTAGTGGCCTATCTTCACTATAGGCTGATTGCTACTAGCTACCACCACTGGCTTATCAGACATAATTATTTACGATGAAGATTCTTGCCAAGTTCAAGGATATATTTTTTCAGAATTATTACCAAGCACTTCTGTATCACATGTCAAATAATATATTACGAAAAGTCTCTAATAGCATTAACTTAAAAACAAAGGAATAATTATTGTAAAATATACGAAACAAATAAATTATGAAGGAAATCCAAAAGCTACAACTTTATGAATGTGTGGAATAGGAGTGGGCGATACAAATCATACGCGTTTACTGTACCTATATATTGGTCCAATATCTAATAGCTATATATCAGAAAACACGCTAACTATATATTAGATGTCGACGCGTACGACGCGACGTGTACCCGCTAAGGAGCGTACTACTCTACTGTTTCAATATCATATCAACTCCCTTGAACCAACGGTACGGGCTGTACATATGATATTGAAAAATCTATGATATTCTTACAACTGAAACTGACGAATCGAGCGCCGAGCGTATGAGCCGTATTTAAGAGACACAGCGGTACAAGAAAGACTGAAAATGCGATTATCAACGTTATTTCTAAGAGCCTAAGGCCTAATTTGGAAAAAAATATTAACAACTACCTGGGTAAAATAAATAATTTCAAACTATTTTAAATCTTAAGTTGTAAGTTTTAAAATCTATTTTTAAATAAAAATAATCGTTGTATTGACCTTCGGCCTTGACTTACTCATATTACCCTAATTTTGAACTTGTGAATTTTAAGCCTGCAATAGTTGAGTGTGGAGTTGTGGACTTATATTTAGAAATATTTTTGCTAACATGTTATTACGTTCAGCAGCATGCCGCACTTAATAGCTTTTTACTAAGGTCTAAGTTACCCAAAAGTAGAAAGATGTAATTCAAACAATGCAATGCTAAGCTAACAATGCAATCAGTTATCATGTGACGTTCTTGAGTTTTTGTCACGATTTTTTTCACGCTGCTGGTCAAGGGTCTGAATTCGACCCGTAAAAAAAATTGGGTAGTGTAAAATTTATGGATTGTAGATTTATTTTGTCATTTTGTCACGACGAAAGTAGGTATGTTATGACCCTCTATCTTAATATTAAAAATTATCAAAATGGGATTAGTTATTTACGCTATTCTGATTAGAAAATGTAACAGACATCCAACTGCTAGAGTATGTATTTACGAGTTATTATAGAGTTACTTATATACACGTATTAATATTTTCATTACATATGGAATATCAACAAATCAGCCCTGAAAACGAAAATTCAGCCTGAAAAGATAGGCAAATAAATAAATTGAAGTAATTACACGGTAAACTTTTATCATAAATACGTCTAAAAGACTTACTTTGAAATAGTTCTACACATTCTTACCTTAACTTGGCGCACTATTTTTTATTGCAAGATGCAGGATTAGGCGCAAGTGCGTGAAAGGAATTTCAAGTGTTCTATTTTAAAAAATTAAAACCGATCAATTGTGTGCCATTCGATGCAAAGGGTTCCGTAGTTGTACTTCACTAATTTAGAATAGTGTTATTAATCTCATTTGATTAATTTTCAAAAAACAATTTGAGCGAACATTTCCTTCTCTAAAAACGTTTTTTTAGACGGTTGACTAAAATACTTTTACTTATAAACTAAATTTCACAGCAATACTTTTCCTTTCAATTTCATTACATAAACTGTCGCCGTCAGTTTTTAACCTATCCATAAGCACATTAATTTAGTTGGTAATTTACTGGCCACTTTTTTTAAGTCTCCAGTCAACTTTGACTAAGTCATCTATACATCTCAAAGATTATTTTGAATCAATATGTAATTCTTAGATTATTTAAATATAATGTTGATAACTTAAGGTCTTATCCACACCCTTTTTGTACAATAGAATTAATATTGCATTGTTATTTTTACATAAAATATACATAAAAAGGAGGTAAAAATTTAAGTTTTGAGATTTTTATTTTATTACTTCAAGTATTTTATTGGTGTTTATTCATACTAAATTACAGTTTTTCACAATTAAAAGTTTATGAGATAAATCGCGAACAAAAACATAGATGAACTGACTTGTCGAAGTTATAATAGTTATATTATAAGAGTTTCTTGTTAACTATGCGAACCCTAAAAAAACACTTAAAAATCCCTTAACGCATTCCCTTAAGAAATGAACTTCTAAATACGCATGCATTATTTATATACAAATTAAGAAACATAACTTTAGTAAAAGCCAATAACTATCAATTGCTTGTTGTAAACATATAATTATTGTTAGTCATTCTAATTCAAAGTACCATAATTGCGGTAAATGCAGTCAGTCCTAAGCCTGAACAAAGTATGAAAGAAAGTTCAATTCATTTATTCTAAGTACACCACACTATACATCAATAAAATTAAACAATATTGTAAAATAATAAAATTCAGCAAGATCGCTGCCAATATGACTTAGGATAATATCATCGATAAAAATTCCACTGCCATAAGTTTATATACCTATACGGCTCCCATACAAAATTTAAAGACATCGATATTTCAATAACACGTGCCAAGGTCACGCATGTTCACCCAAAAGATCCCCACAGTTTACCACTTGAGTAGAGACTTACAATACGTCCATACTCCAAAATCAAGTACCTACATAGTTACTTAACTGATGTCCAAAATATTTACTATCAGATGTATAAAACAGTTTTGGAATATCATAGATTCTGGCCAATATATAGATATTAAAATATATAGATTCAATATCGGTTACTCAAATCTGATATATAGATACGATTCAATTCAGCGCAACGACGATATTACCCATGCCTAGTGTGGAAAACTGACTGAAACTGACATTCGGATTGGACTCTGACATAATGTTTATTTTGATCTAATCATAGAGAAGAATAAAACATCTGTACATACCCAGCATAGGCTCTTTGAAGTTCTTTTGATTAAAACATTTTTGATACCTAGGCATATTAAATTTTTTAGGAGTTATTAACAATCATTTTATCCGCATAATGTATTTTCCGTTAAGCTCTTATATGTCAAAAGTACGAAAAACACATTAAAATTACTTGTCTGTGATTCACATAGATGAATATATTTTCTGTGCACCTGCCCCACTGTGCCCCACCCCGCTTCTACCTGTCTGTCGTCTTTCACTGACGAGCTGTCGTATAATGAGAAAAATACTGGATATTTTCAGAAATACTGTTGTTTTTATTAAAAAACTGCAAAATTACGTTTAAATAATGGATAAATGTGGTATTTGCTTAAATTCTGCAGACGTAAGTACCGTTTAATAATGCTTTAAGTCGTTATATCGTATTATACGGTCAATATTTTTTTGTTTTCTTTAGTAAGACTGTTATAAAAATAACGCTAGATCTAGAAATTTTACGAAGTTTAAGCTTGTAAATAGTTTGTTTTGTTCAAATTTGAGTTGTATTTCACTGCATTGTTAAAAAATTTAGTACCTTACTGCAGTTGTAATAAAAAAAACCTGCATTCGAAACCTGCCCGCGTTATTTTTTTTTCTTCCCTCGTCGGTCGGTCTGTTTTTTTTACTGTCTGGCTCTGCGCCGTATAAAAAACATTTGTGTTTGTTTTTTTCTGTTCGCCTCTACCAATTCGAATGCTAGCTTTCTGTTTTCGATATCTCATCGTAATACTTTTAAAAATCGGTGTAGTTTTTTTTTATTGTGTCCAGATTAATAATAAAAGAATACCGGCTCAGTTGGAGCTTTGGTTTTAGTGTAGCAGTTCTAGTAACATTGTTACTTATAAAATATAAACTTTGTATTAACTTCACTTAATATATTTTTTTAACAATAATAATAAATATTGTCTATCTAATTGAAAATTGCAATAGTACAGTATCCACACATATCAAATAGTATATGTTTATTTCACATAGTGAAAGTAATATCACAAACTAGTCTATGAACAACTGCAAAATAGATTGTTTTAAATCTTCATTCAATGTTTTTTATAAACTGCAGAGCATAAAGATTTTGTACCAGATAACACCACACTTAAACTCGTAAATATAGTGGATATTTACAGATAAAAAGATATCCAAGAATAGTGACTATAAAATTCTTAATTTGGTTTAGATGTACAATACAAAAAGTACTGTTGCAGCATGCACAATCTGTGATGTAGTACTGTCCGTCAACATGTTAATAAGTTATTTATATTATATCTCCTACAGCAATTATTTGAGACGGGTAAGGATGGGGTGTACGCTTGCTTCAAATGTCAGCCCTTGGTCCCAGAAGTTACTATAGATGACAACAACCAAGAGGATACAGAAGAGTTGCAGTCTACTTTTAAAGATGAAGTATGATTTTTTAATATGTTTTGAATAAATAAATATTATAGGACAATTACAGAAATCTCTATATAGCCCCAAAGTAAGCTTAAGTAGCTTGTGTTATGGGTACTATGATAACTGATGAATATTTTTATATATATTATACATAAATACTTATAATATATGGATAAACACCCAGATACTGGAAAATATCTATCATCACACAAACATTTTCCAAATGTGGGAATCGAACCTAAAGCCTAGGATGCAGAAGCAGGGTCTTTACCCACTGCAACTCAGCCATCAAATTATAAACATATTTTTATTATTCTAAGAGTTTAAGTTTGAAATTATTTCAAGATCCATAATTAAATTAATAAGTAATGAAATAAAAAAAATATCATTAATAGCCTTGTGAGAACATGAAATAACATTTAACTATTTTTTTATGATCATCTTATTTCTCTTTTAAACATAAAGCTGCTGCTGTGTGAACTCTTTCTTATAGAAAGGGTCACATGTTTTTTTTAACGGTGGTTTACAATACACTATTTTGCCTTGCGCTGTGGACATTTGCTAGTTACAATAAAATATTTTGAACATCAGTTGCAGGAGTCGGACGGCGGGCTGTACTGTGAGATCTGCAACAAATATTTCAACAAGAGCATGCAGTTGCAGAACCACATGCGCAACCACCGCGCAGAGCGACGCTTCGTCTGCACCTACTGCAATAAAGGTACGAATATCATCATCATCATCAGCCTATTTACGGTTCACATTTAAGTCTCGTCACACAGCAGACACAGACTATGACAAAGTGCTGGCCAAAGCCATTCAAAAATTGTAATGTACTATAGTATGTTATTTTATCCAAATAATAAACATAAACAAAGGACTGGAATGCGAAAGCGGGCGAAAATATCTCTGTCCTTATCTTTTGTAGAAAAAAATGTCTGATTTTCAAGTATGACGCATTTGCTTTCTGTCGATTGGATGGCTCAAGTATAGTTATTATTATTAACTAGTTATTTGTATGGTGAGGCCCACCATAGCTTTTACAATATGACTCTTGGATCTTTTGTACTCAAATATAGTAAGTATAACATTAGAATGCGTCACGCCAAGCAGCAGTGGCTCAGTGTGACGTATTTTAACTCGACAACATATTGCTGTCGCATGCTGTTGCTAAATGGTGGGAGAAATCATTAGTAATTTTGAGATATGAGACACATCATGCTTATAGCAGTTGCAGGCAGCACAGCCTTATCACTTACTATTTGCACATTGATGCACTGTTATAAACGTTACGATAAACAATAAAACGCAGAGCTCAGAATGCCTAAATGCCTGCCTGCCTGCGTGGGTTTTTAACATTGTTGTTCTTCTTCTTTCCACATTATGTGCAGCCCCATATTACTTTGACAGTTCCCAATCTATCTCACCTGATGTTAAGTGATGATGAGATGTAAGATGAGATAACTTGTTAGGAATAAGATGAAGTCCACACTCCTTTCGGTTTCTACACATTGTATCAGAACGCTAAATCGTTTGATGGTACATCCTTGTCAGTAGGATGTAACTAGCCACTGCTGAAATCTCCCATCAGACCGAGACCAATTTAGAAAATTTTAATCAACATAGTCGGGAATCAAACCCAAGACCTCCGTATTACAAAACGACTGAGCATACCACTGCGCATTAGAGGCCAGAGGCGAATTTTTTACACTAAGCACTAGTATTTGAGCAGCAGCCTTCTTTGAATATTGTTTATTGTGTTAACAGCTTTCTCTCAATCAAACAACTTGCGCGCGCATCTTCGTATCCACACCAACGAGCGACCGTATAAATGTCAAGAGTGTGGAAAAGCTTTTACACAGGTAAGAAATGTTGCTATTTATTTATATCACAAGATTGTTATTTGAATTTTTGTTAAGTCCGTAACAGAAATATAATTTAGGGGCCTTTTAAAAAAGGGTAACCGTAAGTTAGTTTGTAGCTTTGGATTTTTCAATTTTTTTTTGTCCTTGAAATTGAACTGAATGTAATTTAACTCAGAGGAAATGAAAAAATACGAGTTTTATAATAAAAATATGTGTTTTTTTTAACTAGTCAAATTATTATAACAAGGTAACACGTCATTTTCTTTTGATCCATTAATTATGGGACATTATCCCTGTACAAAATCTGAATTTGCATGAAATTTTGTATGCAGGGGTTTTCGGGGGCAATCAATCGATCTGGCTAGATGTAATATTTAGAAAATGAATAATTTTCAAAAAAAAATATTGAGCAAAGCTCGGCTAGGTACTATATATACTCGTAATTATAATATGTAGTAGTTATTAAGATAAATTTAGATTAGAGCAATAAATTCCATTTAATGAACACATAGGCATCTTCTAGGCGAGTGTGTCCCCTAGGCTGCATCATCAGATGTGACTGCAGTTAGGCGTATGTATAAGTAAAATAATGTTATTTTTCAGGTCACAAATTTAAATAATCATGTACGTCTTCATACTGGTGAAAGGCCATTTGTGTGTCCAGAGCCTGGTTGTGATAAAGCTTATGCACAGGTAACATTGTAGTATTTCGTTAAAGTAGCCTTTTGACGACCTCCGTAGCGCAGTGGTGTGCGCGGTGGATTTGTAAGACGGAGGTCCTGGGTTCGATTCCCGGCGGGGCAAATTGAGATTTTTCTTAATTTGGTCTTGGTCTGGCTGGTGAAAGGCTACCGACAAAGACGTATCGCCAAACGATTTAGCGTTCCGGTACGATGTCGTGTAGAAACCGAAAGGGGTGTGGATTTTCGTCCCACTCCTAACAAGTTAGCCCACTTCTATCTTAGACTGCATCATCACTTAACATCAGGTGTGATAGCAGTCAAGGGCTAACCTGTAGTCGATAAAAAAAAAACTAAATGCACACTGTCGCTGTTGACATATTGTCTGCAGTTGCAGCCACATTACTTAGGTGTTCCAAAAATGTTATAAATAGAACTTTTAGAGAATTGGTAATTGAAATCTACATGCAAATTTTAGTTAAACATAATTTAAATTAAAGGTAAAATATTAAAAACAAAAATGATTTTTGCTATTTTTACTGTAAACATCTGTGACGCTCAAACTGAAAAAAGCGGTTTAACTTACAATGATATGGAATTTTGGTTCAAAACCTTTACTTTGTCCTTTTGAATGTGGCTCAAAAAACAAACAAATAAATAAATAGTAATTGTTTCCAGGTAACAAATCTAAACCAACATCGCAAAAGGCACATAAGCGGGCGACCCATGGAGCCCAACTACGATTGTACTGTGTGCGGCGAACGATTCTCACAAAGAAATCACATGTATATGCACAGGTAATTACTAGAATAAGCACTTTGCAGCTAGAGTTCATACTATAAAAATTATATTATAAATCTTTTCTACACATAGAGAGAGCTCTTTATAACAATAAAAGTTTGATAATTTTGTATGGAAAAAAACACAAGCCTCGCGCAAATGAAGATAACTTACATAATACAAATAAATAAGTAATCACTGCATAAGGGTATTATGGGTGCATCCCAGTAGTACCCTATACCGTAGTCCTATAGAACTGTTGGGACATTTTCCGGGCTGTCAAATTATATCCCAATAGTTCTATACAGTACTGTAGTACAGTTTTTGCTCATGACTTAACTTATAAGTTAAAACTTTATATTATATTAATTTTCAACTTGTATGAAAGGATTAATGAGAGTGGAAGAAGCTAAGGAAGTATGCAAGGACCGAGGCAAATGGAGGGATATGGTCTCTGCCTACCCCTATGGGAACAAGGCGTGATGTTATGTATGTATGTATTATTTTAATTGATATTTCATTTTGTTTTTAACAAAAAAATATCCCTTGCGACAAAAGCTAAGTTGTGTAAAACCAAGTAGTAGTTGTGTCTAAAAAAAATCCTCTTTATTTTAGAAGTTACAGTGGGGACACATTGTACCATTTTGGAAATATCTTTCGCGCAAAATATTCAGTTTAAAAAAAATGATATTACAAACCTCGATATCATTTTTAAAGACCTATCCATAAATACCCCACACGTATGGGTTTAATGAAAAAAAAAAATTGAGTTCCAGTTCTAAGTATGGGGAACGCCCAAAAATTTTTTTTTTTCTATTTTTGTAAGTAATGTTGTGTGAATGAATCTATTTAGTAAATTTCAATAGAACAGTTCATATAATTTTGTGAGAAAAAAGTGGCTGTTACATACAGACGAACAGAAAGACTTTACAAATCTTTAAGGATTTCGTTTGTAGCCATTTGGCTACGGAACCCATAAAAGATAATTCCGAATCATCCACAACGATCGAATTGTTTTCCTTATGTTTAATAAGCAATTCATATATTCGATATAGTGTGTTTAGATACTTCACCATAATGCATTTCAGTTTGTGTGGATACTCTCAAATTTAAGTGGATTTAATCAAAAGATATTTCATATTATACTTATAAAAACTAGGTAATTTATATCTAACGTGCAAACAAGATGTTGATATCGACATTTCTATAATTTTGTCCCATTATTATCTACATAGAACTAATGGGACAAAATTACTAACTCTAACATGGTGTGTCAACAGTTCTATAGTACTAAAATTAGGGGATGGGATGCACCCGGTATTAAAGATATCGATGGCTAAATGTATGGTATTGCTATTTGAATTTTGTTAGGCGCCAGTAGTGAATGTATTACAACACTTATTAAGTGTTGACAAGTTGGCGTTTAAATATTTCTATTATTATAAACAACGTAGCCATTTTATATTTGCAAATGTACAGTATGCAGTAATTGTTTACTTATTTATAACTATTTGACATTCGTTTGCGTCGGGCCTGACTCTATTGGGCATTATCATTTAAAATTTTGGTGCAAATTATGCTAAAGCTATCCCTTTTCCTCTGTTATGCTGTGACTCAGCAATCTGTCATGAAACATTGGGTCGTTCGTCTGTGGACTTAGTTTTAAGTGATTATATAGAAGGAGTAAGTCCACTGACCAAATCTTTTTCCTAAGTCTATTGCTAGGTAAGCATTACCATCTTATCATTGTTGTGGTAATCAGACGAGAGGCGCACTACATCAAGAGCCCCGGCATGCGCGCGAGCAGTCAGCGGCACACGTGCAAGCTGTGCTCCGCCACGCTGCCCAGCGAGAAGAGCTTGCAGGAGCACGTGGCGCAGCACACTATCAAAGAGAAGCAGCCGGAGGAGCACAGTAAGTCCATAGCGACGTACACACTCTGATTAACTATGGGTCGTAATACTATAGTTCGTTCGCGTTTAGAAGGCAGTGCAAGCCTCCTAAAAACCTCCTAACCAATAAAATCTTTTCAACTTACAAGTTCACAGTGACCAATTGAAGACATAGCTTCGAGCGCGACGGTTGTGTCCTGTAATTGGATTGGTTAGGGGGCGGGGTTTGCACTAGCTTTTGAACGCGAACGAACTATACATTTGTTGGGACAGAGTGGGGCGTGTCGTGCGTGTTCTCGTCGTGCGGCGTGCGGCTGTCGTCGCCGCGCGAGCACACCGAGCACCTGCTGCGCGCGCACCAGCTGCGCGTGCTCGCCAACACGCACACGCAGCACCCGCCGCGGCGCGGACGGCCACCCAAGGTACCCGCACTCGCATGTAGCACCTGCCGCCCGCCCAGGAGACGTGCGGTGCTAAGAGGAGCCAATCATTAAAAACTAAATTGTTTGTTGCAGATTTTAAAAGATCCTCTGGATATCGCCGATCATCAGGAATATGAGGAGGTTAGTTAATTTCAAAGCGCAATTTATCGTCAACAGAGGTCCATCCCTAATGTTCTGCTAGTCGTTGCGATCGAGCTCTCCAGCGGGGTCCGAGTCTTATTGTAGACACCCCCTAGAGGTTTCTAGAGATAGGCTGTGATTGGTGACACGTGTCGGAATTATAAGTTATGCTCGTACTGAGGCCGAGTGCGAAAGCGAACGCATGCGCGCGCTTTTAAAGTACTTACGCAAGTCGTAAGTATGGGGGGTTTCACAGCCCCAAAAAATTTAGAGGCATTTATTTTGCAAATACGAAAGTGACAGTTATTTTTTGATTTCGATATTGGGCGAGGCGATATGCCGTTTAATCTACACGAGAGACGAGATATCTTTGTGCGTGTCGTCTTAGCATTTCTGGTCATGAAACTGATCAAAATATTACGTTACAGGTAAAAATTGTTAAAGAGGAACCACAATACGTGCCCAAGTTGAAAGTGCAGAGTCTGTTTCAGTGATACAAGCTATATAATGCAGACATTTAATGACTAGAGTTACAATTACAAAATAATTTCCATTATTTCACAGAGTTTAGTTACAAAATGATGAACCACTATATGTATGTACTTATTATATATATGTCACCGAAAAATAACAAGAACCGTAAATTTCCTAGAACATTTATAAACTTTCGGAGGATTCTAAACGAGAGATAAATTTTATTATTTTACGCGCACATTTTCGTAATTTGATAAACATACCGAACTCACGCGTAAAATAATAAGTAAGCAATAACTAAACATCACGTGCGCTTTGATTGGTTGAATAAGTCACGTGATCCTTTTTGTGTTTTCTTGTAATGTTTTAGTTTTGTAACTATGTTGGTACTGTGAAAAAAGCTTTATTTTACTATGGTTACTAAATTAGACCCATAATGAGCGACTTAGAAGCTGCGGACAGTCAAAATTATGAAGATAGTGGGGTAAGTATTAGAAAAATTGTTGAATTACCACAGAGCTACGAATGTATTATTATATTAATATTGGCCACTACCATGACCAAAATAGTAGAGGTCGGAATGGACAGAGGAAAAAATTAAAAAGATTATTAAAATGATAGAAAGAAAATAAAGGAAGGAATCGCATTTGAATTTAAGAGCAGAAGAAAAAATGACAACATAAATTCAAAAACATTGGTAAAGCTCTTATTTACTAGCTTCTTGTTGGCAACTAGGCTCCAGAATATTTAAAATCTTTCCTTTTTGGCAGAAGATAAGTTTTTATTTCTTATGATTTATGATTGTTTTTTTTAATAAACCTTTCGAATATTATGAACACGATTTATGTTGACTAGCGTTTTATTTGGGTAGAGTGAAGTCATTAGCATATTATGGAAAAAAATAAACCTATATTATAGGTACCAAAATAGTTTTAAAGCAAAAATACCTACCTAAGGTAATTCAAACTGATAAATTTATAGTTGGCAAGTCTGATTGTATGTAAGTCTATGGACACAAGTTTTGCCACTGTCAACATCGACCAATCAGAGAACAATGTTTTATTTGCCGTATTGTAAAGAAGCGTAAAATTAAAAGGTCTTCTGTGATTGGTCGTACCGTTTAGAATCTTACGAATTGATATCCGTTAATTTATAAATTTACAACGAGACGTCGCAAATTGATAAATTAGCGCGTAAGATTATACAATTTAGCTTTCGTTAAGAATCTTACGAAAGTTTATATATTTCCTAGGAAATTTATAAACTTGCGGATCTTATTATCTTCCGGTGACATATATATTATATTCGATAAAAAAGTATTAAAGTGTGTTTTAAGAATATTCAAGAGATCTATAGATATAGATAGTTAACTTCTAAGTATAAGTACTATGAATAATATAAGTGCAATTTAATTTTAATATGTTAATATTAAAATTTTTTTAATATGTTAATATTAAAGTTATTGTATAAGTTGTAAAGAAAACAATTATCATATACAATATATATTATCTATAATAGTTGAATAAGAATTTGCAATAAAATATATATTGTTTAACAAGATCATAAGGATTTATAAATGTTTATTTTTCTGATATTTTAACCATCACAGAGTGCAGAATACAGTAATATTTTCCTATTGAATTCAATAAATTATTTGTGAGTTTATAAAGAGCAAATTTTACTTCATTATGTTATCAAATTTTATTGTATCGCTGTAGTGGATCAACCAGCAACCAGCATAAGCTTATCTCGTCAAGGGAGACCGCGCTTAAGCAAAATAATACTAACGTTGATGACACGACAGAAGTATTAAGACTTGCATCCATATATAAGTATCGTACGCATCGGACGCATCGGATCAAACGGATTATACTATTCGTTCACAGTATCGGCAGCAACGATACTTTGTAATTACGAATAGTATAATTTGTACCGACGCCACTGTCATTCAGATTTTCATTCTTTGTATGGGAACTCATTTAAGTGCGTCCACTAATCCGCGTCGTACGCACGGCACGCATCGCATCGTCGGCATTCCGTATGACGTCATCGACAATGCCGCCGACGCGATGCGTGCTGTACATACGAGGCGGATCAGTACACTTGCTTATATGAGTTCCTATACAAAGAATACTACGATCTGAATAATGCGTTCGATGCGTACGATACTTAAATGCAAACGCAGACGCAAACCTACATAAGTCTACAAATAAAATGTAAGCTACAGAAAAAGAGTTTCTCAAACACGAGCGTAGGAAACTGGTGTTCGTGTTCTTTCTTTCGTTCTTTCTATTACAATCTTCTAAGTTTTAGTTTTTTTTTTATTCTAGGGAGCGATAAGGTTTCACGCACATGAGAAATTTTCTAACTTAGCCTTAGTAACTTTGCCTTGTAGCGTCGCAGCTTACGTTTGTCACGTCTTGCTCTTCATGCTGTACAATCACAAGGTACACATTGTAGGATGAGTTAATGATGGTTTAAGGTTACCAGGCTTAATGTTAAGCTTGGTAAAAATGGGGTTCGCATATTATTAGCGGCCTGTGATATGCCGCCATTTTGAAATCATACTAAAACGAAGTCGCACTCTGAGAGTCATCTAAATTTGATAGGTGATTTTGGATTATCACAACATATATCGAAGATATAAAAGATGTTATATCAATGAATTCTAAAATATAAATGGCGGCCGTTAATAGGCCATCGCTCATACAAAAATCTACCATCATTTACACAAGTGCATCATGTTGATGCATTGCTGACGTTATTTTACATTTTATCGTAGGGTTACTGCGTATTGTTAAAATATTGAATATTTTTAATGATTTGAGCTGGACTCCGAAACTATCTTCACACCGTTTGTAAAGTTATCGGTAAATGTAATTAAATTCGGTCGGATAAGTTGTGATCTAAATATATCACAAGAAATTATTAATGTGATCAATAAGTTGTCTATAATAAGATTTAGAATTTAGTCTGCTTGAAAATGTATGGTCTCGGAAAAGTATTATTTATTATTTTAAAGATAGTTTCTAGGTTTGGTTCGAACCAATGTATATTATTGTTATTTGAATAACGAAATCCGTTGCCTAGTGGGGTTATGCTGTATCAATTTTAAATGCGTATATCATCTTTAGAAACACAATACCTTAAACGTTTGAATATTGTAAATTGTAATACGCCATTGTGTGTACAGTGATTGTTCTTAATCATACAATTTGGGCCAATTTAAATTAAAGGTTTACAAATGGCTTAATGAATTATTGCTATTTGCGGATAAACATCAAAACAAACACAACAAACAAAAAAAACATGTTTACTTACAATTGGTGATTCAAGAGATTATTACAAGGAATTTTACGAAATCTGAATGTTCTCAGATGTTGAACGTACATTTTTCTTATATGGGAAAATTGAATATATTAAATTTAATTTTCCAATATAAGTTAAATATAATATAATAAATTAAATCACGAGAGTAAATAACTCACATCTTTTAGTTAATAATTTATTTATTTTGCTATTTTCCGCGAAAAGGCGACGAATCCAAGCGACAAAGTCACCCTGAATAATTTTACGTACTTTTCACTCTCGACTACATTCAGCGTGACAGTTTCGTAAATAATAACAAAATAGATAAATTAATTATTATTATTCAAACTTCCGCAAAGTAGAGAAAGATATCAACTATATACATACATTTATTTAGCGTGCGCCTGTCCTGTAAATGCATTTACGAGTAACTTTTTGATAAACTATGTGTAATATTTTTTCAAGTAAATAAAACAATGTTTGAATAATAGAAAATAACAGGTTTATTCGTGCAACACAAATAAGACATTCTTAGTTTGTTTATGAGATTTAAAATTAATCATGTTTATTTGTAGATATTTTTTTATAATATTTTTTGTTTTGTACTTTATGTAGAAATACAATATTTTATGTGATGTACCTACTTAGTATCGCCTGCATATCTAAGATAGGTTAGATATTTTATTATATTCGATTCTCGAACTTATGACAGATGAAATATTGGTTTTTAATTTCATTTTAAAATTATATACTCGTATTTAAGTGCTGTAATTGAAAATATTGTTTTTAATATGAAAAGCGTGATAGTGACAGCCATCTTGAATCATGTGTGACGTAGGATTTCATAGGAATTAAAATAGAAACCTTAAGGCTAAGTTACACGACGAGAGTTTATGGAATGCCAGTGACAGTTTCTTTCTACATAGCACACAGCAAAGTTAATATCATAATTACCGTTTTGGTAATTGTCTCAAAGCATTAATATCACTTTTTTAATTTTTTTGTATTGAATATGAAAATTTTGAAGTAGCTGACCAACCGGTGCTGAGGCAGATTATGAATCTGATTATTTCTTGGCAAAATGTTTCAAGGAACTTTTGTTATTTAGCATTTTAGATGTTAAATAGATCGCCGCCTTTTTAATAATCAATTTAACTAGATTGCTTAGCGAAACAGATAGACAGTTGTAGGTAATTAACGGCACATTGATATACAAAAAAATTAAGGACGATTTTGGAATGAAGTTCCTTATCGCGCGTTGTGAAAAGGGGGCTAGACGGAAAAAATTGTCACGAAAAGTTGTAACGATACTTTTTGCTATAGTAAGCTATTGTATCGTTTGGGATAGAAAAGCCACCTGCGATGCGCTGCTGTACGCATTATAACCTCTCGTTATTATTGTGTTAACCAAGTCATACGCATTATAATCTCTCTATTATTGTGTGTAATATTACAATATCAGAACGTATGTATTTAGCAAGCCATATTCTAACCTATACGCTGTTGTGTTTACGAAGTCGAGAGAGTATATATAATTATATATTTATAACTTCGTTCCATCCGGGTATCCCTTGACACCTCTCAACTTTTTTATATAATACTCGGTCTAATATAATTTATTCGTATAAAAAATTACGATTACATGTAAATAGTCTTACTGAACCGTGTGAAAACACAACTCATCAAAAACTTTGTGGCCCTTGATCTCTGTGAATAAAAACAGTTTCTTGGTCATGAAAGTAATAAATTAGCTTATCCAGAATTTATTCTGTAAGAACAGATTAAAAAGCTAGTTCATTACTATATTTTCGTATATCTTGTTAAAAAAATAAAGCTTTTCAAATAACCGGCAATGGAACAGTTGGTGAGCCGTGTTATAGACGTTGATGTGTGTTACTATTATTATAGTTTCTAGTTAGTTGTGACGATCACACTGTGGCTCGCATTTGAGAAACTCTCTTCGTGTAACTTAGCCTTAAGCTTACGACTTTATTATTCCTTTGAAGTTCTCGTCGCTCATGTAGATAGACCTTTATGAGTAAGTAATGATAGCAGGCTTGTAGCTATATTAGTATAAGGTGCAAATGTTCCTACGAGTGTCAGAGTATCGGTTTAGTTATTGGATGGATATGAAGCGTTGTAAGTAGTTGTATAGACGACAATTTCAATATTTCTAGCCTTGTTAAGCGGAGTGTGTGGCGGAGATTTTTCTATTAACATACACTTATCTTAATAAAATATACAATTTTCAATTACTTTTGTACATTTTATTTATTTAAACTACCCGATTACAATATATAGTTTGGTATATTTTGGATTTTAGGAACTACATTTTACAGTTGGTTGGTATAAGCTAGGATTTTCCTAGGCAAAAATGTAAACTAGGGTGAGAAATAAAACACAACAACTCGTTTCTATGTGCTTTACAAATGTAAACTAATTCCAAATTGAGTACTTCATTGCAGACGAGCAAAAGTGCTGACTAAGAAATACACTGATTAATCTAATTACCTAAATATAATTATACAAATAAAAAGAATAAAAATCGAGTGTCTGTACATTAAATTATCTTAATTAATAACGAGGTGAAAAGCTCAGTGAACTTAATTATATGAAAAACTTATGCCCTAATACTGAAGCGACACTCAAGTTCATCTGTACCCTCATCATACGTAAAGCCCTCCTGAATCCGAATAAAATACCGCTAAGACGTCAAGTTCGTGTCATGGTGGCGTATACGATTTTGGAGTTTATGAGATGCTTAGAAATATACCTACCTGCATACTTTACATTTTTAATATATGAGTATCGTTTGAGTAATTCGAGTATTAGACTACCTAGGTATTTAATTGTAAAACCTAGGACCTACAGATTATTTTTTGGTAAGATACTACCTACCTCTGTATTTTTGTGGTTAAGTCAGGGTCTTGTTTCCGAACGAAACGACATAAAATATCCGTCATGTTGGTACCCATGTTGTAGCTCAAGTTGTAGTCGTTTTGGCGCTCATGTAGGTTCTGTTCTTCATGATGTTTGGAATGGCAATGGAGGCAGGCACTTTGAAGTAGACGTTTTATTTTCTATCTTGCGACGATGATCATGTTACAATAACAAAACTACAAGCGCGATAGTTACACTAATTATCTGAAAATTAAGGTTAAGCATTTATTATATTCTCTGCCTTGCCGGATTTTATACCTAATATTTGAGTTTCGATTATACCTCCACTAAAGCCAAACTCGATTGAGAATGCTTGTCAACAAACAAATTTAGAATGAAGGTAGAAAATGCAACACTTTTAATGCTTAATAAATTTAAAATTATGTTTTGTTTTTTTATAAAATTCTATTTAAAAGATATTGAATATATTAATTAGTTTTAAGCTTACTAATCTAATTTATTGTCATGAATTCGTCATTAACAAGTTAACTACAAAAATTAGGTGTAAAATGAGTAGTGATTTCTACTTTCATTTTTAATGTGTTTGTTGACAAGCATTCTCAATCGAGTTTGGCTTTAGTATAGTTAATTTATTCCGGGAATACCGAATGGATTGGACGATATTACGCCTGTCGAACGGTTGCCTGTACTAGGTACATCTAAAACCAACGGAGCTCCCATAAAACTACATTTACCACTTTATCTACAGACAAATAATTTCGTATTTCGGCTTATGGCGGACCCTGTCCACTACATCCAAAGTGGTTTCGATTTCCACAAACCACCTACCTCGTTTTTTTAATTTGATATTTATATAATAATATGTATATCCATCTGTTACCTATTTCAGTACAAAACCAACGTTATGTTGTTGATGGTAGATGTGTGTATTGTTATATATAAGTATATAAAAATAGAACCGACTCAAAACGCACTAAAAAGTAAAAAATAACTGTGTCATTTAGTTGCTTTAATTTACTGAAGCATATCTATGAAATCGGTGCCAGCAAGTTTAAGGAACATTTATTTAACGTAGTAAAGCAGTTTGTGGGTTCTAGACAATGTTATTAAAGTAGAAACCTTTGCTGGCACCGACTCCTAGATATGCTTAAGTAAATTAAAACAACTAAATGACACAGTTATTTTTTAGTTTTTAGTGCGTTTTGAGTCGGTTCTATTTTTTGTTAAAAATTATTACTTTTTAGTGATTCACCGCCACGTAACGTACTCGTATTACACTGTCATAGTATATTATACGGCACTAGTAGCCAAAAAGCTACCGATACCGAGACAAAAACCGAAATCGCTGTAAGCGTGCCTCCAAAATTTTAAAAGTTCCTTTAATTTCCCCAGGATATTATCATCAGATCCTAACATGATGACAATGGGACCACCTTGGAAGTATGCCCTTTCTAATAAAAAAAGAATTATCAAAATCGGACAACTCTGTAAAAAGTTATGCGAGGTCATACTTAAAAAAGAAAAAAATATATGCGTGTCGAATTGAGAACCTCCGTTTTTTTTCGTCGGTTAAAAAATAGCTGTATTTAAGTTTTATTAATAGAAATAAAAATAATATTTACCGTGCATATATTTGATCTTTCAATATCGAAAACTCCCATAGCCGAGTACGCAAATGTGTATAAAAGTAGATAATTATAAAATTTTGTGACCGCTTCCATTAATAAATCACCTTCGGAAGTGACATGTAGCATTATTTGCGCCACAAGGATTTTTGATAGTTTCAACTAGAAACAATAAAATATTAGGTAGATACAGGATCGTCTTTACCATAAGGGAACGCCATCCTCAGGGTGCTCGGAAGAAGCGAAATTTTCTCTCATACATATACTTAGGTATATTTTTTTCAGATATTATCGTTAATATGACACTATAATTTCTAGTGTAGTTTTACAAACCTTAAAACGAAACGAGTTTTTTTATCTACTACTAGTTGGCCCTTGACTGCTATCACACCTGATGTTTAGTGATGAATGATGATGCATTCTAAGATGAAAGCGGGCTAACTTTCGGTTTCTTCACTATATCGTTCTGGAACGCTAAATCGCGTTGCGGTACGTCTTTGTCGGTAGGCTGGTAACTAGCCACGGCGAACCGGACCAGGACAAATTTAAAAAATCTCAATCTGCCCCGCCTTCCAAATTCTCTATCACCTTCCTTAAGATCGTTTAATTCAAAATTCAATATTTTCTCTATTGATTATTAAGATAGATAAGTATAGGTATATTGGGATAGATCTATCTTCCAATGTATCAAAGCACTTACCTGTTGTTGATATTCATGTGCAGGTTCTACTACGATCAAAACTTTTATGGAATGGCCCACTAACCAAGTTCCGAAATATATAAATTTCAAGACTGAAGGTAGCGTAACAACTGCAATGAAATTTAAAAAAAAAATTATGGAAACTATATTAATACTTCACTGTCATCCTTGATGTTATGTGGTTGAATATTCAATACCAAGCCTCCAGATACATAAAAACCAAATAACCTTGTCATATTGCACAAAAAGGATCTACACACATATTTAGCGGAACATCGACTTTGGATCGCGGACCAATGGAGTAAGATATTGTTTAGTGATGAGTGCAGAATTCTCTTAAATCAAATTGACGGCAGGCAAAGAATATACAGACGCAAAGGAGAACGATACATTCAGACAAATTTTGAAACAATAGTTGCATATGGTGGGGGATCAATAATGGTTTGGGCGGGCATTTGTTTGGGAGTTCGCACAGACTTGGTAGTGATTGACAGAGGGAGTGTGACTGCAGACCGCTATATCAGAGAAGTTTTAAAAGAAAATGTCGTACCGTTTGCCCCATCGGTGACGATTTTGTTGTTATGCAGGATAATGCTCGGCCGCATACCGCTCGGGCAACTAAAGCTTATCTTAATGATATGAATATCGCTGTTATGGAGTCGTCGGCGAGAACACCGGATATAAATAGAGCATGTTTGGGACTTGCTGAAAAAAAAAGTTAAGTCCAGAATTCCAGCTCCTGCGAATCGCAGTAGAGGAATAGCGGAGACTATCCCAGGAGACCATCGATACCATAATTCTCAGTATGCCTAGACGGGTAGAAACTTTAATAAGAGGACATGGAGGATATACGCGATATTAATCACCATTTTTCTAATTTAAGTAATTGTTATTTTTTTAATATTAATTTTCACCGTTCCCGGTTACATGAAAAGATCAAAAATGTACCATTTTTGACAAATAGCCTTTACTCGCAAAATCTTTTCTTAATGTGATCTCATTTTAAGTAAAACAAACAAAACTTTAAATAACAAAAAAAGTGTAGTAAGTATATTTTAAAATAAAACCATATTTTTTTAATTAAGGACCTTTTTTATGTTCCGCTAAATATGTCGGTGTTTATTTAAAAAGTACTGTTTCTGGTCAGGCTCTACCTACTTACCTACCTACATGTTTTCTTAAATTACTAAACCTTAGATTACAAAAGCATCAAAGACAATAACGCATCACTTCGTAGAGCAAAAAGATCCTTTATTATTCTTTTTGCAAAAACCTCATAAATGCTTAAGTTAGTACCTATAAGGGTGCAAGTTCATAGCTGACTGTAGACAACTGCAGGGGACGTATCGCATTGACACTATTTCGTATGTACAAATTTCCATAAGGACGGAAAAGGTAGCTTCTCCGTAGAGACTCCGTTACCATACAAATTCATAGAAACCAGTAGTTGTCTGCAATCGGCTACCCTTTGTAAACTCATACGATACCTGGTGAAATTCTCAATACCCAAACAATGTGATTCAAAATATTTGTAAGAGTCACAAGAATATGCGTGATGAAGCCAACCGTGTACAGTAATAGAAGGTAATCTTCGAACTCCTTAAGTTCGGATGCTAGCTTTGTAGCCGCTACGTAGGAATTGTACAGTTGGTGAATTTTATGAGCCAACTGTTGTCTACGGTACGGGATCGTAAAACCTGTAAATATTATAAAAGGCAAATAAAAGGTATGAAAACTAATGAAACTTCTTTACTAAAGAAAAGTAGAGTTCACAAACTAGAGATAGTGGCGTATCAATAAAACATGCAGTGCCGTAACTAGGGAACTGGGTGGGGTCTGAAATTACCACGAACATATCTCATATTTCATTTGTTCAATTAAAATTTTTATTGATCGAATGAAATAACAGAGGATATCACCACATATATACCTACTACATATAAATCAAATCACTCTTAAAAATCTGAACCACGCTCATTTTAGGGATGGATAATTGCGGCACTGAACACTCCCACACAACTCTTAAGAAATAAGAACTAATAATACTTAACTTCAAATTAAGGGTAGATTTTTATACACAGAAAAATAATATTCAATTCTAAATTGGACAGAATATCAAGTGAAATACAACATAAAGAGTTCATTAGTGTCATGGAATTAAAGCCAAACTATACTAAAGCCAAACTCGATTGAGAATGCTTGTCAACAAACAAATTTAAAATGAAGGTAGAAAATACAACACATTTTATGCCTAATAAATTTAAAACTATGTTTTGTTATTTTGAAAAATCTTATTTATAAGATATGGAATATATTATTACTATTAAGCTTACTAATCTAATTTATTGTCATGAATTCGTCATTAACTAGTTAATTTAAAAAAATTGGTGTAAAATGACTAGTGATTTCTACCTTCATTTTTAATTTGTTTGTTGACAAGCATTCTCAATCGAGTTTGGCTTTAGTATAGATGCGGAATGTTTATCAACAAACAAATTAAAAATGTAGGTAGAAACCGCTCAACTATTCATTTTGCACCCAATAATTTAAAAAGAATTAAATCATAGTATTCTTTTATGACAAATAATTGTTAATAATATATATTATTAGGTTAATAAACTTAAAACAATTAATCACAGTTGATATCTTATAAATAACATTTTATAAATAAACCAAAACATGCTTTTCAATTTAATAGGCACAAAATGACATGAATTATCTACCTTCATTTTAAATTTGCTTCTTGATAAACAATTTATATAATAACAAAACGTATGTATGGGTTATTGTTACAATAACAATAAGTATTATTATTACTTATTGACTCACCTCCTTCATTTAATTGGTTCACAACATCTTGGATTTTTGTATTAACAATACGCAATCTGTCGTTCATCAACTCAGCTAGGTAATTAAAGTGTAATTGCAGGACGAACAATATAGTATACACAATTAATCTGTTTATGAGATTGATCATAACTAAAATCATAGTAAAATGACAATATCTTATATTAACTAGTAATTTAGGAAATTAGTAATTTAGGAAAACGTTGATATTTTTTTTCATTTAACTATGTATAACCACATTGCGCAGCGCAAATGGTTTGAAATTTGCTAATACGATTGTGGTGATGTATTGTACCTTAGTATACAAGTTTTGTTAATACATACATAAATAACGCTGCATGATCAACGCCAATGTAAGAAGAGTTATAGTAGAACATAAATGTACTATAATTATCAGCTTATATTTCGTTGGATAATAATTGCTTTCGCCATTCTTCATCTGAAAAGTTATTCAATAGCTATATTGTCACAATTAATGGGAATTGCTAATGTCGTCTAAATGAAAGTACGCATGCCAACCGTACTATATAGAGATACTAGCTTTTGCCCGCGACTCAATCCGAAAAGCCAAAGGAAAAAGTTTCATCGATCTAGCTTCAAAAAGTCAGATAGTTTAAATGTGAAATGTAATACAATCTACACATACCTTTGTAACTTTTAATAAAAAGTTCTCAAGTCTCTTCTGACCGTGAAACACGACAGTCACTATAGGTAAGATTGAGATTACATTATTTAAAAGACGTAATAGTATCGAGTCCTGGGGCATCCCTGACGGAATATACGCAAAGGACGTGTGAACTAAGAAGGTTGATAGGACGCTTATTATGTCTGAAAACAACACTCAGATTATTCGTTATCTAAGGTACCCTAACCCGTACACCAAGTAATAGTAGGTAATGACCAATGCAGGGCTCTGGATTAGTGCTGTAACTATAACAAGTTTTTATGCGCTGCACGTCTGCACGTAGCACTACTTGGGTATCTCTAGGTGATTTCACTCCGCATCAACAAAAAAAGACGTGTGGCACTCTGAGACTGCTGAGGTAAAGCTATTGTATAGCATTTTTTATCAACTTATGTTTACCTACCGACGTCATCGGGACCGTGGCCGAGCGGAAAGGCGCTCTTAGTGCCCGGATTGCCAGAGAGACGCGGGTTCGAATCCCGTCGGTTCCACAATTTTTTTTTTCAAGCGTGATATTTCAAAGTCATTAACTTTTTTTACAAGCGTGGTATTTCAAAAAGTCATTAAAAGTTCTGGTATTTATCGATAGATGGAAAAAGTATTTTTTTTAAGCGTGATATTATAGAAAGTCATTAATTTAAAAAAAAATGACTTTTTGAAATATCACGCTTGAAAAAAAAAAGTCGCCGAGCCGACGGGATTCGAACCCGTGTCTCTCTGGTAATCCGGGCACTTAGAGCGCCTTACCGCTAAGCCACGTTCCCCGATGACGTCGTTGCCGAAATAGTGCTTTTGATATTATGTTTTTGATACTCAGGGGGTGTTAGGTTTTTTAGTTACGGAATTTCTGTATTCGGTCTCCACGCTCAAGGCCCGCGATAAAAGCTATACAATAGCTTAAAAAAAAAGCACTACCAGCTCGGATCAGGTAGGTTTTTTATCGAGTACGGATTAACACTTCCAGTAACAGACATTACAAATAAGATTTTTTTGGATTGTTTGTTTGTGGTCATGGTCTGGTTGTTTCTGCCCCACATCGCTTGCATTGCCCTAGCTACGGCACTGCCCTGGATAGCACATCTACTCGTAGGTATAACAGGACTACAAATTCTTGTAAGCTCCTTGTTCATCATCATCATCATCATCACTATTATTAGCCTATTTTAACGCCCCACTACAGGGACAACTCTTCCTTCTTTTATGAGAGATATGCTAAGCCTCTAAAGCAGGTTGACGGTCTTGGTGATAATTATTGATTCTCAGACGATCACTATCAGATTACTCTGAGGGACGGATGATTAAAACCACCAGCAAGAAAGAGTTCCATTTTCCATCTTTTATAAGGTCTATGATGAAAAAAAACTTACTCAAAAGAAAAACCACAAAAAGCCCATAGTAGAAGTGTGCTTTAGAGAGTCGAACAAATGTTCCCGAGGAGGTGGTTTCAAAGCGAACAGGTGCTAAGCCGACATACTGCGATATTTTCAACAGATATTTGAGGTAACCCTCTACCTCCCACCGTTTGTTTTCAGGTTGCATCATACTTAATGTTCTGCAATAAAAGATGAATTTGTTACAATGTGTAAATTTACATACCTATCTACATACAACTTTTTTTCTGAGTATGCAGTAAGGTCATCAAAACTACTAGAAAAAGCTAGATTTTCTTAATTTAGTCAATAGAGTCAGTGTATATAATTTAAATGTATTTCCTTGCAATTTCACGCTGCTTTAGTGGTGACAAAAATATTTAATATTTGTCAAAACATTCGTAATAAATAGAGAGAATGGACACTCGATTTATTATTTTAAGAAGAAGAAATTTAGGTATTATTTTACTCATTAATTATTTACTAGTAGGTAATAACATAGGCAACCTACAACTACGAGTATGTATGATGCATAAATTCACGGGAATGAGTTAATAAGGCCCCTACCAATCTACCCACATTACCTTCTACAGATATTCAATATTTAATTATGACTCAATATTTACAACTGCGACATGCTTACTACAGAGAAAATGTAACTCAGGTATTTACCTATGTAACTTATTATTGAAATAATTTTAGGTTCTTGCATATTTATTCATTCATTTGTGCTATGTAAAGACAACTTGCAACTAAGTCGCCTAGTAAATATAATTAGGTATTAGCTGGCATTATAATAATATTTTTATGTTGTATCACAGAAGATATTTTAGGTTGTATTTGATACTAGAGGACGGCCGCGGTTTCACTCGCGTAGTGCTTGTTCCCTTGCGAATTAATGGATAAAATGTGACCTTAGTGTTATTCTGATAGCGTAACGAACGTTCAGACAATACATACATACACACTTTCGCCTCTGTAATATTAGTAAGGATTTATTTTCGTTGTTTTGACAAGGTTTAAATACCACAACTACAAAAATCACAACAACAAATACAAAAAGAATATATAAAGAGAAATAGTTTATCTAAATTAGGTATATAATATCATGTGCTAAATAGATTTTTAGATTAATTGAATAGAATACTTAGCATATAGTATAATACATACTACATACCTAATCACGTACCTTATACCTTAGGCAGGTATTTAAATACTTTATTTTAAATACTTTATCATCATCATTAACAGCCAACTGCCCAAAAGAGGGCCAGGCCTCCCTCCTTGTAGGAGAGGGGATATGGAGCGCAGACCCACCATGCTGCTGCAAGACGGGACGGCGGGCTTAATTAACTTCCCGACTCCGGGCTTGGAAATTACAGATAATGTCATAAAAAAATGAAAAGCTCAGAATTATTTAGGCGACCCGACTCGAACCCTGGACTTTGTAATCGCAGCAATATAGGCTAACTGCTGGACCAACGAGGCAGTTAGTTTTAAATACTCAATATGTAATAATTAATTAACAGTTATATTTCGTTTAAGTTTACTTCCCTTACAGTATTACAATATATCTGTTAATTCCTTTTCTTTCTTTATTTATAACCTGTTATTTTTTCCTGATCTTATTTTTCTTAATAGCAAAGTCCACATGTGCTGCAAACAACAACATCAACAGGACAGACAGGAAATAAGTTCAAAAAGTCTTTTATTGTATTTAGATGCTCTACTTCTGTTGCTCCAATATTTTTTTTTTTGTAATTTTACTCAAAGTACTAAGTACAAAGTCGTGTTTTACAAATATGGCATCAATCGACGTGTTGACATTTTTTATGTTTATTACGGCCTGTGTGCAGTGGATTTATAAGACTCGGGTTAGATTCCCGATTGGGCTGATTAAAATTTTACTATATTCGTACAACTGGCTGGTGGGAGGCTTCGATCGTGGCTTATTACTACCCACCGACAAAAACGTACCGCCAAGTAATTTAGCGTTATATTATTATACGATGTCATGTAGAGACCGAAAGGGGTTTGGATTTTATCCTGCTCCCATTAAGTTTGCCTGCTTCCATCTTAGATTGCATCATGAATAAAAAAATAAATATTTTACAAATAGATGACACATTTTTTATTTTTTCGTACCTCATAAGAAAGGAATGATACCTCATAAGATTACGTGGTTGTCGGTATGTCAGTCTGTCAGCTGTTTACCTATTTAGATCATTTGTTTTCAGGAACGCGTGGAGGTGCCAAGTTCTCAAGATTTAACAATAGGTTACTTTAGTAAAGGGTGGTAGGTAGTAGATAATAATTGACTAGTATATAAACTCAGATAATCAGATAAAATAATAAAAATATTCAAAATTAACATGAATGTTAATAAAAATATTTAATAGGAATATAATTGGAAAAGCCTTCGATAGTAATCACTACTTAATTAAGTATAATATGACGTACAGGTACATGAATATCGTAAGCGAAAAAAATCATAACATTTTGCTATATTTAAAACCACTTCGGACCTTGAGCACCACCGAACGACCCAAGAAAACCTCAACTCGATTTACTTTCGTGTTATTGCTGGCAAGTTCGCGTACTGTGATACATATTGTACTTTATTATTTAATAGTTTCTGTTAAATAATTTGAAGTGATTCAAGATTTTGAGGAATAATCCTTTGTGTTTTTAATATTTTTGGATTGATCTCAGCCGTACAGAAGGTTTTCAACCCACGGTTCATAAAGTAAGTGCCCTGATAAGAGCCCTTTGACCTTTCTAAAAGTTTGCCATTTATCATTACTTGTAAAGTTTGTAATTTTTAAGTTTACAATAATTTTATAAATTTGGAAATTAGAGATTAAAAAAATTAAAAAATAAATCTTGTCTGTAAAGGTGATATTTTGAGAGTGTTTTATTATAGATATACAATTAAAATTGTGTAAGAAATATGTTTGGTAATTTTAGAACCCAAGATCTAAGAATGGTCGAGGCAAATATAGGTTAAGTAACTACCTCAGTGTTTTTTTTTAAAAACATTTTTAAAGGTTATTTTAGTAGATAGTTAAATGTAGACCTGTAGAGGTTTCGCGGTCGATCCTGCACTGGGTTTTTGTCCCTCTGTCCGGTCGAGTTGACGTCACATTCAGGTTATGAGAGTAAACGAATAAAATGCTACTTAACTTGTGCAGTTGTATATGACCTGATGATGAAAATAAATGTGCATTATAAAATCTCGGGTTAACTAGTCTTCTGTTGATATATAGATTGCATGCATTCTTAGAAAACGATCTATTTAAAAGCAGAAAATGATTGTTCAGACAGACAGAACAGAAATAAAACAAGGCAGTTTCAAATGGCATTTTTTGACGACCTCCGTGGCGCAGTGGTATGCGCGGTGGATTTATAAGACGGAGGTCCTGGGTTGGATTCCCGGCGGGGCAGATTGAGATTTTTCTTAATTTGTCTTGGTCTGGCTGGTGGGAGGCTTTAGCCGTGGCTAGTTACCACCCTACCGACAAAGACGTACCGCCAAGCGATTTAGCGTTCCGGTACGATGTCGTGTAGAAACTGAAAGGGGTGTGGATTTTCGTCGCACTCCTAACAAGTTAGCCCGCTTCCATCTTAGACTGCATCATCACTTAACATCTGGTGTGATAGCAGTCAAGGGCCAACTTGTAGTTGATAAAAAAAACCTACTACAAAGTACAGAGACCAGTGTCGATTTAGATTTAAAGCGTCAATTGCTCTGCGATAAAAGAAGCGGACTCAATAACCGAGAGTTCATGAGTTCAAAACCAGTTTGCTAGATTATTGTTGTATCCGTAGTCTAAAGTTCAGATAAGTTTTTCAAATTAGTCGTTTAGACTTTAAGTGGAGGGAGAGGAAGGTAATGGTCATATGGAAAAAATATGTTAAATATATTGCTTATAAAAAGAAGATTCTAGAGTGTGGAGTGCAATAATAATATGCAATGTGATACATACGAATACTTACATTTCTTTTTACACTACAAGGACACACTCCATAATTTTGTTATCGAAATCGAAAATGCAATGTAATACCCAGTTGAAAGTTAAAATACATTCAGTTACGGGGATTACATTTATCTTCAATTTTGAAGGTATTATCACAGAGTCCATAATGCATGCATTTTCTGTTCTCTGGTTATTAAAATGTCTATGGTAACAAAATGAAGGAAATGAGTGATAATGCAAATGGATGGCCTGCTGATAGTTAATTTGTTGGACGGAAAGCGACAAGTCGGTTTGGCAAGTCGGGTGGCGCAACTGTAACTTCCGTAGCGTTCGTTGCTAGTGGTTGGTGGGTACGGATAATCAGAGACCTTCGTCCAATACGCCCATACACTATACAGGTGGTATCGTTATATCATCTTTTATTCAATACATAAGCTGTTATCAACAGGCTAAATGACCCAATAAGTATAAATGAGTTAGTACTCCCTAGCCTTTTTCTACTTCGCGAGTCGTTTTCTCAACTATGAGGATTGTGGTACACCAAAGACAAGACTTTCTTTATGCCGATACGCCATTTCTCTCCGTTTGCAGCCTTATGAATGGCACTTGATATGGGCGCCTCTTTTACGTCCTTTTCTAAATCCGTCTATCGTGCCTGGCTACACGCGGGCGTAAAAAAGGTCTCTTTCAGTGACCACTAGTTTTACGATGATGTCTGCATTATTCCTGGCTATGTGACTGAAGTAATCGAGAATTTTCCGGAGGCAGATGTAGGAAAGCTGTGTCTTTACTTTTAATCTATGGAGTCGTTTGTCCTGTGTTCGGTTCAAGATATATTTAGCTTACTTCGTCAAGAACGTATTTCAAATGCGTCAATCCTTTTCCAGTCGGTAGACTTATTCCATGTCTTAGCTCTATAAAAAAAGATGGAGACCAGCAAGTATTCGAACGCATCAAGCTTTAGCGAGGGAATAAAATAGAAATTGAGCTTAAATAGACTTTGAACTTCCTCCTACATATTATATTAGATATCTATGAAAGTGTGTATTTTAAAAATAACTATCCATCTCTAATTCTTTTAAAAAAAGCGTAGATAGAGCTTATATTCTAAATAACGTCCACAGCATAGACCATAGAGTTTTGACTCTACTCCAGTTTCCAACACGGGTAGGTGGGTCTATATACGGTGACTATCACATGATTAAAGACATTAAACGACGACCTCCGTGGCGCAGTGGTATACGGGGTGGATTTTATAAGACGGAGGTACTGGGTTCGATTCCCGACGGGGCAGATTGAGATTTTTCTTAATTTGTCTTGGTCTGGCTGGTGGGAGGCTTTCGCCGTGGCTAGTTACCACCCTACCGACAAAGACGTATCGCCAAGCGATTTAGCGTTCCGGTACGATGTCGTGTAGAAACCGAAAGGGGTGTGGGTTTTCGTCCCACTCCTAACAAGTTAGCCCGCTTCCATCTTAGATTGAATCATCACTTAACATCAGGTGTGATTGCAGTCAAGGGCCAACTTGTAGTCGATAAAAAAAAAACTGGGACCAACGATTCAACGACTTCTCTAAAGGGTTTTCGCAACCAACTTCTTAACTCCAGGTTCCTACTGATGCAAATGTCCTTGACAGAAAGCAAGGCTCAATATTTCTAAGACAAATCCAGGACACTCAAGGCCTTTTTTTACTAAAGGCCCTAACTGAATGCTAATAAAAACTTATTATTAAATATGGAAAGGCAATGTGGTTTTGAAACCTGCTGTATAAGCCACCTCGAGGACGGAAACCCTGTTGTTATAAGATATCCCTTGTGGTTAACGTTAGACCAATAGACGTGTAAAGTTGGACAGAGTAGCACCATTTACTTATAGTTAGTCTATTTTTGGAAGACAGTTTTGTTTTGGATGTAGTATTATAGTGACAAGCAGAAGCAGAGTGTGTAAACTAAAAGAACGTCAGCAAAGCAGAAATTAAATTTTCAATTTTTAGTGATACCTGGGTTAGGCTAGTAACATCAAAATCGGTTTATTAAAAGACCATTGTTAAGCAATCACTCATAGAAGATAAAAAGCATGTTTTTGCTATTACAACGCTCCTTGAGTTTCACACACAAACGTGGTTGTCATACACCAGTTTAAACACTTTACCATTATTATACTTAATTCACTTTGGCGGACAGGCAAAGCGTTGCGACGCGTTATATTTTTTGCCTATAACCTAATGTCCATTCCTGTTTTCCCATTATTAAAGTATAAAGTATAAATATGGAACCATCGCTAGATTTTATTAAGGTATCATAGGTAGGTAATACCTATCTATGATACTTTAATAATGGGACAATAGAGATAATATTTGTACTTATTCGTTTCGACTTGGCGCCAATTTGAGTTGAGCCTTTTACAGCAAACGGTCTTCGGAAAATTAATTAATCTATGATTATACATAAAAATAAATTACAATTTCTGTTATTATGGTCTCTAAGTAATGAGATGCATACGATAGTTAGTTAGCAACTTATGGAACATTCAATTAAGCAATTGCATGCATTCCTAAGAAGGTAATTAAGTAATTAACTGTTTTATATATAAAATTAATGCTATAGCTCCATTTTTGTGTAATTGATATTTTGTAGGTGCCAGTATAAGTCATGGATCGACGAAGCTACATTGGTGCCCTGTTGGCTTTATCTCTGATAGCCAATGCATTCTGTTTACCTGCAAGTGATTTAAGAATTAAGAGACAATCGTCAGATTCTTCAGATGTAGCAGTAAGTTCATTGTTTTTTTACCATTTTTGTACAAATTCTACATTATCATAAAACGAAGTTTATTTGCCTGTCTGTTGACGATAAATTCAAAGACTACTGAATGGATTTTCATGTGGCTTTCATTAATAAATAGAGTGATTTCTTTTTTTTGGCGTTGGTAAATGCATTTATGTATACCGGTCGAGGCTGCGCAGGCAATAGCCAGATAAAATAGATTCCCTAGGAAGGTTTCAGTAGGTACATAATTTGTCAAGGTTTTGTGTAAATTGAAAAAGTCGCCTGGGAACTTTTATAAGCTCCCTTTGAACTGACACAAAAAGTAAATATCTTTATGGATAGCTTGCATTTTTTCAATTTCATCAAGTATTTTTTAAAAAATGCATTTAGGTTATTAATTGAAATTAATTCAGATTTATGGAACAACATCGCAATAGCAGATTGTAGAATTTCACAAGGTTTGCGCTTAGAAAGAGGAGGTATTTTTGTTAAAAATGTTTCACTAAGGCCAAATTAATATTTTTAAAAATATAGCGGAAAGATTCAAATCTGATGTTCTATGATAAGTGAAGAAGTTTAGCATATAACCTTGCCTAATTGTAATAGTTCAGTGCAATACATATTTAATCAGGTAAAGGTCTATAAGGGAATACCCACCTACGATAGGAGGTTGGCTATCTCTATCATAATCTAATTAATTAAGTTAATTAAACGAGTTTTGACGGCCTCCGTGGCGCTGTGGTATGCGCGGTGGATTTATAAGACGGAGGTCCCGGGTTCGATTCTCGGCGGGGCAGATTGAGATTTTTCTTAATTTGTCTTGGTCTGGTGTGAGGCTTTTCGCCGTGGCTAGTTACCACCCTACCGACAAAGACGTACCGCCAAGCGATTTATCGTTCCGGTACGATGTCGTGTAGAAACTGAAAGGGGTGTGGATTTCACCCTACTCCTAACAAGTTATAACCCGCTTCCACCTTAGATTGCATTATCACTTAACATCAGGTGTGATAGCAATCAAGGGCCAATTTGTAGTCAATAAAAAAAAAAATTCTAAACTTCATGTTTAAGTAGATGGAAAGAAAGAAAAGCTTTGAATATCTATACTTCATACTACTATTATTAAGACAAATGTTTTAGTGTGTATGTTTGTTACTGACTGGGTATTGATGAAACTTCATAATAATATAGCTTACATATCAGAATAACGAACGGACGGACGACGCGGTGAACGCCAGAGTGGCTAGTGTGAGATTTTACCGCGTCGATACCGAAAACAGTAAACGCAAATTTGGAATTGGAGTAGCGCCATCTAGCTATAGCGAGAGTAACCGCTTTTTTCTACTATGTAATTTGATGTTACGAGTGAGTACGTTTTTACGTAGTCGCTCGGTGAAAACTCGCACTTGCCCCACTGTAATGTTACCGCTCGCATGCTGTCAGGCGAGGATAAATGGCAGAGATACGCCCACATGTTCCGAGCGATAATGATTAGAAGGGAAAAAAGGAGAGAGAGCAAAAAAGAATACAAGAGGGGTCAGCATGTAGTAATGCAAAGCGGTTCCATGCAGCGATTTTTTCCTCCCAGTATAAAAAAAATATATATCAGAATTACACAGGCCACATTTTTTCCTGAAATTCCCACGGGAACTAGAACTACGGGCAAACCGCAGGCGGCCTTTGTTGATATTACAAATGTGAAAGTAACTCGGTCACTTAATCACGCCTATACTGCTGAACTGAATTAAATGAAATTTGGTACAAGATAGCTTTATCATCATCATTATCAGCCTAATAACGGCCCACTACAGGACCAGGCCTCTCTATTTATAGGAGAGGGGATATGGAGCGTACACCCACCACGCTGATCCAATGTGGGTTGACGGGCTTAGGGTGATAATGTTTCATTTATTAACGATCACTATCAGATGTTGATGATAGCGACCGGGACCGACGGCTTAACGTGCTCTCCGAGCCACGGGTGTAACACCACCAACTTCGAAACTCCGGGCTTGGAGTGTACTGAACATTTCATGGAAGAATGAAAAAGCTCAGAATGATTCCATGACCCGACCCAGGAATCGAACCCAGGACCTTGTGATCGAAGCCACATAGGCTAACCACTAGACCAACGAAGCAGTGACTCCTAGTGTAGTAATATATCATAATCATATCAAGAATTATTAAAAATTAATTCAACGATAAGTATCCATTTTTATTTTACATAAAATAAAAGGTTAAACGGAAGTAGGCGGAAATCCTTTATTGGCATACGAAACATTACATACGATGACATAAGTAGATAATCAAAACAGGCAGTGTAATGGAATGTACCTAAACATGTTTCATTATATATAATTCAGTTCCATCTTTAGGACGTCTTCACTGCATTACACTTGTGTTGTTACTAGGCATTGCTAATAATACCTATGTAATTAGATCTTTACGTAGGTAATTAAGTTAAATAGTGTAGATAATTATTCAAAAATAATCCAGACATTACCTATTGTGTCATTCCTTGCACATTATGGTCTAATTTTCAGTTTTGCAACAGAGATACCTAAAAAAGTTTAATTCTTTAGAACGTGATATTAGCAACTATGAAATCTTAATGAATTAATCTGCTGATTCTTGCGTAGTCTCCTTAGTAAATAAAACCATAGCCAAACTTAACTTGTCAATTAATATAATAAAACCACTCAACTGTCTCTTGAAGATAATTTTTTTGTACAGTGTGACCTTTATACAACACCTTAACTACTTTTTATGAAACTGCGTCAAAAACGAAAAAAATAACTTGCTCCGCGTACGTTCTTACTGCCAAATAAGCGTTTCATTACCGACGGATTGTACACGTTACACAACAGTCAAGACAGACTTCAGCGGCGTGGAAACGCTTAACCACAAATTCTGTATTAAACTATACGTACAAATGTTTCGCCTAAACCACTCTATCTATTGATGAAAATCACATTAAAACCCCTTGCGTAGTTCTAAAGATCTAAACGTAAAGATGGAAGTTGCGTTGTTCCATTTCAGGACGTACTTAAAGTGGTGTTTTTAAGGTCTTTCTAGTTAACAAGACCTTCCTGTATATTTTGTTAGGTCGTACTTAAAAACAATAATTAACTCCACCGGAAGTCTGCATGCCTTGGAATCATTAGGTGCTTAAAAACATTAAAACATGGTAGTATACTGCGTTTAAAGTCTTACAGATCTATTTAATTATTTTCTTAAAATGGAAACAATTAACTTGTATTTACTTAAAACTCACAAAGTGCTTTGCTACTTCGTTAAATAAACTTTCCTTAAACTTGAATGACACCAACTTTATAGATATGGTTCAGTAAAATAATGTAATTAAATGACGCAATCATTTTTAATTTTTAGTGCGTTTTGAAATTGATTTTTTTTTATGAAAAAATTTTACGCTTAAAGCCCTGCGTGCATTGATTTTTGTTTTTTATAAATTATTTCTGACTTTTCGTATAATGATTTTTAATTTAATTTTTTTCAGAATACAGATATAACCGTTAAAGACACCAATGACATTGATGACGATGATGACGACGACGACTTCCCCTCTTACCCACAAAACGATTCCTCAGGCGGCGGTAGCAACTTGTTCAGCTTGCTCAACTTAGTGACAGCTTTCCTTCCAGGATCAAGCAGTAGTTCTGGGGTAAGTAATTATTTTATTGCACTTTTAAGTGACCACTGCCCAGATACTGAAACGTCACTCAAATATTAAGTTATCTCTTGAGTTTAGGAGTTGCCAAGTAGTATATATTAAGCATCTCCGAAACTCAAAATTCGTATACTCAATCATGACTCAACTACCTTTGAGTGGTACTCAAGAGGGTTTAAAGCGAGTGATGAATTCAAGAAACGTTTTAGTACCTACCTATTTGGGCACAATATCTAGAACTTAGGCATTGTTATAGAACAATCATTTTTCCGTAGTAGTGCACTTTTTCCTTTGTCTTTGTACGTAAAAGAAATGCATGGTAATGTTCACATAATTGCACTTCGTATTTTCAATATTAATGTATTGGTTTCGGCATATAGCGGACGGGGCGCGACGGCAATTCGATGCAGGCACGATGTGTGCTTTTAAAAATTACCTACTAGTTAATATAGAATACATCATACATAAGACTTGTTGTGACATATTTTATATTAATTGGTATATTACAATTCGCACTACGACGCGTATAGCGTCGCCGTACCGTCGCATCCACTGTGTGTAAAGCTTTAATGTTTTAAGTATTAACTCTTAAACTTAACATTTAACACAGAAAAAAGATTGACTACTTATTGTGAGTGACAAGTGATTTTCCTGTTCACCGTATTGGAGCACGTTCGTTTTTATTAACACGGCCTTGAACAGTGTGTGTGTGACCTTTGAGTGAAACCATTTATTAGCACTTGCAAAATACTAGGTCGTTGCACTTGCATCGCTAATGGTAAGTGATCATCACTTTATTTATTTACTAATTTTATTAGCACACAATAATTTATTCTAAAAACGAATGCAATAAAAAACTTAACGTTTTCCTAATAGCTTTACAAATTATATTTACTTTAGACGGCCTCCGTGGCGCAGCGGATTGCGCGGTGAGTTTATAAGACGGAGGTTCGGGGTTTGACTCCCTGTTGTGCCGATTGAGAATTTCTTAATAGGTTCAGGTTTGGCTAGCTTCCACCGTGGCTAGTTACGCCAACTAAAGACGTCTCGCCTAGAGAGCCTAGATGAGCTGTCCTTTACGATGTCATTTAGACACGATTGCAGTGAAGGCCTAACTTGTGGTAAATAAAAAAGTGGAATGGTGGCAAGTAACAAGTATACTGGCTACATTTCTGAGTTGGACAGCCAGGCGCATTCGTTACACAAAAAATGAGCCAGCCATTCTATAACCAATCCAGGCTATTCGTGGTTAAATGTTCAGGATGTAAGAATCTATCTATTGAAATAAACATTTTATAAGTATTTCATTTAAGCGTCGATTGACCAATTAAGCTGTTTCATGATATTTTCCAGCAAAAAATTCAGAAGTTCTTAAAAGAAATAGTTAAAAGGAATAAACCTAAAATCATTATTCGTAGAGAAGCCATTGTTAATAACGAAATCAGTAATGAATACAAAGATAACTTCAAGCCGCTTCCAACAAAAAATAATATTGAAACCGAAAATTCTGAAAGTGAATCAAATGAATCTGAGCAAGATTCTGAAGAAAGTTTGGAAAATGGTGAAGAAAAAAATCAGTCTGATGAAAATTCTATTGAACTTGATGAGGACGATGATGATGATTATGACGAACCACCTGGAGGAGGGGATGGTGGGGGAGGTGGCATCCTAGGTCTTCTTGCAGGGCTGAGTGGTGGTGTAAGTTATTTAACATTTTTATCCTCTAAAATTATGTATTAATTGTATAAATTGACGCATTATTGACAAAATGCGCTTTAATGAAATAATAATGATTTTGTAATATTAAGGACTAGTTGGCCACAGGCGGCTCATAAACAACTCTGCTGTTCTCTAAAAAGGTTGACGTAGTTAATTACGATAAAGAAATTGAATTTTCAACTCGTTCATATTTTAGTTTTAAGAACTACTAAAGGGCCAGGCATCTTCCCTTTTTACCTTCTCGCTGCACCTTTGTAGAAAATATATTTAACATTGTAACAATCAATACCCATCTCCGAGTTGAAAATTTATACTGAAATTTCGTGGAAAAATCTTAGATTAATATATAATCAAAGGAAGAAATAATATTTTATTGCCGTATTAATGCCCAGGACTTTATTTAATTTACTTTTCAATTCGTCCACCATACAATAATTAAAAAATGAGGACTCATATACTACATATATAAACCATAATATATCTATTTAGTATTTCTAATTTTATGAAACTTATTTTTCAGGAAGATGATCAATCTGATTTAGGATCACTCCTAGCAACAATAAGCGGTATTATTGCAAATCTTAGTGTAAGTATTTTATATATACTAAAGCCAAACTCGATTGAGAATGCTTGTCAACAAACAAATTAAAAATGAAGATAGAAATCACTAATTATTTTATACCTATTTTTTTTAATTAACTAGTTAATGGCGAATTCGTGACAATAAATTAGATTAGTAAGCTTAAAACCAATTAATATATTCCATATCTTTTAAATAATATTTTTATAAATAACAAAACATAATTTTAAATTTATTAGGCATAAAAAGTGTTGCATTTTCTAATTTCATTTTCAATTTGTTTGTTGACAAGCATTCTCAATCGAGTTTGGCTTTAGTATAGCTGTATGTGGAAGTTGCAGATGTTGCCAATATTTGTCTATCTTCAATTTACTTACAGGGTGACGGTATCGACCTTAATGCTCTGATAGCATCTGGAATTGGACTATTTGTTGGATTGTTGGTAAGTTTTGTAACGGTTAAGGTTAAGAGACAAAGCATTTTTTTAAGAATAAGGAGGTGATTATTACTTATAGAATCAATGTTATATGGAAGACTTTTATAATTTACAGTCTGAAGGCGAGGAAAATCCAGGAGAAATATTGGCTGGCTACCTTTTGACGTCATTAGATACAATCACTGGTGGTGGAGCGGTGCGTTTAGTCTTTATTTTCCATTAAAATTACATGAAAATATATATGTAATACAAGGAAATTAAAATATCTTGTTATTTTTCAGAATAATAACGGCGCCTTTTTTGGTAAATTCTTGAGCAAATTAATAAAAGGCACAAGTGCTGTGAGTATTATACGTTTTGTAATTTAACCTTTATAAAAAGTTTAATGCGTTTATTTTTCGCCTTGCACTTTTATTTCAACAATTTACGCGTACTAGTTTACTCTTCGAGCTGTATACAGTTGTAAGTGTAGTTTCCTTTTCATTCGTAGTAGTTATGAGACAGTTAATTTAGAAAGTCGTTCACTTTTTCATTCGATTAGTCTCGATAACGTAACAAAGGTAATTTCCACGACCATTTTAGAAATTTTAATTGATTGTGATCCGCGGTTACTGCCGTGTTTATACCTACTTAATCTCCTTTCTCTCGGGAACAGTATATTCTCGTACTTCTTGTAGTTTCTCTAGGGTAGGTGGAGTAGTTACCCTGAGTTTGTTTATGTTATTTCTGACAATTATTTCTGATGTACTCATTATTGGTGGGTTTGAAGGATTTTTAGGGGCAGGTTGACTTTATCGCTCGGATCCATAGTCTTTTCGCAAAATATATAAACCATGAACTAATAATAATCAACACTATTAAAAAATTCAGGTTGATCGATCGAGTGGTTAAAACATTTAAGTACAACAAAGTAACACAACTTTGTTTGTGTTTGTTTGTTTGTGACAACAATCTAATATTTTAGGGAGGAGATCCCGAAGCTGACTCAGACGAGAATATGGGAATGAAGGATTCAGCTGGATTCTTCTTGAGTTTAATCATGGGCCTTCTTGGAGAGATGTCAAAAGGCAGTTCAGGATCACATCCCATGCGATGACGTGTTGAGAACGAACCTATATTAACGCACAATTCTGATCTACGTTTTATTTTTTATAAATAAATATTTTTATATGCTTGTTTATTTTTATTTATGTTTATTATTTTAATATACATAGTTCTAGATCTAATAGATGTAGTGTTCTGATATGATGTCGTGTGGAAACCGAAAGGAGTGTGGATTTTATCCTATTCCTAAAGAGTTAGCTCGCTTCCATTTTAGATAGCATCATCACATACCATTAGGTATAATTGCAGTCAAGGACTTACTTGTACTGAATAACAAAAATTTTTAACAAAAAATAGAATCAACTCAAAGCGCACTAAAAAGAAAAAAATAACTGTCATTTAGTTGCTTTAATTTAATTAAGCATATCTACGAAGTCGGTGCCAACTAAGTTTAAGGAACAATTATTTTACGTAGTAAACCAGTCTGTGGGTTCTAGGTAACGTCCTTAAAGTAGAAACCTTAGCTGGCACCGAGTCCTAGATATGCTTAAGTAAATTAAAGCAACTAAATGACACAGATATTTTTACTTTTTAACCGACGAAAAAAAACGGAGGAGGTTCTCAATTCGACACGTGTATATTTTTTTATTTTTTTTTATATGTATGACCACGCATAACTTTTTACAGAGTTGTCCGATTTTGATAATTCTTTTTTTATTAGAAAGGGCATACTTCCAAGATTGTCCCATTTTTTAGTGCGTTTTGAGTCGGTTCTATTTTTTGTTAAAAATTTTTATTTTTTACTTTTTAGTGATTTATGGCCACGTAACGTACTCGTACTATACTGTTATAGTATGTTATTCGGCACTAGTAGCCAAAAAGCTGCCGATACCGAGACAAAAACCGAAAATGCTGTAAGCGTGCCTCCAAAATTTGAAGAGTTCCTTCAATTTCCGCAGGACATCATCATCAGATCCTAACATGATAACAATAGATGGATGTATGCCCTTTCTAATAAAAAAAGAATTATTAAAATCGGACAACTCTGTAAAAGGTTATGCGTGGTCATAAATAAAAAAAAATATATACGTGTCGAATTGAGAACCTCCGCCGTTTTTTTTCGTCGGTTAAAATATATAACAAAGTATGTGGAATACAAAACTCTGAGCGCCTTGAACTAATTTTCTGTCTGTGCAAGCTCAGATAGTTATACATTATTTCTTTCCTATCTTCCCTACTTTCCTTTTCCGTATCAATCCAATTTGATATTTGTAATAAACAATCATTTGTCATTTCGAATAATATTCTTAAATGTGTCTGATTTATAGAAACGGAAGTAAAAAACAATTTTTATGTACTTTAATATGTATTTTCGTTTTACAGGGTCAACAAAAGACACCAGAGGAGGAAGGCCCGTCACCTCTATGGACTCTGAAACTGGACATCTTACGAGCTATATTCCAATTCGGAACTTCTATCCTGGGACTTGCATCTTCATCGTCGTCGTCTTCCGTCTTATCTGCGTCCGGTTAATGGGAAAGTGCCATAATGATAAATAAAGTTTTGGAATGGTACATGTTTACGTGTTTTACAATTTCTTCTCTGCCGTCGATAGAATTTCCAGTTCGGCGATCTGAAATATCAAATTTTGAAAATTATACCAGAGATTTCAATTTATTTTTGTTAGTTAAAAGACAGACGTAGTAAGTTTCAAGGGGGAATATCTAGATTTAAATTAGCCTATATGGTTCTCATATGAGTCTAGCAAGCAAATACAAAATATTTTTACAATCCGACTAGTAGTTATAATATATATACGAGATAAGGCGAAACAAAGTGATAGATAAATAAGAACTATTTGATGTAGGTACGTACTTAGGAAGTTTTATATGCATTTATTGCAATGCTCTTAATTTAAAGTTACAAACAGACTTCAATTTTATTTATTTGTGTAGATTTTAAAGATATTAAGTAGGAACCATCACTTACATTTACGTTGGGTGGTGAAGAAAGGGCAAACAAAATTGCATCGGCTACTTCACTGGGCTGTAACATCTGCTGATTGGGGTCGTGGCTGACGGTCATTTCAGTGCGCACAAGTCCAGGGGAGATACTCTGAAACCATAAATCGTGCTAACATTCAACGAAAAGGTAACCACGTACGGTACGGTAGCATCTCTTCATCTTTCTATCTACACATCTTCGAAGTTAGATTTTTCCTGGTTAATGGACCTGGACACTATTATAATCTTTATACAGAAAAAAATGTAACTGTTCTGGTTGAGTTGACCTTACTCTTTTTCTTTAATCTGCGGAATCTGTGTATCTCCATAATCATTTACTATAATAATCTGTAGTACAGTACCGTCAACCTAGTACGGAGTCTGACCTTACACACTCAGAAGGCAAGTCGTACCACGGCGTAAGTAGAAGGTACCCCGTGAATGTGATAGTGTGTGTTATTTTATTAGGACAACGTTACTCTAGCATAAGGAAAGGAAAATAATAAAGAAAGAAATAGTTTACTATAGATACATTCGTTCCCTATCCAATATGTTCACATAAGCTTTAAATAATTTCACTGACTTTCAAGATACTGTTACTGTACTGTGGTTTGGAAAACCAGATTGGACAGAAAGGGACCAGATTGTATACCTTTTTTATTTAAATAAGTTTTAGTGTAAATTTTGGGCTCTTTACCGTTACTCTGATATTTCTCTTAGCATCGGCCATCTCGTTGAGCAGTGCAGCGGAGAAAGCGGTGACTGCGTGCTTGGTGCTCGAGTAGATATTGAAGTCTGAGTGGAAGGGTATGTAGTGACCGGCCACACTGGAATAACAACAAACAACACGCTTATAGAAAAGAAAGTCAATTATATAATCAGTTATAAAACATTTTTATATGATAACAATAATTATCTGTAGGTAAGTATTTTAGCTTCGAGAAGCTGAGGAATTGCTCCTTACTGTATATTGTGATAAAAGGTATAGAATAGAATAAAAAATGGGAAAGCTACGTTATAAACCAATACAGAGTTTAAAATCTTGTTTGTAAAGACTATAGAAGTCTTTACAAACAAGATTTTATAGATTTTATAGATATATAGAATAGAAGATACAAGTATCTTCATAGTTGATAAGATTAATTCGCGAACTGCGTGAATACTTGCACTACATAGGTATATCGGTACGGCTTAACTAAAGTTACAATATACCTACCCAATAATTAAAACCAAAAGTTTTTGGAATATTTAACTTCATGTAGTTTTTATCAAACGTTTATCAATACTTTTATTTTTAAATTCCAATAAGATTAAGTACTTTATGTGGGTTGGTATAGAAGATAAAAAGCTTAATTTATTTTAATTTGGGATCCAGAAAATACCAATACCATTTTAAAATTATGAACTTTATTATGATTACTTAGGTGGTTATACAGAACATTTGATTTTACCTGTTAATATTTATAATATGACCGTCGAAGTTGCGCTTCGTCATCGAAGTCACAGCTCGTCTAGTACACATCACCATTCCTCTATAGTTAACGTCCATCGTAAGTAGTACATCATCGTCGCTCAGCTTACCGTCAGTGGCATCTGTAATGGTAATGGTAACATTTAACAAAAAGATATTAAATCATCATTATCAGCTTATTAACGGATCACTACAGGGCGAGGTCTCCCTCCATTGTAGCAGAGAAAATATGGAGCGCCACTACACTGCTCCAATGCGGGTTTATGGACTTACGATGATAATGTCTAATTCAATAAAAAGATCACTCAGTCATCAGATGTTGTTGATAGTGACTGAGACAGATGAACGTGCTCTCCGAGGCACGCGTAACAACATTGAAAATTTCGTAGGAGAAATAAAAACTTAGAATTATTTCGCAACACAGGCATTCGAACTCAGGTCCTAATGATGGAAGCCACATAGACTAACCATTAAACCAACAAGGCAGTCCAGGCAAGAGATATTGAATACAAATAACGAATGAGACGCTTATTGGTGTTTTTGAAGTTCCACTATTGAATATTGTAGAGTCAACATCTTCTAAGAATGTTCTGGTTTCAGAGTTTGTTAGTAGGCGTTTGCGGCAAAGAATCGACAGTTTTTATCAAAGAATTGCAAAATAAATTATTTATTATTAATAAAACATAAACTGCCTTTAAATTTATTATAGGGCTGGAGCGATGACCTCCAAAGGATAGGGGTCGCCCATTAGATGCCAAAATACAGTGATAGAGAGAATTGACGCTGCTTAAAAGGGTTTTCGGAGCGCACGTAACACCGTCAGTTCCGGCCAATGTCATAATAATGATCGGTACAGAATAAACATTATCACTCTGGGCCCGCTTAAGTTGTAGCGTGTACGCTCTATATTTCCTCTTCTACAAGAAGTCAGTCTTGCCCTGTGGTAGGCCCAAATAGTTAATAATGATAATAAGCGTGATGATGAAAAGAAGCCATTTAAAAAAGCTTCACCTGTGATTTTCCCGGGTTTAAATATTCCAGCATTATTGACGAGGACATCCGTGCCTCCAAATTTACTCTCGACCCATTCAAAAGCTGCGTCTATTTCTTCTACTTTGGAGAGGTCGCACTGTCGAGAGTAAATCTTGCCCGTTCCTGTCACGTCAGAATTCAGTTTCTGCAAAATAACAGGCCTACAAAATGTCTTAATTATTTAGATTTGTTTACTTAATGACTAGCTTCCGCTGTGGATTCTAAAAATTCCATATTTTTATTGTACATCTAAATTACTTATTGTAATAAAAAAGTTTTTGCATGCTTAAGAAAATTGAAGACTTTGAACCTCAGAATTAATATTTCTGCGTTATGCGTTTCTAATTTTATTTTTTTATTCTAAGTAGGAACTTAAGTGATTTTGAAAAGTCAAGTCTGTCAGTGCGTATACTCTACCACTGATTCGGGAAGCTCCTTCAAAATATGTTCAAAAAAAATAATACAATTTGTAATTTACAATTTACTGTTCATTCATTTCTGGTGTGCAGAAGAAAGCAGAGCCGATTGCTTCCAAAATGCTCTAACGTTATATATAGGACTATATACAAGGATCTTTCCCAATTATTCAAACATGACAACATTATTATACCAGTATAATAATGTTGTCAAGATATTTCTAATAGAACTAATTATATTACAGTCACGAATTCTATAGTAAATTCCACTTAATGAGCAAGTCTCATTGACTTATATGGCGAACACAAGTAGATGTATAGTATGTACTAAAGTATTATATCGACCACATTCTTCAAATGATCAATATCCTATTCGTAATTATAAATAAAGCAAGGTTAGTTTAAATTAAAACAATACCGTACGAAGGTATCAATAATAATGAAATGATGTAATTAACCCACGCAATTTCAATATAGGAATATTGTTTATTTGATCTTTCTTGAATCTTCATTTATTTCTTGTAATAGTTCTTCCTTTTCAAACTATTCCACAAAGCTAACTGTGCCACTAGCAAGAGTTCGTTTTTCGGCATTAATCGGACATGCTTAGAGCCTTCGATTTTTAAAATCTTGGTTGGCTCTCATGTTTGTATTTAAGAAGTCAAACCAATGCTTTATGGAATTGTATTGGAGAAGGAATTTTTCATTTCGTGTAGTAAGTATCTATAGCGCCTTTAAAAGTATCTATTTATCTGTGCTATTAATCAATTTGATTGATTTTAAGTTTACCAATATTACTTTATCTGTTATAGGTACCACTTACGTCAACTAGGTGCCCCCGGCGAGCTAGCCCTACCACTGTCATTCCATTGTCTGCCAGTCTTACAGCCAAGGATGCACCGATTCCGACACTTGCTCCCGTGACTATAGCTACTTTGCCTGACCAGCGCTCCATATCTGATGAAAAAAAACAGATACCTACAAAGATAGGTATAAAAAATTCACTTCCGGAAGACAGTTTCGAATTGTTTGTTAAGAGGTACAGCACAAGCATATTGTGTTTAAAATTAATGTAGAGCCGAAGGAATATTCTGTCCAGTTTTAGTCCTGTTACCTTATTAACAATCAAAAGTAACTCTTGTACGGGAAATAAAATAAATATTGAAAAAGAAAATTTACATTGAAATTCGTTTATTTCGAGTTTACTTTTTTTAAATGAAATAAAAATACGGAAAGAAAGTATAAAATGTTGCACAAGATATTGTGGCATCTCCAAGCCTTTATTTCATCAGCATCATCATCATCAGCCTACTTACGGTCCATTATAGGGCTAGACCTCCCTCCTTATAGGAAAGGGAATATAGACTCACCACGCTGTTACACGAGGGCAACCCGCCATGGAGGCTTAATTTACATCGGGAATGAGAAAATTTACTTAAAGAAAATACATGTATAGTAAATTTCAAGTTTTATCATTTGTTTATCGGGTCTCACTTAAAATTTAAAAACATTGGTTTTAATAATATAAAGATTTTATTTTAAGTTTAGAAAGCTTTTTAATAAGTAATGCGACCAATGAACCTGAGAAATGCGCGGGTATCAAAAGAAATCGTTGTTTTTGGAGAGAAGTCGTAATGTTGGTTTTTTATAGTAATGTTAAAAATTTAAAAGTTGTTTCTGCTCGAATGTTTTTTACCTGATCGCGGTGAAGCGTAAAGAGGGTTATTTGTTTGACCTGATAAAGTATATTATATGTACAATCCAATATGCTTATTGCCAGAAACAGAACAGTGGATTTTTACATATTATTGAATATGAAAATTAACTTGGATAAATTCACGCTGTTCTGTCCCTGGCCGAAATTGTACCCGGCAACGCCGAGCTTCGTCTCTAGCCCGCTTTTAGTAAATTAGACCACACCTGATAGACTTGTATTTTAAATTGTTATATGTTGTTATATAGTTTTAGAATTCAATTATTATGTTTTAAATTGTTGAATAGTTGATTAGTTAATAGAAGTTTAATAACATGTTAAATAAAGTCTCTGACTACGTTAGGGGGATACCGTTAAATATATTAAAAATAATCATTAGATCTTGATTTGTTAAGTTTAGTTTAATTATTACAATAGTAAGTAAATGCAACTTTATAAAATCTTAACCACAATTGGTAACGTAAAGGCATATCTACTCGAAAATGAGAATTTTGTAAAATCATCTCGCAATTTTGGCAAAATAAAAACCTTGCATATCAAATCTCTATAAAATGAATACGCAATAGGTAGAGTTTTAACAAAACTAGAAAAGGAGCGTTCACTTAACATATCAAATAATTTAATAGTCTCTTACTTTTTATATCTGTAGGTATGATGACTTAAGCAACTAACAAAAATTATTTATATAAGCAAATTTGTATAAAACGCACAGATCGCTATTAAATTTTTCCACTAACTAGAGAACCACTTTGCACAGTCTCTCAACTGTATTAACGTCGAAAGTTCAAACAACAGATTTCACTTCGGAGTTTACTAGTGGGAGGTGGCGGCGATTATCGAACTTTTACGGTCTACTAGATATGTTATATCATCATCTACTTCTTGGTTTCCATAATGAGTTATAAAATCAAAATTATTGTTTTCTAATGAAGAAGATATCCTTCTTCAAATCTGAACCAAACGGTTTCAATCTACTTTTGTTTTTTATTGTTTAGGTATTCAATACCGCATTGGTATTTTTAACTAGTTTAGCTATTAGTTTTTTTTAATATTTGCGTGTATTAATATTATTATGTTTATTTTCTCAAAAGGTCTCTTGTTGGATTCTGACATACCTACTTACGGGCAGATTTTCAATACCCTTAACTGTTAACTAAATGTAGATTGAAAATAAATTCACTTGAAACTCCTCAATCGGCTACGGATTTATAACTAAATAAATAAACTATAATTATAATTATTTCTAAAACAATAAATATTATTTTGAAAATAAAATAATTACTATTCACTCATTATTTTGTTGTATATTTATAGGAGGAGGTTACTCACTGATCTGTTAATAACTTCGTCTCTAGTATGTGTCTGAGACTCGAATAAATCTCAATGGGACTTTAATAATAATTTAAGTAAATATAAATTGTGATAATAAGTATATTTATTGTGTGTAACCGGTTTATTACCATATTATCTACATTAACTTCTCAGACAATGCATCTTTTAAGCAAATTATATCCATGTGAACAAACAAGGTCCTATTTGAAAGATGGTGATTAATGTTTTTTACACGCTTTTTATTAGCTTCACTTGTATGTCAGTTTGTCAGTATGTCAGTATGTCAGTATGTCAGTATGTCAGTATGTAACTCTCCGTGGGTAATCTGCGCGCCTGCGGCCTTCCTTGGTTCTGGTAGCCGTTTCTCAGGCTCCCTCTCCGAAATTGAACTCTGATTCCCCGTATTTATAATATTTATAAATAATTATTAGGGTACTCCTCACCTGGCCTTTTGCTAGAATGTCCTGGATTTGGTTCAGGAACGTTCGCTTTGGTCTTTTATATCAGACTATAATATAACTGGTTGCTATACCAGACTAATCTAACTGGTTTTATACCAGACTATAATCTAACTGGTTTCTATACCAGACTATAATCTAACCGGTTGCTATACCATACTATAATCTAACTGGTTTATGCCAGACTATGGTCACTGGTTGCTATACCAGACTATAATCTAACTGGGTTTATGCCAGACTATGATCTGATTTGCTATACCAGAGTATAATCTAACTCGTTTTATGCCAGACTATAATCTAACTGGTTGCTATACCAGACTATAATCTAACTGGGTTTATGCCAGACTATGATCTGATTTGCTATACCAGAGTATAGTCTAACTGGTTTTTATGCCAGACTATAATCTAACTGGTTGCTATACCAGGCTAAAATCTAACTGTTTTATGCCAGACTATGATCTAACTGGTTGCTATACCAGACTATAATCTAACTGGGTTTATGTCAGACTATGATCTGATTTGCTATACCAGACTATAGTCTAACTGGTTTTTATGCCAGACTTCTTCTTCTTCGTCTTCTTTTTTATTAGCTTCACTTGTATGTCAGTTTGTCAGTATGTCAGTATGTCAGTATGTCAGTATGTCAGTATGTAACTCTCCGTGGGTAATCTGCGTGCCTGCGGCCTTCCTTGGTTCTGGTAGCCGTTTCTCAGGCTCCTTCTCCGAAATTGAACTCTGATTCCCCGTATTTATAATATTTATAAATAATTATTTTATTCTCACTAATAAATAAATTACTAGCGACTGTGTGGCCGAGCGGTTTAAGTGCTAAACTGCCCGTACAACAGTCGCTCAGGCGTGGGTTCGAGCCCTGGCAGTCGCAGTTTTTCTGCGACTTCCAAGGCTCGCTCCCGTGCCGACTGTACTCTGGCCAGGTTTCTGTGGTTTCCTTGGTCACTGTGCTAAGGGTGGGGCACAGGCAAGAGCATAGAATAATTGTGAAACGAGCTGAGAAAATATAAAACACATTCGAGTTCATAACGATAAGTCAATTAATTATTAAAAAATAATAAATATAAAAATCGACGCAAGGCGCAGAAGTACTTAAAAACACATAATAAAACTGAAAGCACTAAATTTATTTGTGGGTATCGGATATTTACTTTTAGCAAATGATAAATGAGGATAAAACGTCAAGTCATTCATAATTATCACAGATATCAATTGTAAATATTGAATTTGATGTCGACATTCACTATGGATGACAGTATGAATATTTTCTTCAATCGAAATGCTATACTTACAATGCTGGCAATACATGTTAATCAAAAGAATTCACTTAGAAAAATAAGAATTGTAAACATCGAATGTGAATTCGATGTCGACGCTTACTATGAAACATAGTATGAATATTTTTTATAATCAACAAATAACAGTTTAAAAAAACTAAAAAATCACGCTTTTATAAATAATCCAAACTAAAAAGTAAGAAATAAATAATAGTTTAAAAAAACTAAAAACACGCTTTTTATAGAAACCCAAACTAAAAAATAGAAAATAAATTTTAATAAATTTAAATTAAGAATAGTGTTAAAAATTTCATTAACTATAAAATAATAATAGTGTAAATAAATAAATTTCTTTTATTTTAAAAAAAGCGTGGGGTGCTTTTTAAGATATTATCAAAATGATAATCACTCTACTCATATCTGTCAATAAAATATTTATAACTATATTGACACCATGCACCCCACGCTTTTTTTAAAATAAAATATTTTTTTTTTATTTACACTATTATTATTTTATAGTTAATGAAATTTTTAACACTATTCTTAATTTAAATTTATTAAAATTTATTTTCTATTTTTTAGTTTGGGTTTCTATAAAAAGCGTGTTTTTAGTTTTTTTAAACTATTATTTATTATATATGCACCTAATAGCAATTTGATGTAAGAGTATACCAATTTTCATTGTCTTAAGTAAATAAAATAAATAAATCAAATCTCGTTAATTTTTACATCTATTGCGCCTGATGTTCTGTGCTGCAAAATCGAACTTATGCAACAAACAGATTGCATTAATGTATACCTAGCGGTCTTCTATTCTGTGATTTAAACATCCGTATCCTTATTAATATTATAAAAGCAAAAGTTTGATATATGGATGTATGGATGTTTGTTACTCATTACGCAAAAGCTACTGAATGGATTTTAATCAAACATCACAATCATCATCATCATCATTATCAGCCTATTAACGGCCAACTACAGAGCTAAGCCTCCCTGGAGAGGGGATATGGAGGTTTGGACTTAATGTGCTCTTCGAGGCACGGAGGTGTAACACCACCAACTTCCAGACTCCGAGCTTGGTATGTACTGAATATTTCATAGAATAATGAAAAAGCTCAGAAATATTTTCTTTGGCCCGACCCAGGAATCGAACCCAGGACCTCGGATCGAAGCCACATAGGCTAACCACCTATAGACCACATTTTATCCCGACATTCGCATGGGAACGAGGACGACGCGGGTGAAACCGCAGGCCTTTGCCTCTAGTAGGTACCTAAATATTTAGAAAGGAATTATGCTGATTGATTAAGTCTTAAATGTCAGTGTTGATAATAATTCATTTATTTTGATATTTTCTGCGACATATCCAAACCGGACGATTCCAAGCAACATTGCTATGCGAGCATCCTGTCAAGATATTAATTCTGAAACATTAGAAAATACTAAAATATATTATAAATTATTCATTATTATAAAAAAAATAAGCAAATCCAACTATTGAGAAATTTTCTGAATAAGTGTGCCTGCATAGCAGAGACGCTAACTAACTTGATAGAAAAATTTTCTAACAAAAAATAGAACCGAAGAAGGAAAACTAAACGTAGTAAAAAGTAAAAAACTGCGTCATTTAATTGCTTTAATTTACTTAAGCATATCTATGTAGTCGGTGCCAGCCAAGTTTAAGTTTTAAGTTTTGTGGGTTCTAGGTAACGTCCTTAAAGTAGAAACCTTGGCTGGCCCCGGCACTAGTAGCCAAAAAGCTACCGATACTTACACAAAAACTGAAATCGCTGCAATATGCCTATAAAATTAGAAGAGTTTCTTAAATTTTCCCAGGATAACATCATCAGATCCTGACATGATGACTATGGGACCATATTGGAAGTGTGCCCTTTCTAATAAAAAAACATTTATCAAAATCGGACAACTCTGTAAAAAGTTATGCGTGGTCATACATAAAAAAATATATATATACCTACGTGTCGAATTGAGAACCTCCTCCGTTTTTTTTCATCGGTTAACAAGATACCCTAGTGGCAAATACTCAATTAGTTGGAATAATATACATTGAGTAGTCGTCGATGTAGAGTTATTTAATATCGTAAATTAATCGCATAAAAATGTTGTTGCTTGAACTTGGTAGTTTTTCAAATGTGTAACCAAAAGATCTAACGGCCAACTTGATCTAAACTTGGCTATTTCTACAAATGTACTGTTATGTAGTCTTAGAATGAGTCACATAGTAATCTTTGTACCTTCCACAGCATTGTATTTCATTCAGCTCGCTTATGACTCATGCTCATCACTCACACTCATTCGTCATTTTTGTAGGCTCACTGATAATATTAACCAGATTTGTAGAGCTGCTTTGTCTACAAAATTTTGATTTCAGTGATCACAATATTATAAATATTATTTTCAATAATATGGACGATAAGGTTGACTTAAGTTATACGGTGTACCTCGGCAAATTGATGGAATTATATACTTTGACGTGTGTGCGGGCTCCTATTCTAACTCAATTCAGATTTAAATTAGTTAACTACTTAGTTAAGGTTCCATCAGGGTCGAAACAATTATCATGCACTGCATTGTAAAAGTATAGTACCTACACTAGCCGATCCGAACGTTAAAAATCGCAATCTTTAACAATTTTGCAAAGAAGAATAAAAATTACTTTAGATACGACAAGATGGAAAAAAGTACAGTTATGAATTGTTGTTTTAAAGAAAACAATGAACAAGATATAAGTTTGATGCCTAAAATTGTCTACATTGTATCGTTACGAATCAAAAAGACCGGAAGAATAATATTGTCACTAATAACATTTATTATTGTAACAACTTTGATTCACCGTGAGATACCTAAAGGAAAGAATTACGACTCGGGCAAGGACATTAAATAATAACATACGTGGTAAATAATAAGCTATCATAAGTATATATCAATAAGATATGATAAGATCAACAATTAAGTAGAGAGTAAAAGGTTTGGACCAGGACTCAAAATGTTTTCAATCTGCATTGCGTCTCCCTAAATTTTAGTAAATTTAGGGGTAGTTTACAGTTAGTATCTGTCCCAAAAATATTAAGGGGTCCTGAAAAATTTACTCCGATAATTTTATTTTACGTTCAGTTACAGACGGGACAGCAATTAGTTTATCTATAATGTCAATCAGGTTCAGGTCGTTATTAAAGTTTTAGATGTGTAAATTGTAGCAAAACTATCCAATATTGGTTAGTGTTGTTTAGGCCGTAGGCGGATTATTATTCCGTAGGACAGCAGGATTTCTCAGGAACTACACACAACTGTTCTTCCAACAATTTGCCAAACTGATAATAATTTTGAAAGAGGTCAATAATTTAACATACTACTTTTCCTACGAATTGTTTATACTTTAGTATACAATTCTCAGAAACCGATTACTCACTTAAACCATTGTGGTGACTTTAGAGTTCGGAGGAGTGAGGAAGTCCACAATTACATAAAATTGTCTCCAACTCGTCTAACTAGTTAGTCGTACGTTAAGTGCCGTGGACGACGGACGCTGTGATTTGATATTCTCATTGGTACATCCGAGATGTCACGTCTCTCGATCTTGGTGCTCCTGGCAGTATGTGGGGGTGCTTACTCGCATACATATCATTTGGGAGCATGTCCTGTTGTAGAACCTATGCCAGGATTTGATATGAACCAGGTAATTGCATTGTTTGTTGTTATGTTTGCTTTACCATATGATTCACGCACATTTAAATAACGTTTCTGTGTATTTTGTAGACTAGCTATACCTCACGGTTTCGTTTGCGTATAATTATCGCCTATCCAAAACTAAAATAATTTTTCAATTCAATATTGCAGTTCCTGAGAGTAGCACCTTCAACTAAACAAATAAATTCCTTAGCGTTTCTAATATTAGTATAAGTGGATGGGATCTTACCATCCTATCGTTGTTGGGTTTTATATCTATTGTTTTAGCTTCTTAAAGTAAGAGACATCAGAATTATTCTATAACATATTTTGATTGTTACTTTAAACTAGGTACCCGCATAAACTGAAACGGTCTGTTGGTTTCGAATAAGTAACAGATTGCTTTGTTAAATTATAATTCCTTCAATTGCACTATTTGTGAATGTAATATTTAAACCATATCATGTAATTAAATCCATATTATTAATTAGGTACCAACTGGTTAGGTGCTTTATAGATATTGCACATTTATTAGGTCAAAGGTTATCAATGAACTAAGTATAAGATCTTTATATAGCTATACTTAATAACCTATCTGTATTCAAATGATAATTAATAATGAAGAATATATAAATATAATTAATAATAAATAATTTTTAGATGCATAATTAGAATATCCTTTCACATTTCAAATTACGCTTTTAATTATTTTAATTTTTAGCGCATAATATTAATATTATGATCGAATATAGTTTTTTTTTCAATCAAATCACTCACTAAGGACTTTATTACCTTTTTAGATACCAATAAACCTAACTGGGCCCGAAATACGTTCTGTCTAAAGCAACTTGATGGTTAAAAAGGAAGGAAAGTTCGCATCAAAAAACCGTTCTATATATAATATTCTGAATGAAATCCTTCCAATATTTTATAATATAAGTTAGTCTGAAGTCCGAAGTAGAGATAAATCCAATTAATCAAAGATCGTAGAAATAGGTCCAGCCGGTCTAGAGTACATAAATAGCCAGCTAAGCGTGATATATGTAGGTATACATTCGCGCAGAAGGCATATTTGCCCTGTTGCTTATTTTTCAAACAGAATACTGTACTTTACAAAATCGTTTAGTACGCAGACAATGGTCGACCGTTATAAAGTACTACAGTAACGTCAGTCAACAAAGAACTTGACCAGTGACCTGAGACATTGACTTTGATAACAGTACCAAGTACAGCGTAGTTTGCTTTAGAGTAAACAAAATATTTTTAGGTAAGTACGTTGTATTAATAAGTGGAGACGATTCCTATTTCTACATAGTACACATACATCTACATAGTATAATAGTATAGTAATACATCGAAATATTGAAGAGGCCTTAAAGGCCGCAAATAAACATTGTGTCTTATTTAACAACAAGCAAGCGACACATCATAGAACTGTGTCGTTGGCTCTTTGGTTAGTGACTTCGATGGTTGGTGACTTCGAATCAGTGATCACGACGTCTTGAGGTTGACTCCTTAGTCAGACTAAAAAATGTACAGCTTTGTTTTCTTTGAAGCAATTCTCAGTCCGGTGTTAGGAAGTTTGTGTTTTCCAAAGCGCACAAAGTCGTAGGGTACAAATAATCGGTTACAAAAGTAAATATTAACACCCTAATGTGAGTGCACCAAGATTTTGTTATCATACCCAACGGTTAACATAAGCTAAACGTAATATTTACTGTTCACGACAACCCGTACACCGGTTAAGAACGTAAGCTCGGTTAAGATAACCGCCCGGTTTACGTCCTTAACCGGCGTACGGGTTGACGTGAACAGTAAATTTATAGTAAGCTTATCATAACCAAAGGTTAACATAAGCTAAACGTAAAATTTACTGTTCACGACAACCCGTACACCGGTTAAGAACGTAAGCTCGGTTAAGATAACCGCCCGGTTTACGTCCTTAACCGGCGTACAGGTTGTCGTGAACAGTAAATTTATAGTTAGCTTATCATAACCAAAGGTTAACATAAGCTAAACGTAAAATTTACTGTTCACGACAACCCGTACACCGGTTAAGGACGTAAGCTCGGTTAAGATAACCGCCCGGTTTACATCCTTAACCGGCGTACGGGTTTATTATAAATAGTAAATTTATAGTAACCGTTGGTTATGATAACCGAAATCTTGGTGCACACAGGCCTAAGCCTGCTCACTCGCATTGTAATTGTAGGAACAGAGAATGAATTTAAGCTCCTTATCCCCTCAAGTATAAGCAGTGGGTAAGGCCTGGCCCTGTAGTAGTAGGCTATTAAAATAGTCTCATGATTTGATTTAATTCACTGTATTACATCCACTAGAAATTAATTGCTTCAAGTAACCCGCATGTCCGTTCGTTCGTATACATTTTGAATTCTTTCTTGTTTCAGATGTTAGGAGTCTGGTACGTTATCCAGAAAACGTCCACAGCATCCCACTGCATCACGTACAACTTCACCAGAACCGACGAGCCCGGTGTCTATGAACTGGAACAAGTATCTCAACACTTCATATTGGGATTGACGCCTTTACAACACGATTATAGGTAGGTTAACAGGTGCAATTAATTCATTTTGATAAAGTTACTAACCGAGTGATAATTAGATGCTATTTTATTTTTTGTTCTATTTTGATGTATTTATATAATTTAAATTAAAACTTTAAAAAAAGATTTTGCATTATTAATGTATAGAAAGTATCCGCTGATTTAATAATCAGGTAAACGGCTCAGCACGTATAAATTAATGCTGTGTCTTCTATCGTCCATCAAATTATACATTACCTTTTTACAAATTTTAACCAAATTGGTGGCACTCAAAAATCACTTTTTCAAATAACAATAGGATAGCATAGAATACAAATAAATAATGAGATTGTCCAAAGGACTTTAAGCAAAACCATACTTTGCTGGTCAATGCTTAAAGTCCTTTGGACAATCTCATTATTTATTTGTATTCTCTGATAGACATTAACTAAACATCTTGTTGACAGATATACAGGAGTGTTAACTGTTCCTGACCCATCAGTGCCTGCTCGGATGAAAGTACGATTCCCACTAAGTAAGTCGATTCCTTGTACTCGTATTATGAACTATGACATTCTTATACGTCACATTGATCCAGAGGTTGGCCGATGTCACTACAAATCACGAGACCTTAGACTCGTTCTTTGATGAGGATATAATACATTGAGCTTTTCTTTCTTCCTAGAAGTTTTCAGTAAAAGTTCTTATCCATTCTTCATCTTTAAGCCGTCGTTCTGGATATTATCATAAGTCATGTGATAGTGGGCGTTACAAGATTAAAAAAATATATCAATAAACGGAATAAGGAACAGCATAAAAAGAAGCGCGATCTGGCGCTATAGATAGTTAGCTGTTAATAATTTATTGCTTATAGCTTTGATGAGTCTTGAATTGGGCTTATTTATTGTATTTTGTATTCATTATATTGTCTCGAATGTTTCAGGTGTTGCCGGATCAGCAAGCTACACAGTAATGGCAACTGACTATAACACCTACGCTGCGATATTCACTTGTCAAAAATTAACTTTCGCCCACCGTCGCTCGGCTACCATTCTGTCCAGAACCAAAGAGCTGGACAAGATGTACGTCGACAAGGTAGGATATTGCGCATTAATGCTTCATAACAAAAAAGATCTAAAACAATCATCTCCCTAGAAATATACCTAAGTCTCTGTATAAGAAACACTCCTAATAAAGGCAGATGTACCTACTTCGTAATTAAATAATATAGCAAAGATGTTCTTGTAAATTGATGTTAATTGGTTGAAATACACAGTTTTGACAAATATGAGAAATAAAATGTATTTAGTAATATCTGACATTCTTTTTACGTAAAATATTCAACTTTCCTGATTATGCTTTCGACGATTGAAAGGATTATACTTTGAAATTTTCCAGATGCGCACAAAATTAGCCTCTTTCGGAGTGGACCCATACGACCTCTCTATAATTTCACAAAGCGATTGTCCCAAGCACCCCAACGGCACTACAGAGGGAGTTAATATTAACATCGATTCTAATACTTTCTCGGCCCATAATATCGGCGAAGCTGTCAGAAAAACTGGTGGAGTTATTGGTAAGTTGATCTAATATAATTTGGATGAAAATTTACACGCAAGTGTCATTTAACGGAACTTTATTATCAGTAATGGAAATATTAAATTGATTTGCAACTTTTTGCAAAAATCGACAAATCCAAATTCAACACTGTCAACACCGCCAAACATTGCAGAATTCTGACGATGCTTCAGTTGTCAAGCAACGTAGAGGGTTTGCGGTTTTCTTGGGTAGCGATATTTAATCTTGTTTTCTATTCTGTAATTGCTGTTGTCTCCATAACGTGAAGATATGAAGAAAAGACAGAGAATGAATGACCGTGGTTCAAATACACGTCCATATGATGTTAAAAATCGGGGACCTTATATAAATCTAGAAATAAAATGATTCTTTGTTAGTTATAACTCTTTAGGCACCGCACATGAGGTGAAAAGGAACTAGTCGCTAAACTTCGTCGAGGAACTTCCGTTTAGGGGGAGAGAGCAAGAAAACACTTAAGAAAGCAAATTTTTAAATTCCAGCTGATGGCGTCGAATATGTCGTGGACACAGGCAAGAAGGTGTACCATAAAGTAGCCAGCAGCAAGGAAGACCTCACAGAATCGCCCTCCAACCCTATCCGCAACTACGACAATGATGCAGAATGGTTACCTTAGACATGACATCACAAACAATGTTACGCTATAAGAACTACTCGTAGTAAAATATACAATTTTAGTGCCAAATATCAAAAGCATTTATTTTTGACAATTATTAAATACAGATATAAAATAAATAATTATGTATATTTAGTTAAAGCAAAATGTAAATTGTGATCCGCGGACTCTTATGAATATATTTATACTTCATACCATGTAGGATATAAATAAATAAATGAAAGCAAAAGACAAATAAAATAAGGTGTTTAGAGATTAACGGTATACTAACGAAGAACATCGGTATAAATAAGGTATTTTTAGTTTGAAATCCAAGTGTTTCTTTTTATTATATGATTTTGGATCTGTTTGTTTAAAGTCATTAGGTTATCAATAAAATATTACAATTATAGCAAGTTGTATTATTTATTTGTAAACACTCTCCAATTTGGTATCATTGAATAAATCAGACACATTTATGTACCTAGAAAAGTAAACAATATAATTATGATAACGCTGCTGCGTGCCGAGTGTGAGTTTGTTACCGAACGACTGCGTAAAAACGTAACGCAAATTTATATGGAATTTCAGTAGCGCCATCTAGTTACAGCGAGAGTGAACGCTTTTTTTTCTATATAATCGAGTGGTTACGTTTTTACGCAGTCGTTCGGTGAAAAACTCGCACTTGCCCCACTGTACATATTGGCGAAAAATAGTTCCTGTTGGTTTTGCTTTTGCATAATTATTAAAATCGTTTAAAAAATACACGGGATACCTATATCAAACTATGTAGAAATTGCCAGTAAATATAAACAGGTGAACAATTATTAGCAAGTATAAATACTGTTTGATATTGATAAAGAACTGCAGATCTGACCTGGATTATTGCCAAGTGCTAGTTCAGCCATGAACTAAAAGATTGATGGTGATTAAGATTAAAAAAAGCTATAAAGTACAACAACAAAAAAGATGAGACGTTACAATATTGGGTATTAAAATTATCCAAATTGTAGGAACACTTCAATGCACTTTATTTGCAGTTTATTTATAAGTGTTAAATAAATTTTGGCATCGTTAATGCACACGTCAGACAGTAGACGGCTTGGCCACGATCTCAAGTAGCTGACCCAGTCTATTGCTAATCTCTAATCTAGCACCTGTATAATTACTACTTGTTGTTAAAAATATAACGGCGAAATTATGATTGTAACATAAAAGTAAAGCAGTGATTTTCGACAACTATTCCAACTTCTGTTGAGATATTTTCAAAATGTTAGGTAAGTAATGATCTTAAATTAGTTAGATAGATGCGTATTTTTATATGGAGCCTTTTGGTTAGGCTTTACTTAAAAATGGCTTTGTTTTGAACAATTAATAAATTTGGAAATATATCTTAAGCCACAGTTTGAAGTTAATTTAATACTAAGAAGAAAAACAAATGAAAGAAAAATAATTTTCTTTTTCTTAAAGGCTGCATTTTAATTATTATTTTTATAAACAATTTTACTAATATTATATTTGAAAAAAAAATTGTCGTTAAGATATACAGACATAACTTGGTATACCCTTTCAGGATTTAATACAATCCTCTTTGCGATATTATTGTCCTTTGGAATGGTGAATTGTGCATTTCGAAACTTTGAAACGCTTAAAACACCTGTGAATATCGGTAAGTATTTAACTTCTGAAATATTTTATTTGATTCTAATCATTATTACGTACATAATAATACTAAAGAAACCAATACTTAAAGAAGCTTTCGCTTAATTGTCGGATCAAGGGTCGGATACAGAAGGCAGTAGTCCTTGAAACATCGCGTATTGTGAGGAGGTTCCCCACTCTGGAGCCCTGACCACTGGTTGCTTGGGCCCGCAAAGGCCCCGCAAATGGAGGAGATTTTTTTTTATAAATTTTTAATAGTGTTTTTTATATGTTTGTATTATATACCTATACATTGTTAAAAATTAAAAAAAAATATGTAAATAAAAATAAATGAGAGATTACTGAACTCATTTACATAATTTTAATTACAAAATATTTATATATACCATCAAAATTAATTACAGTTACATGAATTGGTCACAAGTTTAAATGGCTGCTAAGTTATTCTCAAACATTACCTAGATAAGCTTTTTCACTTAGTTACGAAGGAAACATAAATAATGTAGTCACTAACATTTCTGTTGTTGCAAAGATGTTACTTACTTACCTATTCTTTTTTAAGTTTTCTTCTGTATATAATACGCCATTAAAGGCTCTACTTCTATAGAAGATTTAAGCCGAACTCTAACTAGTGAGTACCAAAGGTTTCTTGTATTCTTTGTTTTATCAAAACAATTTTTATTTATTTTCGACTTTCAGGTGTTATTCTTCCACCAAATACTGTAACTGAAATAGCGTTTGCCTCTGCTCTGGCGCGAGCGTCAATGGAGAGCGAACGATATAATTTTGTTATGAAAATCGAGTATGTTCCTTATGGAGACAGTTTTGCAGCGTCTAAAGCAGGTAAGACAAAATAACTAATCCTTTTACAATGGAGCACCATTTTATAGGAAAAATTGAGAAAGTGTCCGGCGATAATAAATGAATTTAATTTCTAAAACTGTGCAAGGATGTAGAGATCTTTAAAATTTCAATAACTTGCTACCATGGCATCACCAATTTGATCATTCAGGACGGATCTTTGTCATACACAGACGACTCTCCTTACTGCTACCCTTCGTGGACATTAGAACAATTTATGAAATTGAAGTGTACCGTATTATTAACACTTTTAGCATGCGTGTTGCTGGAGATTGGTGTTATTGCAATTTATGGGCCGATTGATCCCGTCTCCACTTCTGCTGTTGAAGCTAGATGTCGGGCTGTAAAAGTACCTCACATTCAAGTAAGTGGCCTTTCTATTGGATATTTTATTTTAGCAAACCCCTTAATTTAAGCATTAGCAAATATTTTGTAAGATTGCTATTTAACGTTTTTAGGCAGTGTGGCGTCCACCTCTCCCTAGGGGTTTGGAAAGGCCGTCTCCTCCTGGTATAAACTTGTATCCTGAAGCTGTTGCGCTATCGAAGGCTGTTGCTTTGTTTATCAAGGACAATGACTGGGATAGATATACGCTGCTCTACGATGACGATCACGGTAAGATTTATGTCGACTTTTAATAGTAATAAAACCTCGTCGTGGAGAGTAATAACGCCATGTGTAAAGGCACTATATATGACATACCGCCAAGTAGCATTGCTGTGTCTACTCTAAAGGGCATGATGGCAAGCTGGCATTTTTTATTATATGTTCCTTGCAAGTTCTTCGAAGTATTGCTCTGCTTCTACGGGATGGTTTTCCATTTACTATCAAAACGATAACATAGTGATTTTTAGTCGCTATAATACATCCAACTAACGGTTAACTTAAAACATTTTTTCAAGGATTGATCAGATTACAAGAGATTTTAAAATATGCTGACCCGAGTCACAAGTGGGTGGCACGCAGGTTGAAGCCGGGGGAAGATAATCGGCAGATGCTCAAGGCGTTAAAAGCTTACGGCGAATCCAGAGTTGTTATAGATTGTCCCTCAGACAGAATCCTTTATTACTTGCGACAAGCTTTCGAAGTTAATTTTTTCGAGGATTATATGGTAAGACATTATTAAACTCTTAAAAAAAAAAAAATATCAGTATTCGTTATTCAATGATATCGACATTAGTGAAACGACAGTTAACGTTCTCTCCAAGGCACTGGGAAGTTCACTAAACAATTTTCTGACTTCTAGAAATTACTACTGAAAATTTCTTGAACGGAAGAGAAGCTAAATATTTCACAGCCTGACTCAGGACCTGGTGATCCAAAGCAGCATAACATAAAGCTTACCACTAGGTCTAGTAGTTACCATGGAGAGTAATTATAAATAGTTAATATTAATATTTTGATATGATTTTATAATTCAAAACTAGTATATCACTTATCCAGAGTTACATTTTGATATCCTTGGATGCCCATACTTTGGATCTTCAAGAGTTAAGATACGGACTATCCAATGTCACGTGTCTGAGAATATTCGACCATTCGGATTCGAGAACACGATCTTATCTCGCGGATTGGAAAGCAAGAACGACATCTGATATCAAAATCCCCCACCAAACTCATGAAATAACTGTAAGTTTGAAGCTTTATGTTTTATTTAGGATCGTTGTGTGCAATAACCTTAGTTTACAATACCCACATAAATCTCAGCTTTAATGTCCTATTCAGGCGTCAGTGTTTCCCGACAAGTATTTCAATCATCAATACTAGAGTACTTCTAGGCAATCACTTTCGAATCTAGACCTCGTCACTGCTTTCCACGAGGCATACTATTATTGTTGTCAAACGAAAGCCTATTTAGCTGTAAATGTTAGTGTACTTTTATATAAATGATTATCTTAGGCACTCAAAGTTCATTTACGATTATCAAAACATTTAGGTAGAAGCAGCTTTAGCAAGTGATGCGGCAAGATTGATAACAGATGCAGTGGAAAGTGCAAGTGCAGTTGAATTCAAAATAGAGGCTCAATCTATAACATGTGATTCTGATGCTCAGTGGGAGGCTGGTGAAGATTTTATTAATCATTTATTAACGGTAAATATACAGAGTAAACTTTACTTTGTTTTTGTACATTATTTGAATAAACGAAATCTAGTTTTACTGCAAGAATTCTTATATTTTTGACGTTGTTCTTTTAGAATCCTATGACCGGAATAACCGGACTGATATCGGTCGATAATACAACCGGAGAAAGAATTAACTTCGACGTGGAAATAATGGAACTTTCTAATAGTGGCTTTAACAGAATAGCTCAATGGAATGCAGAAGAGGGGTTCAAATATGCCCGGACAGCTAGTGAAGTATCTGATCTATTGGCCGAAAAATGGCAGAATAAAACTTTCAAGGTTGTATCACGCATTGGAGCGCCGTATCTTGTTGAAAAAAAACCCAAAGAAGGCGAAGTTTTAGTTGGTAATGATCGTTACGAAGGTTATTCGAAAGATCTGATACATGAAGTACTGAAAGAAACGTTGCATCTCAATTATGAGTTCGAGATCGTACCCGGAAATTTTTACGGTTCCTATAATAAAGAGACCAAGAAATGGGACGGTTTAATAGGTCATCTTATAGAAAGGGTATGTCGTTATTTTTATTTCACGATCTGTTTTGTTCATATAAACTTTGAAGCTATTGTTGATCCATTATTTACGGGATATCTTGTATAACATATACAATAAAACTTAAGACATTAAAAGTTAAATACGTATTCAAAATGAATTATTTAATTACACAATTATACATTTACAGAAAGCTGATTTAGCGATTTGTGACTTAACAATAACATATGAACGGAGGGCTGCAGTGGACTTCACTACTCCGTTCATGACTCTAGGAATAAGCATTCTCTATTCAAAGCCTACACCGCCAGAGCCTGAACTCTTTTCATTCCTGAAACCATTTTCGGTAGATGTGTGGATTTACATGGCTGCCGCTTATTTGATGGTTTCGCTTTTCTTACACATTTTAGCTAGGTAATATTTATTTAATATTTTTTTGCATGCTAGACACAAGTACGTGTGAAATGTTGTATTACAGATAATATATTAATTTAGCATCGCAAAACTCGCAAAGGGTTTCCGATTCAGGGTAAAACAATTAAATTTAAAAGTCTTAGTAATTTAAAACTATGAAAAGGTTTTTTTTTATCGACTACAAATGGGCCCTTGACTGCTTATCACACCTGATGTTAAGTGATGATGCAGTCTAAGATGGAAGCGGGCTAACTTATTAGGAGTAGGATAAAATCCACACCCCTTTCGGTTTCTACACGACATCGTACCGGAACGCTAAATCGCTTGGCGATACGTCTTTGTCGGTAGGGTGGTAACTAACCACGGCGAAAGCCTCCCACCAGCGAGACTAAGACAAATTAAGAAAAATCTCAATCTGCCCCGCCGGGAATTGAACCCAGGACCACCGCCTTATAAGTCCACCGCACATACCACTGCGCCACGGAGGTCGTCAAAACGGTGTTTTTGTTCATTTATATTTCATTTACAAATGCTTTATGTCAATACATCTGTAATTTTTTTGCATTTACAGATTGGCACCAAATGACTGGGAAAATCCTCACCCTTGTGACAAATCACCAGAAGAGTTAGAAAATATTTGGCATATTAAAAACTGTTGCTGGTTGACTATGGGTTCTATCATGACTCAAGGATCAGATATTTTACCGAAGTAAAATATTAATAAGTATATTATAATTTAGTTCTGTGTAATAAATATTTTAATTTCATGGATATGTTTAAAACAATTCTTGTTCGCTTATATCCGGTTCCACACAGCGAACGGGTTAAGACGGCAACACGACGCTGGCGTAAGCTATTGAGTTGTTATCAATACTAGTGTTATAAAGTGGTAAAGTTTGTAAGTTTGTAAATAAAGTTCTGTCGGGGCTAATCTTTGGAAAAATTTTGATGAAAACTATATGCATCTTAAAAAGTTCTACAAAAAAGTCCGCAATAGCATATATCTATCTTTTATATTTTGGCAGTTATATACCTTTTTGTGTTTTAAAAAATCATTTAATTCATATGTTTCCGTTTACGTCATTATTTATACAACTAAACTTAAATCCATTATCTAAATAAATTATTTAATAATCACAAGGATATTATAGAGATAAGATTTGCCTTTTACAGTATGTTAATTAGTTATATAGTTTCGGAGGTATTACAAAATTTCTAAAAAACTTAACACTGCTGCTATATTGTCCAAATTAAGTTGACCTCCTCCGTGTGATGTTATACGTACTGAATAGTGGTCAACATTTTGGTACTGATATTCTTTGAGAATTCGATCTTTGATTTTTTCATTCAATTTATTTGGCATGGCAGACCATATTTATATAATATACAAAAAAGTTTGTTCGTTTATTTAAACGGGTTAATCTCTAGATCTGCATGTCGGATTGTAAATTTATTTGTTTGTTATGAAAGCTAGACTCAAAAGTGAAATAGACTATTTAATACAAGCTATATACATTCGCTTGCAGTAAATATATATTGTTAATGTTAATGTACTGTAATATCGTAGGTACAATGTTTAACAAAAATGTAGATCTTTAGTACACGGGACGGGACGGAGGAATTGCTTCAAGGGAAACTATAAAAAAATTAATTTGAGAGGGGTAGCGGGCAATGAGCACTCTTTATATGAAAGTCTGTGTTTAAAATTAAAAGGGTACCTAAGAGGTATTCACGCGGACGAAGTCGCGGGCGACTGCTAGTATACATATATTTCAATGTTAATATAGATGTTTGGACGTGCGCTACATTAAAGTAGTACATTACAACGGCACATGCCGCGTCAGCGACTTTGTGAATATCTATTAATATTACCTTTTACTTACTTATTAATGAGTATTTTAACTACAGGGGTTATTCTACAAGATGGGTATGTGGTATGTGGTGGTTTTTCGCGCTTATCATGTGCTCATCTTACACCGCTAATCTTGCCGCTTTTCTCACCAATGCTGCTATGGATGATTCAATTAAGAGCGTGGACGATTTAGCTGGTCAGACTAAAATTAAATATGGTACGTTGAAAGGAGGTGCTACGTCTTCGTTTTTTAGGGTGCGTTATTATACCTTATACTAATTTTATCGTATCGTTAGTCTGTTATTGGAAGATGATTTAGTTTTGGATGTAAGAGTAAAGTGACATTATAAAAGCGTTTGTGAGACTAAATTAAAGGAATGCCAGCACTGCAGAAAAGTGTCGTTATATTACTTAACGTAAAAGGAAAGACGTGTGAAATCGAAACCAGTTTAAAATAAAATATTCGCTTAGCATCCACTCGTAGATAAATGAAAGGTAATTTATGAAAATGTTTCTGTCATGCTAACATTCCTTTAATGTATAATTAACAATTACAGCAAAAACTATTCGTATCTATCTTATTAACTTTAGCTCTTAGTGGATTTCCTGCAAAGACCCAAAATTGTTGCCTTTTGAACTGCAAATGTTCTATCTTACTTCATAATAATTTCTTTATTGCTTTTTAGCGTTCAAATGTCTCTACTTTTCAAAAAATGTGGGCAGCAATGGAATCTGCCCGACCATCTGTCTTTGTTGCCAATAATGATGAGGGACTTGAAAGAGTTCTGAAAGGTAAAAGAGGTTATGCATTCCTAATGGAGTCTACCGCTATTGAATATCAACTCGAAAGGCATTGTGATTTGATGCAAGTCGGTGGGCTACTGGATTCTAAGGGATTTGGGATTGCTATGCCATTTTGTAAGTATTAGTAGGGCCTTTTCAAATATTTAAATCTTTATAGGGATATGGAGCTTAGACTCGCCACGCTCTGTCGGGTTAAAGATAATGATTACTCTTAAGATGATCACTAACATATGTTAATGATAGTTCAGGGCATGTATTTATTATTATGGGTGTATTTTTCGAATATTTTTTGAGACAAAAACGACCACTATTTAATAGCCCGACCGAACAGGTACACGACCTCGAAAGGGATTGTGATCCAAAGCGACATAGTCTAACTGGGTTAACGAAACGTTAGTTAAATGAAAATAATGATTTAATTAAGGTTTTATTTTAGCATCATCATATCGAACAGCCGTTGATAATGCAGTACTGAAATTAGCAGAAAGTGGAAAACTAGTGGAACTTAAAAATCGTTGGTGGAAAGTACCAGAAGATGAAGCGTGTGTTGTAAGTATTTCACCACCGATGGAAGAAAGTGAGGTGTTATAAGCTTGTCATGTGTCTCACGTATTAGCGGATAAAATTGACGGAATCGGCATGGTTCATAGCTATATTGCATCAGATGTTGAGCAGCTGACGTTTACAGTTCCCTTTCATCCATGCCCGGAGCCCGAGTCGATAAACAATGAAGATCATCCGAAAAGCCAATCCAAACGTATCAGCGTTTTTAAGTATGAACGAAATTATTTTTGGGTCGGCGTGTTTTTATAATATAACTAGCAGTCGCCCGCGACTTCGTCCGCGTGAAAACCTCTTAGGTACCCTTCTAATTTTAAAGAAAGACTTTCATACAAAATGTGTGAAAGTCACATATAAAGTGTGCTCATTCCCCGCTCCCCCTCTCAATTTAATTTTTTTTATAGTTTCCCGTGAAGCAATATCCTCCGTCCTGTCCCGTGTACTAAAGGTCTACATTTTTGTTAAACATTGTATGACATTTCAGTACATTAACATTAAAAATATATATTTATGGCAAGCTGATGGGTATAAGTTGATATTAAATAGTATATTTCACTCTTGAGTCTAGCCTTCAGAATAAACAAAAATAATTTTACAATCCGACACGCAGATAGAGATTAACCCGTTTAAACAAACGAACAAACTCTTCCGTGTACTAAATAGATATTTGAACAAAGATCGAATTTTTAATTCATTATCGTATACATAACATAGATCTAAACTCCCCTCCCGCACGCGCGCCCCCGCCTTGGTGACGCTCACTTCGCAACGCAGAAATAGTAATATTTTAATTTCGCCATAACTTCAAAACCAAACGTCCAATTTTAATCTTTTAAAAACCAAATATTATCTACATAAACTGTACTTAGTGATGAAATAATTTATTTTGATAAGGATTAATAGCATGAGTAAAATAAATGCGTTTAAATGTAGTCCAAAAAAAATTAAGATTTTTAAATAAAAAAATGGTTGTTGTGCCTCACTCGACATAGATAGGTATAGTATGTCGCGGACTTTTTTGTAGATATTTATAAGATCTCCAATTAATTAGAACATTTTATGGTTCTATCTTTTATAGTTTAGACAGCGTACGCAAAATAAGTAACTTTTCTGGATGATTTTTTACACCTTGTGTCCGAAAAACCCAAATATTTTACGGAACCCTATTTTTTTCCAAAATAAAATTTAGCCTATGTTACTCGTAGATAATGTAGCTTTCGAATGGTGAAAGAATTTTTAAAAACGGTCCAGTAGTTTTTGAGCCTATTCATTACAAACAAACAAACAAACAAACAAACAAACAAACAAACAAACAAACAAACAAACAAAGTTTTCCTCTTTATAATATTAGTGTAGATAAACTGATTTCAAATATCTGTAACAACTTGTATATCTGAAATAAATTATACCGATTATGATTATTAGCTTAAATTAATGAGTGGTGATGTTCATAATGTGCTATAATATGAGACGAATATTGGCATTCTATGCATTGACCGCGCTGATACCAGGTCCATTCTAGATTGATAAACTCCGAACAGCACCTAGGACACGAGTGTAGTTTTAAAAGGAGCGCCCAAATGACGTTGTGTTAAAATCTGTTGTTTGTAAATTATATTTTTTGTTGTAGACGGAAGAAGCTACTGAGGAAGGAGCCAGTGCTGCGGAACTGGGTGTGGACAATGTCGGCGGCGTGTTTGTTGTGTTGGGGATAGGGTGCGGCATGGCGGCGGCTATGGGTGGCTTGGAGTTTCTGTGGCATGTCAGAGACGTAGCTGTTGAACAAAAGGTTAGACGATTTCATTTTCATATATGTATCTCGTTATTACTATACCTGTTTTATTTTTTTACTACCATGATGAAAGCTGTCGGATTTTAAATTTTTTTAAGTTGGGGCAAATGTCGTCCTCTGGCTGTATCAACTGATCGACATGTGCCTAGCGCAAAGAACACCACTACCGTCGCTCGAGAGCTGTTCTTTCTGTTTTAAGCTTAGTTAATTTTTCTGCGATTTAGAATTTGCCGTCTCCTGAATTTGTCGCCCGCGGCATGGGCCACGGTTTGCCTTCCTCTTAAGATCTGGGACCGTCTTTCGCTACCCGGAACTGTATGGAGACGCGACGCACGGCATGAAGTATAGTTTGACTAATTCTGCCACACCCTATTGGAACAGTGTGTTGTAAAAGGTGTATCGTCCATTCTTCTTTGGAGTCGATAAAGGACACCCTGTTTCTGTAGTGGGCTGATAATAAAAATTGATGGTTAATAAATTAATGATAGATTAAAATACTGGTTTTTTAATTTTTAGATGACACCTTCAGAGGCTTTTTGGGCTGAATTGACATTCGCATTGAGTTTCTGGGAGACGGAGAAACCTGTTCAGCACGACCGGTCATCATCATCGGGATCCGGTTCAAAGATAGCATCGAGGGCATCGTCGGTTCTCAGATCAGCAGTTGATTTATTTCATCTTGACGTATTTAATAAATAAAATTACAATTTATTATAAACGTGATTTGTGTGCATAGGAATCCTCCTACACTTCCGCGCAACTATACCAGATTTGGACGAGACAGGTCATAGCCTAGATTAAAGCATTGGCTTATCGCTAAAATCAAACGGTAATGGGACCTACGGATAAAATCACGGACGCCCGCTAGTATTTTCTATACATTCTTTATGATAAAACGTAAATCAATGTTGATTAGTTTTGATGGTTTTTAATCACCCAAAAAGGAGTGCCGATATTTTTTTGAACTGTATAAGATCTAAGTGTCTGGTCGTGGTATCCTAGTTTCAAGACATATTATAATGACAGCTTTTTATAAATGACATAATTAGACCTATTATAATATGGTGGTTTATGCTTGAATGTTTACTTTACGAGATGGTTCTAAAAACAAACCATGAGAATAAAGAAAAAAACCAGACGAGAAAAATGTCGACGTTTCGGAATGTCGAAGTGAATAAATACGACTAAGTATGTTTTTGCATTCTATTTTTATTTTGGAAACATTTGTAACACTTAAAGCTTGTATAAATAATAATTCACTTAAATTATAAAAAGTTAAAGCGAAGATACTGCTAACCTACTGTTACTTACTTACCTACTAATGTGTATTTCAAATTTAAAATCAGTTGCAATAAAAATTGTGCTCTAGACAATAATTTATGTAATTAAAGTTCCAGTATGACGACATATAGAGTAGTAGCGCCACCAATTATCTGTAACATAATAACATTAAATAGCTTTATTACGTTCAATGTTTTTTTTCCCTTACATCCTAAGATAGAGATGTTCTTAAACTGCCATAATTCATCAAACAGCGACGGGACCGAACAGTGACCCAAGTCATTGAGTTGAAGTACTAGTGGCGGTTTTCGAACGCACTATTTATGTTGACAATATTGCCATGCCACAGCTATATGCTTGCGCAAGAATCTTTCCCGCTACTTGGCGTACACGCGGAAACTGGGGTTGAAAAATTCGCCCTGCCACACGCAAGTCTCTCCAGTCTCTCGCGGGAATCGAAACACGTTCCAATACGTGAACGCTTAACTTTTAAGAAACGCCTTACTGTAACTATATAGTGAACCAGTGTTAGTAGTGAACCAGTGTAAATTACATTCACAATTATATTGAGTACACAATACACTATTGTTACACAGTAGGGTAACTTCCATATCCTAAATACTACTACAGGAATTAGAGAAATTAGGTCGTTGCATTTTTGTTAGAATTAGGTATATGTTTTAACAGTAAGATTTAATTAGGTATAAACTTCCGCATTTACTCACGCTTTTACCTACGTGTAGCTGAATTCAGGCGCGTATTGCCTATTCAGCAATTAGTTATTTATGTTCGCGCATGACGTAAGTGTACAAGCGGAAATTGTCTGTATATAAAATAGAGGAAAAATGCATTTATCATGTCACTTCATAATTGTACATTAAATGTGTAAACTGCTGTATTATTTATTCCGAACAAGCTGGGCTAATATCTCCCACTAAGGAGCGATCCCACCTTCGCAATAGTGGTGACCCCGACGTAATCTTGCCTCAACTTTCTCTTTATTCTCTGATCGTGTAATTGCCGTAGGCTCCTAACGGGACCCAGCCAGGGTGGGGGTATAAATCAATAGTATATTACAACGGCTCATGTGCCAACGTTACTTCACCGACCCCCTCCGCTGTTTGACCAAACCTTAATTGTAATCTATTACAATCAACGAGCTCTTACTGAGGATATTATGGATCTCCCGAGTGTGCAAATCCCCAGCACTGAGAAGGAGACATCATTGAGGAGTAGCTGCTTGAGGAATGTGTCCGTTGCCTCAAACAAAGGGTCGGCTTCACAAGTCACCTCACACATTACCTGAGCCACCAGTATCTTTGTTTGTAATAACTGGAATCAGATTTAATTACTATTAGATAAGTCCTATAAATAAATAAATAAATAAATAAATAAATATAGGACATTTACACACATCGCTATATAGCCCCAAAGTAAGCGTACTCGTAAGTAGCTTGTGTTAAGGGTACTATGATAACTGATGAATATTTTTATATATATTATACATAAATACTTATAATATATAGATAAACACCCAGACACTGGAAAATATCCATGCTCATCACACAAACATTTTTCCAGATGTGGGAATCGAACCCACAGCCTAGGACGCAGAGGCAGGGTCACTACCCACTGCGCCACTCGGCCGTCAAAAAGTCCTAGTTATACATTAGTTAATATAGTTTGACAGTAGTCAAACCTTTGTAGTAAGGTGACATGTCCGCTAACAATGGGCCTCATAAAAAGGCTCAGAATCCCAGAGCAGATGATGGAGAGTGTAAAGGTTAAGATGTCATATTTAAGTCGAGGACATCCGCAGAAGAACCAAAGTAACCGACATAGCTTAACGAGGCGGATAACTGAAGTGGCAATGGGTGGGACACATAGTTCCGTTGTTTTCCCAGGCGTTGTGGTCCCAAGCTAGAATGGCAACCCCGCCCCAGAAAGTGCAGTGTTGGTCGACCACAGGGAGTCGCTGACCAACGGCTGCTAAGGATCGTTGTGTTTGTAAGGTCCCCTGTCCAGCTGGACGTCTATTGGCTGATATGATGATGATGATATGTAGATATATTATTTAACTTTTTAATAATAAGGCGATAAGATTAACCGAACTGATAGAAAAACATGTTTACCTCTTCCTTAATACGATGACAGGGTTGCACCATCAGTACAGTTCTGTAGTTGTGACACATAAACCAGATACATTCAATCGAGAATGCGTATATGATATCTAAAATGTGACATGACATATACCTATTACTTAATGTTAATGATGGCAGGCCTTAAAGGCCAAATATTCGTCATTGGATAAAACCTTAAAGTTTGTTAGTTTTGGCTTCTATTTTTCTACTTCTTTATATGCCTACTAAGTTTCAAATTATGTCAAGAAAATATACAACGTGCCTTCTATTGCTGCCTCCTAAAACTATCACAATCCAAAGTATATGATAGAAGCAGAGCCTGACGAACTTAAAATACAAAAGGCTAGTCACCAAAGATTTATAGAAACAAAAACATCCATTGTGTAGAAGCCTGCGTTTTTGACTATGTGGAAACTGACCTTAATACAGAGTTGTTGCGGTTGCAAAAAAAAAATGCGGTTGTCATTGATTTCATGTTATCTATATTTAGTGGCATAGATTAAAGACTACTAGATAGAGCCCATAGCGTGTCCACTCGTGAGACAGCAAATCAGCCTTATTGACATGACATGTCAACATTTAATGTACATCATAAAACGTTATGTTTAAAATATCGTAAAAAATAATTTAGTAAACGCATAATTCATGAAATTTGTTAAAAAATAACATATCTAAGCTTTAAATCATCAATCAATGAAGTTTATGCCTACTTACGTATGAAACGTAATTTCTTCGATTTTCTGTTCGCTGCGACTGTTGCAGCCGAAAATATTACAACCCACCATAGCACGATAACGTTTAAATTAATATAGTAACCGCAAAGTTATATTATTTATCAGCAAATTTAATAAAAAGCTAATAATTGCTCAGATATGTCCCTTGTCTGTCACAAATTCCACTCTTGACAAATAATAAAAACGAACACGCTGAAAGGGACAAAAAATAATCTTGTATCACTTTCTAATTAAGGCCGAATGAAATAAGTCTGTCACGCTCTTGAACCTACAGCCGCGTTATGACTCTATCTATTAGTCTTTAATCTATGTTTAGTGGCTAGTAATAGTTTTAGTAAATGCAGGATCATAAAAAATGATAGACTTTGCTGAAAGGGCGCGGGCAGTGGCGGATTTTTAGGAGCGCTGTAATTGAGCTCGCACTGGATGCAAAAAAATGCTGCTTACAGCTCTAGCGGTCACTAACCTGTCTCTAAACGCACAGTTTTTGTAAGATTATTGATAGTTATCACTAGATAAATAGTGACGACAATCAGATGCATGAGTAGAAAGAAGTTCTCAGCATCGTTGAGCTCTCGGACTACGTCGCATGTTCGTACGAAACAGTTGGAGATCTTACGTACTTCTCGAGCTAGTTTCATCCTTGGAGTGACTTTTATATCTGCAACACAAACGTTTTCATACTTTAGACTTTGTATTACAACATATGACATATTGATGATAAAAAACAAAAGGTTAGTAAGAGGGCATTTTTACCCTTAACTTTAAAAAATGGAGTGTCATTACTTCATTATCGTGGGAAGGACATGTTAGTCCTTCAGAGAAACAAAATGGCTTCAATATCATACATTAAATAAAACCTGACAGGTCTAGAATTTGATTCCCGCCTTTTGAATTAGTCTGATTGAAGAAAGGGAATACCGTTCGTTTAAAAAAATATATCTTTTTATTTATTTATTTTTAGCTAACTATCTAGACCAGTGATTTTCAACCACTGTGCCGCGGCACTTTTGTGTGCCGCCAAAGGAGAATGCCAGACAATGTATAGGACTTTAACCCACTAATAAAAATATATTGTACAACAATGTATTATGTATCATTTTATTGTATTTTGTTTACTATTTAATATAAATTACAATTAAAAGCTCTAGAACTCGGAGTATCGACACGAGCCTAACGTTGATTATCGTCCATTTCCGTATTGTTGTTCCGTATATTTGTCACAATGACATGACAGTCAGCAAAGCTTCCTTAAATACATTTTTAAATAGGCTTAACGACTCTGGATACTTGCTTTTTAGAGCCCACTGTTGATGAAAATACAATAAAAACGATTTAAAAGACTAGAACCCAGTGTAACAATAAAGATTTAAAAATACGTAGAGTGTAAATTAAAAGGAAATAGTTCAATTACTTTTTTTAGCACAATTTTATTCCGATGTCCAACAGTAAAAATGACTTATTGTAGAACATTTATATAATAACAGGATATTTTTAGCATATTTACAATTTGTGTTCTTTCTGGGTTAGGATCTGGCATTCTCCTTTCAAAAGTGTGCCACCAAATTTTGCAAATGTATAATAATGTTAAAATTATTAAATTATATCATTTAAAAAGAAAAATATTTTTGACATGAATATAAAAATATAAATTATTTGCTTTCAAAATTTGTGATTCACTTTGCGTCGCATTTTTCAGGAACACATTAGCGACGCAAAGCGGGGTCTTGGTGTATTTAAAATTTTTGTCATAAACTATTTATGCAGTGTGTTGTAGTAAGTAAATAATTTTTATCTTTTTCTTTGTGTGCCGCCAAATTTTGAAATCATTAAATGTGTGCCGCAACAAAAAAAGGTTGAGAATCACTGATCTAGACGCTTGAGCGCAAGCTAGCCTGCGGTAAGCGATCATGCAGCCTTCGGTGGTATGCGCTAGCCTAGAAGATGCCCTATTCACTCTCGTCTTATAGATACCCATATTAGGCATAGATAGTAGAAAAAACGGAGACTGGATGGGCATTCCAAATTTTAACAGCGTAGAGGGAATGAGAGACCAAACCGTTTAGTACGTGTCCAAGGGATATGGACTACGTAACAGTATAAAATGGATAGTATTGTTATATTGTATCACACTTAATAGATAAATAAATAAATAAATATTATAGGACAATTACACACATCGCTATACAGCCCCAAAGTAAGCGTACTCGTAAGTAGCTTGTGTTATGGGTGCTATGATAACTGATGAATATTTTTGTATATACATATTATACATAAATACTTATAATATATAGATAAACACCCAGACACTAGAAAACATCCATGCTCATCACACAAACATTTTCCAGATGTGGGAATCGAACCCGCAGCCTAGGACGCAGAAGCAGGGTCACTACCCACTGCGCCACTCGGCCGTCAAAATTAAATATTAGTAACAATAATTCTGTTTAAGTTTTTACCTTGTTTCACATTGCCAATTCGGTCGATAGCCTTGTTGATGGTAGTTATTGGGAGATACGAATAACTGATTGCATTCCTTGATACCGGGCCTGTGTGCTGTTCGCTAGCTGTTAAACAATAGTGTAGGTCAAAGATGTAAGTACTGCATATAAGTGTACGTGTACTTAATTATTTTATTAATGATTTTATTATCCTAACTTCTGAAAAAATACTTCTAAGTTCGCCATTTTTGTTTCATCAGTAGAGTAAAAATAAAAAAAATAAAAAATTATTAACTATGGCAAAAAATAAAAATATTTTATTTGTTCTTGTTATTTTGTTTTGTGGTGGTCAACCTATGACCAGAATAATTCTTTTTCTCTCCTAACTTGATTTGCTTTTTAAACCACTATAATCTATTCATTCGAAGGGCAGAAACAAATAATTTTAAAGAAATATGTTTATCCTGCTCCTCTTTTTTTATCAATTATTCAATCCATCTCAATTTTTCATTTAATTTAGGGGTTAGGTAATAGATAATTATTACTTAGTAACTAACATTCACGACTCATACGTGCTAGAACATCCTCAAGGCACTTGTTAATAACTCGATAGGAAGTGCTTATGGAGAAGGTGACGAACACGAACTGCAGTACCATCATACCCAGGCATCCGTACAGGATGAAGTTTATTATCGTGAGGTTTAGTAAATACCCTAAAACAAAATATTGTTTACTCTATACATTTCGCCACACAGCGTACGGAACGGGACGGCGACGCGAGTTATGTGCTTGATGAAGATGATGATGATGATGATTCATCATTATCAGCCTTATAACGGCCTACCACAGGGCCAGGTTTTAGGCTCAAGGCTCAGGGGATATGGTCCGTGGTTTACGCTCCACATCCCACCACGCTACTCCAATGCGGGTTGGCGGGCTTGGTGTGATATATGTTAATGATAATCTTTATCATTATCATATTCATTAACGGTCACAATCAGATGTTGATGATCTATCAGATGAAAACTCAAAACTATTCCACAAGTCGATTTAAACCAAGGACCCGTGATCAAAGTCGCACAGGCTAACAACAAAACCAACGACACAGTCCACGTGTTATTTGTTTACTTTTCAATACAGAACGTGTCACTCCAAGTCATCGTGGCGTGACGATATGCATAATTGTTTTATATTTAACCTTTACTTTACATCAACGACAAAAGTACTTCGGCTACAGATACGGCGGCAAATAGTACAACGACTCACTTCGCGCCAGCGTCGCGTCGCCGACCTGCCTTACGCTATGTGGCAAAATCATATTCTATATAAGAAAAAAAAATCTTGATTCTAATAAAATCAATAAATATAATGGGTAACCATACATTCATTGCCTTCCCATTCATCAATCAGCGGCAAAATCCACATCTCAAACAATATTACGGATATTGCAAAAAAGGCATGCCATAGTTGCACTCCAGGTGTATCCGAGTATCTATAATTGAGAGTATTTTTGATCTGGAAATTAAAAAAATATTATATTTTCCTTTTCTTAGGCGGATACCTAATAATAGACTCATTATTAGGTATCTTCCTATTATAAAGATAAAAAAGGAAGAAAAACACTATCTTGCTATAGAATTATTATATAATGGTCCGTTCTATATACTCGTAGTAACCAACAGACCAACGTGGCAGTTATGTAAAAAATCGTTGTGTGGTTTTATAAGACTACGAAGTAAGAGAAATTCTGCGTCGCCATATTTGCCTTGGCTGCTCTGCCGAACGCTTAACATTGTAATACGTACCTACCATTATCTATTTTATATTCCTACTCAGCGGCCAAAAGTAATGCAACATGCGGTCCTCATTACCAGCCCATTACCGGCCCACGCAGCTCCCTCCTACTAAAAAAGAGGATATGGAGTGTAGACCCGCCACTCTGCTCCAATGCGGGTTGGTGATAATATTTTATTCATTAACGATCACTATCAGATGTTGATGTTAATGATCGCGACCAATGGCTTAACGTGCTCTACGAAGCACAGGGGTGTAACACCACCAAATGCTTGGAATGTACTGAAAATATCATAGAAGAATGAAAAACTCAGAATGATTCCGCGACCCGACCCCAGGACCTACTGATCGAAACCACAGACTAACAACTAGATCAACGAGGCAATTTAACGTGTGATAGATGGATGAAAAAAAACGACGTTAGTTTCACTTTAAAAATACCTCATTAATTTCCTTAATGCAGTGTAAGTATGTTTTCATTTTAGGCATACTGCAATAGACTCCGTACCACGTTGTGATTACACTTATAAACAGATTAACAATGCCCAATATACGATTGCTGCTTCCGGTCGTCGGATTGTCGGCTACATCGGGACCGATCACCGTGACAGGGTCGTATATACATTTTATTATGACGATACAATCTACAACAGAGGTATTTATAAAATGTCAGGATATTGGAATCAAGACCCACCTTTATATCAAAGGCAAGACAGCAGTTTTCACTGCATACAATCATTCAGAGGTTCGAAAGTTTACAGAAATTAACAAAATTTACTATTTTCAATGTAACTAAACCTTCTATACTAAAGCCAAACTCGATTGAGAATGCTTGTCAACAAACAAATTTAAAATCAAGGTAGAAAATGCAACACATTTAATGCCTAATAAATATATAATTATATTTTGTTTTTTTATAAAATCCTATTTAAAAGATATTGAATATATTAATTAGTTTTAAGCTTACTAATCTAATTTATTGTCATGAATTCGTCATTAACAAGTTAACTACAAAAATTAGGTGTAAAATGACTAGTGATTTCTACCTTCATTTTTAATTTGTTTGTTGACAAGCATTCTCAATCGAGTTTGGCTTTAGTATAGGTATTTTTGACCAATCGGAACGAAAATGCATTGGGAATTACTTCATCGTTCTGATTGGTCAAAATACCTAGAAGGTATACATTGAACTTAGTATCACGGGACGCTTGGGTAACCTTTCATATACATTAAAATTTACTATTATAATATTCGTCGTTTGTATCAGACGAAGAAGATTCTTTTGACGATTCTGTATGTGTTATAGTTATGACAAAACAATCAATCATGTTGACAATTTTTATCTCATTTCGTTGACCTTACTATAGTCGAAAAATAATATAATACTAACTGAGCAAACTTATAAATATAAGCGCAATACAGTATAGCGGACGAGAAATGCGTGCACAAATGGAGTTTCCCCTGCTTTTGAAGCTGAGTGGCACGATCCCGTACAGCCGTGACATCCATAGCACGTAGGCCAATGGCTTGTCAACCAGCCATGTCTCCGTCTTAGTCGCCATTTTCTAATAAAACAAAACTATTATTATAGCCGATGAATATCTTAGGCTTGTGTGCACCAAGATTTCGGTTGTCATAACTAACGGTTAACATAAGCTAAACGTAAAATCTAATTTAATTTATTATAAATAGTAAATTTATAGTAAAGTTATGTTAACCGTTTCTTATGATAACCGAAATCTTGGTGCACACTGGCCTTAGCATTCCATGGATTCATCGTGCGGCTTCTATGTCCATCGTGTGACAGGGAAATAAACTCCGTACAGAGTTCGAGACTTGTGAGAGGGATGTAGGTTAGGAGCTCCTTAGTGACCGGTCAATACTCAAATTCTCTGTTCGAGTTAATCTGCCTGTCCACCCAAATCTATTTAAATGCTATTAGAGTAGCTTGGTATCCTAAACTACTCTAGTAATCGTTCTAGTAACTAACTTGTTAAGGTTCTAGTCAGGCCAATGTTTCTTGGCAGATTGTTAGTTAATTCATTAGCCAATATATATATATATATTTCGACTACAAGTTGGCCCTTGACTGCTATCACACCTGATGTTAAGTGAGGATGCAATCTAAGATGGAAACGGGCTATCTTGTTAGGAGTCGGATGAAATCTACACCCCTTCGGTTTCTACACAACATCGTACCGGAACGCTAAATCGCTTGGCGGTAAGTCTTTGTCGGTAGGGTAGTAACTAGCTACGGCGAAAGCCTCCCACCAGCCAGACCTAGACAAATTAAGAAAAATCTCAATCTGCCCCGCCGGGAATCGAACCCAGGACCTCCGTCTTATAAATACCGCGCATACCATTGCGCCACGGAGGTCGTCAAAAAAGCCAATATGCATATTTGCACGTAAAAGTTTTATTATTTAGGGAGAGCTAAATTCCGACCGACAGATATCACCTACTTTTGTTTTGCGAGAATATTTTTTTTTCTAGCTGGAGATTTTAGTCGCAGCTAGCTACCATCCTATCGTACCGCAAGCGATTTAGGCTTTCAATACGATGTCAGCAGAAAGCGAAATGGGTGTGGATATCATCCTTCTTCAAACAAATTAGCCTGTTTCCATTTTTGATTGCATCACCACTTAGGTACATCAGGCGTGATTGCAATCAAGGGCTAAATATTTAGTAGTAAATAAAAAACTAATATCGTCGCCTTCAAATTGGTAAATTGATCATTTTAACGGCTTACCTGTAGAGTACGTAGATGCGAGCATGTGCTTTCATACATCTGGCCAGACCCTAACAAGCATACAATTATATTTCAGTAGGTAATAGACTTGTATGTGTTTGATAATGACATGTCTAACAGACGGAAATGTAAAACAAAGATGTTATTTTATTTAACGTTAACCGAGCTAGGAGTTATGCGTGACTTTGTTTATGTCATTTAGCTATAATTTATCTACTTAAATTGAAAACAAAATCGGTCAAACTCCGGATTACGTGTCAGATTAGCATAAAGCCAGGGCCACGCCAACCCCCCATTGCGCCTGTGTGCGAAACCTATGAAGCGCCTCACCTTGCACACACTTTCAATTTACTGATTGTTCAGTTGTTTAATGTTTTGGCACTCTCGTGTCTTAAAGTCGGGGCATCCCCGTGAGCCTACCCCGCTTGCGACGCACGCATAGAATCGGGTTACATTCATAATTCATTCAAACAAACTTACGGCGGTTCTTTTGATTTTAACTGAGCTCGTAACTAATGTATACTAAAACCCAAATGGTAAAACATTTTAACAAAAAATAAAAACGCCTTCAAAACGCACTAAAAAGTAAAAAATAACTACGCCATTTACTTACTTTAATTTACTTCACACATCTATGAAGTCGGTGCCATCCAAGTTTAGGTAAAGACTTTAAAGTAGAAAGCTCGGGTGGCACCGACTTCATTCATAATTCATTCAAACAAACTTACGGCGGTTCTTTTGATTTTAACTGAGCTCGTAACTAATGTATACTAAAACCCAAATTGTAAAACATTTTAACAAAAAATAAAAACGCCTTCAAAACGCACTAAAAAGTAAAAAATAACTACGCCATTTACTTACTTTAATTTACTTCACACATCTATGAAGTCGGTGCCATCCAAGTTTAGGTAAAGACTTTAGTAGAAAGCTCGGGTGGCACCGACTTCATAGATGTGTGAAGTAAATTAAAGTAAGTAAATGGCGTAGTTATTTTTTACTTTTTAGTGCGTTTTGAAGGCGTTTTTATTTTTTGTTAAAATGTTTTTATTTCATACTTTTTAGTGCTTTATCAACAACGAACATACTAATAAACCTACTCGAACTAAACCATAAGTGTCCTTCTTCTTCATCGCCAGACCCTCAATGACAGTCCCACCCATCTAAATATAAAGTTCTCATTGAGACAAATTAATCGAGCCCAAACACAAGGTAGCTACTGTAAACCGTTAAAGAGCTCCCTCAGCTGTCCCTCGTCTTCGTCGCCAGACCCTTAATGACAGTCCCACCCATCTAAATGTAAAGTTCTCATTGACACAAATTAATCGAGCCCAAACACAAGGTAGCTACTGTAAACCGTTAAAGAGCTCCCTCAGCTGTCCCTCGTCTTCATCGCCAGACCCTTAATGACAGTCACAGCCCATCTAAATGTAAAGTTCTCACTGAGACAAATTAATCGAGCCCAAACACAAGGTAGCTACTGTAAAACGTTACGGAGTTCTCTTATATATAGATCGGCTCCATCATCAGATCGACTCCAGACCTTCATCAAATTGTAGTGATTTTAAATACTTACCGGAAAAATTAACAAACGTACTTGTTGTCCCTACAATTTTTGAAAGTTCCCCTCGTTTTCTCCAGGATCCCATCATCAGATCCTGGTTTCCTTATCATGGTACCACCACCGGACTATCTTCTTTCCAACAAAAAAAGAATTATCAAAATTGGTTCATAAACGACGAAGTTATGCGCGAACACACATCAAAAAAAAAAAAAAAAATATATACGGTCGAATTGAGAAACTCCTTTTTTTTTGAAGTCGTTTAAAAATTAAACCACACACTTGAGTATTATCTTAGAAGGCTTGTATATTAAGCGCATTATAATTATTTTGTTATTTACAAGGCATTCATCGATAGTTTACCACAATATTATGTTGTTGTGTAAGTGTAACAAAAATAATTTCAATGGCGGCGCCTCTATTGTCTTGGCGCCTGTGTGCGCCGCACACTTCGCACATAGGAGCGGCTCGGCCCTGCATAAAGCCCATACGAGGCTCATAGTCAGGAACTTGTTCATGCAACGTGGCTTGGCAGTCGGGCTGAGCCTGAACTACACAGACGATATCTAGCTCGGCATGTTATTTGCAGTACTATCAATTGAGTATCCTATTAACATTGCGGGATTCCTCAATCAGCTCATTTATGGAGGCGTTAAACCGAGCCGGAGATGTTAATCTACCCTGTCTAACTCCACTCTAAAGCAAGAAGCCGTCCGATTAAGAAAAGTAAAAAGTCAGTTCTTACTGACATTACTGGGTGCACTCAGGCGTTCTAATACCTGCCAAGGACGTGCTTATTTCTGTATATTAAGAAGCACTGCTGTAAGTATATCAGCTGAATGGCTACAGATGTAATTGCATAATAACAGGACATAACACTACTGAGTACAGCTCGTGCCAAATTTCGAGTTCTCTCTGAAGCTGTAACACGCTAAACGGCGCAGGCAAGGCAGCGGTAAGAACAACATAAAGTTTACTGCGCAGGCCATAGACATATTAATGGCGCAGGCATAAGCCTAGTGTTTAGAAAGGACTCAAGGATTGGTACGACCTACTTGTATTCTTAGATTTTACTTGCAGGTTGCTCTGTTTATTTTTGACGGCACGCTCGGGCGCGATCCACAAATCTAGGATTAATAGGCGACGATACGATTTACCACTTACCATCAGGTGGGCCATCTGCTAGGTCTATTAATTATATCTATAAAAAATGAAAGATATACAAACATACTTTTATGATTTATAATGTTTACGTATCTATCTATCTGCCTTCCTAATGGTTCCGCCCAGTGGCATTAATATTCGATGCATTGATTACCCGTGGTAAACAGTGGTATTGTAAATATATATTGATCCCAATCTCAGATTGGTAAGCATCAATTATACATATTATTTGCTGTCCTAGTAGATAGTGGTACCTACATAACTAAGGAAATTACAAGCGAACAGAGATAATAAAGATAGATATGATTGTATATACCTACCTACACTACAAATCAATTTAACACAAGTGTTATATGAAATGACGCTTTAGATATAAGTACCTAATATTATAGTAGATAATCACAGATACTACTATAATAAGTTATAGGTACAACAAAGAAAATTAAATGACGATCAAAAAAGCGAGAAACAAAATATTTGGGTTTTGTACTATTTCGCTGACAAGAATCGAATCTAATACTTGCCGAATATAGGTACTCGTAGCTATTGCGCTAAAGTTATTTTATTAATAAATAATAACACAACAGGACATGGAAACTGCTCTATTAAAGTAGACAAAGCAAGTACGAGTATGTATGAAAAAGAACAAAAACTCTGCTCTTTCAGAGTCCAGTCGGAAGGTCCTGAACGAAGAAGGAATTGTAATAAAATTATTATTATAAAAACAAAGAACCCAACTGCTTAGAAGTTATGAACTAAAAAGAGAAAAACAAGGATCACTATATTATCTGTATAAAATTCTAAATACTTTAAGGAGATGCAAGCGGGGACAAAATACTTTATTTTCAGCGGGGAAAGAAAGATCTACCAAAACTACGTTTGTCCCCGCCTGCAGCACCATAAAGTATTTAGAATTTTATATAGATATAGTGTTCCTTGTTTTTCTCTTTTCAGTTCATAACTTCTATGCAATCGGGTTTTTTGTTTTTATAATAATAATATTATTTGAGACTTTTTTGTTTTACTTCCTTTCATTCTTCTTCTCTCGTCTTTTTACAACCTTTCATTTGATATCCATATTGCTAAGATAGAAGAAGGATATACACATATCCCCCCTTTTTTCCCCCATTTACAGCCGCCGTTTTGAAAATTTATATAGCCTATGTCACTACCACAATTTTCACAAATTCAACGACACCTCACATGTCAAAATCCGTTCAGTCGTTAAGGCTATAGCGCGTGCCGAAGAAATGGACATACATACATACATACATACGCTCGAAAAATATAACCCTCCTTCTGACGCAGTCGGGTAAAAAGGCGTTTTAGAGGTGTCTATACAATGTGGTTTCGACATCCAGTTCATAGGGACGCTTAAGCCGACTCCACTGTTGGACGACGACCTCGGTGGCGCAGTGGTATGCGCGGTGGATTTATAAGACGGAGGTTCTGGGGTTGATTCCCGGCAGGGCAGATTGAGATTTTTCTTAATTAGTCTTGGTCTGGCTGGTGGGAGGCTTTCGCCGTGGCTAGTTACCACCCTACCGACAAAGACGTACCGCTAAGCGATTTAGCGTTCCGGTACGATGTCGTGTAGAAACCGAAATTTCATCCTACTTCTAACAAATTAGCCCGCTTCCATCTTAGATTGCATCATCACTTAACATCAGGTGTGATAGCAGTCAAGGGCTAACTTGTAATCAATAAAAAAAAAACATAGACCTCATTTAAAAAGGCTTGCATTACAACACGTTCTTGACACGTCTTCATATAAAAGCTCTTTGTAACGGAAACGAATTCGTAGAGCTCTAAGGGTAGAGCTCCACGAATTCGTTTCCCTGCACCGGAAAGCGCAGTGTTGGTCGATAGGTGGACCGATGAAATCGAGAGAGTTACAGCTAAGGCGTTGTCTTTGGTTCTTTTCATCACCCGGTAATTGAGTTTGGGCCTTACTTGGCTCGGACTTATGACTGAGTAATATTTATCACATGTTATACACAAATACTTAGAATAGGTAATAGTACTTACCATGTTATTTTATCAAAAAATTAATTTCATGTTTTTAAGAAAGTAACATATATTTTTTTAGATAAATATCATGTAACTTTATCTAGCTTGTAATAATAGATACTATTTAACAAAGTGATACATGTTCATTGAATAGTATAAATTAATCGTAATTTTAGTACAAAGCTCACTAAGTCTATAGAGTTGGCAAGGAACTAGAGGAAGTCATCAATATGTTAAAAGGTACCAATTCTTCTACAATACTGAATCTATTTAATTCATTCTACAAAATTCATTGGCATCATCTCTCGAGAATTGACATTTAGTGTTTATTCATCATCTTAAACCATATCGAGGGGCCCATTACAGGGCTAGACTTCCCTTCACATAGAAGATGGGTGATCACATAGAAGGCGGGTGATTAGGTGACATCTGCGATATTATTTAGGTAAACGACCAGGATATTGGTTTATCGCTACCACTTAAAACTCCAGCCTCTGAGAATCCGGAAAGATAAGCTTCTTACTCTGAAGCTCCACTCAGGACCTCAAAATTTGCAGCTGCATCTTAGTGTTAGCTTATAGGTTAAGTGGAGTTATCGTAAAATCAATTTGCGTGTTGGAGTACAATATCACTGTTTGTTCTTTTTCATACGACGAGATTTAATTGTAGAGTTACTAATACTACATAATATTGTAAATATTATTGAGCATATGCCGGCATATATAATAATCATTAGAAAGTACTCTTCGGTTGGCCAATTTTTCCGTTAACTGAATTGAAGATTCCATAAATAATTAACCTATCCATTTTATTATTTCAAGTATGTCCTTTTTTGACGTGACAACGTCTTATAATTCGATAGGCTGCACGCACGAAAAAACATGACGTCATGCGTCGTTACCTCGCTTTGAGGCGTTCCATGTAAGGCTTGGAGTGCAAGCGAGAGCGCGGAACGAGCGACAAAGAAGCACAATCGGCCTTTGCGTTCGGCAGTGTTCGACATCCGTCTATTAAATATAATTATTAAATATATTAATTTTAAATTAAAAATTAATATATTTATAAATTAATATATTTACTATAAATTTAAAATATAAATTAATAAAATCAAAATCAATTATTTTATTAATTTAAATTAATATTTATAAAAATATACTTAAATTAAAAATTTTAATAACCAATTAAATGCTACCATTCCATCAGTATTTTCTTACGACATTGGCACGTTCAACTATCGTCAGTAAACCGACTTTAAAGACAACCAATTTTTTATTTAATTATAAATATTTTATTTACCTTTGCATATATTTAGGCATTTGTCAATAAATAATTATAATAAAAGAGGATCATCTATTTTCTTTTTAGTTGGAAGCATTATTCTACTCAGCCTACTCTCGGTGGCTTTGTGTGAAGATGAAATCGAATTGAACGACAAGGGATGCCCTACTGATAACTCGATTTACAAAATTTTACCTCACGAAAACTGCAATAAGTTTTACAAATGCAGCAACGGTGAGCCCATCGAGTTTCAATGCCCGGAAACCCTGATGTTCAGTTTAGAAGAAACCACATGCAATTGGCCTCGTGACGTGGACTGTGGAAGTAGAACGAAAGAGATCGAAGTTCCAGAGGAAAATGAAGAATCAGACGACCCTATGGTTGTTTGTGCTAGACAGGGGTCTGATGGTGTGCTGGTCGCTCATGAATATTGTAACCACCTCTACATGTGCTCTGGTGGTAAACCCCTAGAAATACAATGCCCGAATCGTCTTATGTTTAATGTAGACACTAAACTTTGTGACTGGGAAAATCAGGTTGATTGTGGTGAGCGATTGATAGAGAAGGAAGAAAATGATGACAGCGAAGCGAAGAAATAAAGACAGTGAAAGAAGGAAAAGTAGAAGAATTTATGTTATCTGCTATTATGGGAAATGATAATAAATGATATTAAATACATAGTATAAGCATTTCGCTTTATTTTTCGCACATTTGTGCGTTTTCATCTTTAATTTCTGAATACACTCTTGGTTTATTTGACTATGAAAACGCAACGGCATTCCTATTTCCACTTCATTCTTCTTTTATAGTCTTTGATCTTCCCACGTTTTACGGGTAGATAATTAGTTACAAGGCTATAAATAAACTAATTTAATATGATAATTATTTATATTATTTTTACGACACGTAGCAATTCCATTAGACTAGATACAATTAAGAGAATATTAAAATTTTTTAATAAATGATACCTTTTTTAACTTTTCAACTTCCAGTTTCTTGATATAAAATGAAGTTTTTTTTTTATTTACTACGAGTTAGTTATTCTTTATTGCAGGTTTACCTGATTGTAAGCGATGTAAGATGGAAGCGGTATAAATTGTTAGGAGTAGGACTTCGATACCAATTTCAAAACTACCGATACCGGAATCCGGTAGGGAGGTAACCTACGAATCAAACTCAGAAAAGCCGTGTTATAAATCAATATATAGTTCAAGGGTTAAATGCGGTGGAAATCCCATAATTTGATTACTTTCATCATAATTGCATCAGACGCTCCATACAAGACAATTTCCTCATAAAATAACTCTTCTATTTGCATTTATCGATTTCCAGACGTCACACTAATTTATGGATATTGTGATTCATGAACGGTATTAAAACGTCATTTTCAACATATATATATATATATATACTATAAAGACAGACTTTCATACAAAATGTGTAAAGGCACATATAGTGTGCTCATTCCCCGCTCCCCCTCTCAATTTAATTTTTTTATAGTTTGCCGTGAAGCAATATCCTCCGTGTACTAAAGGTCTACATTTTTGTTAAACATTGTATGACATTTTAGTACATTAACATAAAAATATATATTTATGGCAAGCTGATGGGTATAAATTGATATTAAATAGTATATTTCACTCTTGAGTCTAGCCTTCAGAATAAACAAAAATAATTTTACAACCCGGCACGCAGATAGAGATTAGCCCGTTTAAACAAACGAACAAACTCTTCCGTGTACTAAATAGATATTTGAACAAAGGTCGAATTCTTAATTCATCATCGTATATATAACATAGATCTAAACACCCGTCCCGCACGCGCGCCCCCGCCTTGTTGACGCTCACTTCGCAACGCAGAAATAGTAATATTTTAATTTCGCCATAACTTCAAAACCAAAAGTCCAATTTTAATCTTTTAAAAACCAAATATTATCTACATAAACTGTACTTAGTGATGAAATAATTTATTTTGATAAGGATTAATAGCATGAGTAAAATAAATGCGCTTAAATGTAGTCCAAAAAAAAATTAAGATTTTAAAATAAAAAAATGGTTGTTGTGTCTCACTCGACATAGATAGGTATAGTGTGTCGCGGACTTTTTTGTAGATGTTTATAAGATCTCCAATTAATTAGAACATTTTATGGTTCTATCTTTTATAGTTTAGGCAGCGTACACAAAATAAGTAATTTTTCTGGTTGATTTTTTACACCTTGTGTCCGAAAAACCCAAATATTTTACGGAACCCTATTTTTTTCCAAAATAAAATTTAGCCTATGTTACTCGTGGATAATGTAGCTTTCGAATGGTGAAAGAATTTTTAAAAACGGTCCAGTAGTTTTTGAGCCTATTCATTACAACCAAACAAACAAACAAACAAACAAAGTTTTCCTCTTTATAATATTAGTATAGATATATATATATAAGAATCTCTCAATGAATGCCAGTATTTAAAAATTCCCTGATTGTGGGGGAAATCTATAGTTCTAAGTTCAAATCGGTCATAACTGCACAAAATCTATGCAGTACTGTAAATGTTATGTAATATTATGCATATTAATGAAAATTATTGTTTTTATATTTTTTTCCAAAAATTTTTAAAATTTTTACTACATCACATGTGGCAAATTCTAAAGACAATCGGAAATTGGATAAGCTATATCAAATTAATAGATACAAATTATAATTTATAAATATAATACTAATCAGTTTCTGTAGCGAGACTTACAAATCCAATGTAATAGCTTGTCTCTATACTCTTTTTTTGTAACCAATTCTTTATTTCGATAGCTAGGGTAAGTAAGAATCTCGGTGTTGGCAGGACCAACTGATAAATGTCAAAATAAAAAGGCCGTGTCAAAAACGTGTCAATGTGACGTTTAAAACTGCTTTAGCTTTTGTCGGCGTGTCTTATCTTATTTATCTTAAAATTTAAAATAATTATTTAGACTTCATAGTTTATAATAATATAAGTTTGTGTTTAATTTTGTAACCGGTTTTAATTAAAAAATGCCGGACATAGAAAAGCTCTCGGTTGGTGAGTAACATTTTTACTAACCTAATCGTTTTGATTATTTTATATTACCATATTACTTTAATAAAAAATAAACCACGCACGAATGGTCAACGAAATAAAAACTAAATTATACGCTAACTAGAAAGCGAAATATTAAATTGGTTTGAACGTAAAATATTTCGTAAAAAATTTAATTTACACAGGCGAATAGTCTGCAAGTTGACGCAATATAGTTTACGCTTGCGTACTTCTGATCCAGCTGGGGGTAGTTTTATAGAGACTGACTGAGGCTATGAGACTACTAAAATTATGCAATTACTTTATTATTTTATACTAACTGATGTCCGCGACTTTGACAGCGTAAATTTAGAATTTTCATTTACCTGTAGAATTAAATGAAAATGTCCTGTTTGAAATGGGGTGTAGCCTCTCTTCTCTCATCTTTTCACCAAATTTTACAGTGACATTAGAGGGGTGAAACAAACATAGTATACTGTTACAAAAATCTTTCGCCTTCATAATATAAGTCTGATCTATTTTAATCAGTATAGTATAGGAATTTAATTACATACAAGTAAATAAGCTTGTATATAATATATATAATACATATATATGAATAAATCATTCTTATTTTTTAATTATAATGGTAATAGAAAATGTTTTTGTATAGAAGGTATATTATGTATTGAGTGAGTTATAATGAAAAATCTGTATCTATAGAGCTATACACATCTGAAAAGAATGGAAATGATGAGACTGGAGATGGGTCAACAGAGAAACCTTTTAAGACAATCCTGCAAGCTATGCGCCATGCAGGAAAAGAACCATTCCCTACCATATATGTTGACTCTAAAGATGATAGCAAAACATATGATGTAGCTGCCAAATCACAGTTAAAGAAGATTCAAAAGATCTGGTTGAGGGAGACTCATAAAGCTGCTGATAAAGCCAAGGCGGAGGAAGAGAAAGATGAAAAAAGATTGCAGAACTTGGAAGAGGCAAAAAAGATTGTCTTGGAGCAAGATCCTTCTTTGCCTAAAGCTAAGATTATAAAAATCTATGCTGGTAAGACTACTTTCATTTATTGAATATTGCCATGTGGCAAATCTTTGCCTTGAGTTACGACAATAAAGATCTTTACAGGTTACATATAACATTAACTCTTTAAACATTGTAGACTCAATATCTCCTACGGATGCTTTAGATTCAGGTCGTTACAAAACCACTGCATATAAATAGTGCAACACTACAGGGCATGCAAAGACTACATGCTAGTGTTGCCCTTCAACAATCAAATCTTATATTATACCTAATCATGAGCATAAGATGGCATTAGTACTTTCCAGACATTCACAAAAACTTCTATAGCCCACAAAGCATGCCTTTCAAGTCTTTCGAATCTTTGTGTTTACCTCTTATTTTCACTTCGATTACAAACTGGTATATATGATTATCAGTTCAATTACACAGTCCATAACCTGGATAGTTGCTTTTCTTGGTAGTGGATATCCTACTCCCAAGAGATTCACATTTTGAGCCCTTTTTAACTGACTTCATTAATATAATTTTTTTTTTGCAATAAAGATGTTAAAATAAATAAATAAAAATAAAATAATTTTTAGCTGGAGAAAACCGGGGTGATAGAATATGTGTGCGTGGTTGGGTGCACCGTTTGCGGCGTCAAGGAAAGGCTCTCACCTTCCTTACTTTGAGAGACGGTACTGGCTACCTGCAGTGTGTTCTGCATGGATTGCTCTGCCAAACATACAATGCTCTAGTACTTTCTACTGAATCATCTGTGGCCTTGTATGGGAAACTTGAAGTTGTGCCTGAAGGGAAAGTTGTAAGTAATTTTTCAAAACAAAATAGGTTTAAATAACTCAAAAACTTTTCAAATGCTTTATTTTGATAGTGTGCAATATAAATAAAAAAAAAAAACATGAAAGAAAAAGAAATTTGTGGTTACCTTAATATAGCATAAAATAAAGTTAATATCATTTGAACCACATAATAGAATTTAATGTGGATTTCATCAGTAGATAGAGTAATTCAAGAGTAAGGTTTATTAAATAATGACATGTCGTAACTATAAACAAGTTAAAATTATACATTAACAGCATACAAAAGTTATTATTGTAAAAAATAACTAAGGTCCTTATTCTGTTGTTAATTATAAGGCTCCTGGAGGTCACGAACTGACTGTAGACTACTGGGAGCTGATAGGACTGGCCCCACCTGGTGGAGCTGATGCCATTCTGAATGAGGATGCTCTTCCCGATGTACAATTGGACAACAGGTAACATATAACTAATAAGCAATTTTTTGGTTTGACAGTAACATGTCCATCTGAGTGACAAGACTCAAATCATATATGGGGTATTGTTCTCTACAGCTAATATTTAACACATTGACAGACCTTACTACGTCACAGACTGTACATGCTGTGATAGTACTTTTTGCCATACATTGATCATCACATCATGGGCGTAGTATCACAGCCTCACAGCACAATTATTATTATAATACATTTTTTGACAGATTTTAAACGTTATGTTGTGACAGTAGAAAGTCTGAATTAAACTTGTGGTGACAGTACAACATGCTCTTCCTTTCAATTGCCTTGAAAATTATATGTCTTGAGGCGTGCTGATTTTATGAGCAAAGAAACTTAGATGTCAAGGGGCGTACTGTCATAATATTTTTGACTACTTGACATCCACAGGCGGTACTGTCTGTCAACATGTTAATATATTCTGAAAATAAGAAGTATTGAAAACATAATTTTAATATTTTTATAAAATCCTCAGGAATCTGCATGGGGAAATGTTTAGAGATATAGATTGTAACTTGTATTCCATTTCCAGGCATATTATGATTCGTGGGGAAAACACAACAAAAGTGTTGAGAATGAGAGCAGTGGTGACCCAAGCATTCCGTGATCATTTCGCATCTCGTCACTACACTGAGGTGCAGCCCCCCACCCTGGTGCAGACCCAGTGCGAAGGTGGCTCTACCCTGTTCAAGTTTGACTATTTTGGGTAAGGATCCGTTATTTGTAGTATGAAATAAAATTTATTTCAAAATTATTACTATCATTCCCATATTTTGAGGTCTGTGCAGTTTGTTGCAATACATAACCACACCAATTGCACTAAATATCTGTTAGGTGCTATGAACTTACATACATTACAATGAATGCTGCATTCTTTTTGTCTAATAAATACTTGATAGTGGGGCAGAGGCAAAGCGAAGCGATACGTTCTCAAATTTACCTCTATTTTCCCATCACTAAAGCACATTGTTGTATTATTCAATAATGAAATCAAGCGCTTTCTAGCGTTGCTCCATTTTTTAATGTTTAATAAATAATACAACATTGTACCTTATTGATTTTAAAACAGAGATGTATATTATTATATTATTAACAAACTTCATGCATCGCGTCACTTTCAATATGAGTTCATACATTCTTAATTTTTCTCATAAAATATCCTATTGTCACAGTGAACAGGCATACCTAACCCAGAGCTCCCAGTTGTACCTGGAGACATGTCTAGCAGCACTGGGCGATGTGTACTGTATCGCACAGTCCTACCGCGCGGAGCAGTCCAGGACAAGAAGACATCTTGCAGAGTGAGTCACACGCGACACTTCATGTTAATGTATCCAGTACTCTCATGATAAAGCCATCTAGAAAATTGAGTTGAAGATCAAAGCAAAAGACGGCCGAGTGGCGCAGTGGGTAGTGACCCTGCTTCTGCGTCATAGGCTGTGGGTTCGATTCCCACATCTGGAAAAATGTTTATGTGATGAGCATGGATGTTTTCCAGTGTCTGGGTGTTTATCTACATATTATAAGTATTTATGTATAACATAAATATAAAAATATTCATCAGTTATCATAGCACCCATAACACAAGCTACTTACGAGTATGCTTAATTTGGGGCTTATATAGCGATGCGTGTAATTGTCCTGTAATATTTATTTATTTATTTGTTTAAATCTATACATTAGTTTATCTAAACAAATAAATAATATTGGAAGTGTGTTTGTAATTTCAAATTTTAGTAAACGAAAAGTTCGACGTAAGTCTTTATTGACACAGAACTTAGCACATGTGCCATAGAAATTTTATAGAGTAAGTAATTTACCAGAATTAACAATAATATTTTTTATTTATTCATCAACAGATACAGCCACGTGGAAGGTGAATTTCCTTTTATCACATTTGAGGAATTGCTGGAAAGGATCGAAGACTTAGTGGTGGATGTAGTAGACAGAGTGTTAGACTCTCCTGATGGCCATCTTGTATATGAACTCAACCCTAACTTTAAGGTAATAAAAATAAAGTTAAATTCATAATCATTTCATCAAATGGAAATCCACTGGATATTTTTTTTATTTCTACAAGTTAGCTCTAGACTGCTATCACACCTGATGGAAAGTGATGGTGCAATCTATGTGGGCTAACTTTTTAGGAGTACATGTGACATTGACAGGGTGACATCCTAAACTCTTTCGGTTTCTGTACACCATCCTTCCTATATCTATTCAACTAAAAAAAAGGTTAAATGTGTAAGGTGTAAGAATTTAATATGTCAATATTATTTTATTAATTTAATTTTTTATTTCCACAGCGACCACAGAAGCCGTTCAAGCGCATGACCTACATTGAGGCCATTGAATATCTAAAAGAGAACAACATCACTAAAGATGATGGAACTTTCTATGAATTTGGTGATGTAAGTAGTGTGAACTACAACTTTTATCATTATCTGTAATGGCTCATTACAGAGCCAGGTCAAAGAGTTTATAGGAGAGAGGATATGGAGCTTTGACCCACCATGCTGCTCTAATATGGCAGATTTAGGTAATGACAGATTACTATCAGATTTTAAAGATAAAACTTAACATGCTCTCTAATGCACATGGGTGTTACCCCACTAACTTTGCAACTTTGAGCTGAGAATTATTTAGAAAAAAAATAGTCAATATTTTATACTCTGAACTTTGGATCCACTATGGCAGATGCGGATGGTAGGATGAAGTGATCTGAAGCCACAAAGGCTAAACATTTAACTAACAAGGCGACTAATTAGTTTAAAAAGTCAAAAACTTAAAATCAAAATTCATTTATTTCAAGTTGGGTGTATATGTAATAACTTTTTTATTTTTAACTAAGCATAACATTGTTATTTTTATATTAGAATATTTTATAGTAAAAAAATAATACTTTCGTCAGGATATCCCAGAAGGTCCCGAACGTAAGATGACAGATGCAATCGGAGTTCCCATTTTGCTGTGCAAGTTCCCCGCCGAGATCAAGTCGTTCTACATGCCGAGGTGCCCCGAGGACCAGCGCCTCACAGAGTCCGTCGATGTTCTCATGCCGGGCGTCGGGGAGATTGTGGGCGGCTCCATGAGGATATGGGACCATGAACAGCTTATGGAAGGTAACACTTTTAGTTAGCTAAGAATTGTATCTCAAACTCATTCTTAAAGTAACTAAGTACACAGGGCATCATCACAGCTATATCACATGGAGGGGAAGTACCTTAATTATTGTACATGGAACATTTTAATTTTAAAAATGATCTTTCCTTCCTTCTTAGCTTTTCAATCGGTATGATAAAACTACAGTGTTATTTTTCTCGTGTAGGTACCGGATTGGAATTCTGGTTAAACCAGGCAATTATTTAAAAATGTATTAATGCAGTTTAAATTATTTTTAAAAATAAAAACTCTTCTTTCAGTATAATGTTACATCTATAATAATTAAGGTACTTTCCTTTCATGTGGCAACTGGCATAGCTGCGGGACGCCCTATATATTAATAAATAATTTCAAAAAAAAGTTGAGTTAGGGGACCGGTACAAACCTAACGAGACGAATATCTTAGCATTCCATGGATTCACCGTGCGGGTGCCGGGTCCATCGCGTGGCTGAGAGAAAAACTCCGAACAGAGCCCGAGACTTGTGACTCGGGTGTAGGTTTAAGGGTACCCTTAGTGACGCGCGTCAACACTCACCTCCTCTGTTCAAGTTATTCTCCCTGCCCAACCATATTCGGAAGGACCCTACTAGTGCAGCTTTGGACACTCGTTCCAATATGGAGCTTACTGCACTTCTAGTAAGGCCAAGGTCTTTTAGCAGGTTGTAGAGAGACTTAGCTGGTATACCCCTCGCACCCACTTCTACCGCGTATAAACTAACCACATAGCCATTTTTGGTTAGTTCATTAGTAAGGTCATAGTATTTATTCACTTTGAATACATGGTCTTTAGGGATGTTTGTTTCCCACGGCACTGTAAGCTCAACAAGTACTATACGTTTGATTTGTTTGGAAAAAAGAAATATGTCCGGTCTAGATGTCGTAATAGCTAAGTCTTCCGGGATTTTATAGTGCTTTTCATACGTGTCCATTAATATACTCCAATCAGGAGCAGAGCCCAGAATTGAATAAGGCTTGCTGGTGGAATTTGTACTTGAGCCTGCTTTAACGAAGTTAGTTTGTCTTTTATTCGTCGTCAACCCTTTTTGAGCCCTAGCTACTGAAAGGCTTATAGCTTCACGTATGATTTCTAGTACTCTGTCGTGGCGGCGTGAGTAGAGACCCCTGTCCAGGAGCACCTTGCATCCTACCAATAAGTGCCTTGCAGTGCCCACTGCCTCACCACAGGTGTAGCAAGATTTTTCCGAGGCTTTTCCCCATCTTACTAGGTTACTCTGATCTGGGAGAGTCAGTTGAAAGGCATTAAGATAAAATTTCAATAAGGCAGGAGACCAATCGTACAGCAAGGCGCGCCACTTCAGAGCCAGAGGGATGCAGAACTCGCCTAAGTTTAACCACTCGTTTTGCATTTCTAGGTTCATGGCATGCACTTTGTAGTTGTCGTCCTCATCTTGTTTAAGAAAGGATTTTATTATGTCTTGGTCTTCCTTTTTACGTCTTGCACCCAACCCGGTTCTATTTACCTGAGCCCCTGCCATAAATTGTTTGTAAAATTGAAGCCTAGAGTCAAGTTTTCCGGCACCCTCGTCTTTAGGAAGTGATGCAACTAGTTCGTCCTGGGACTTAACTAGAATGTGCGTTCTGGTAACCCTGAGGTGTTTATAGAGTTCCGATGGCCTTTTTAGTTTTAACCCAAAATTATTGTAATCTCTAAATAGAGTTGAAGGGTCAGCCGAGAGTGCTAGACCAAACCAAGACTTCAATGTTTTTATGACATTTGCATCTAGTTTTGCCAGATGGGTTCTGCCAATATCATAAACGAGGAATGGCCAAGTCAGACGTGAAGTGAGATAGTTGTCATAGACCCACGCTTTTTTTATATTGTTAATGGGCTGTTGGTCTACCTTATTGAGGTCATTTATGAAGTTATCGACGACTACCTCAAGGGATGGAGTGCGTCCTTTGTAATCAATCTTTCTACCGAGGAACTTAAAAGGCAATGCTTCAGCAATGGTGGTTACACTTTGGCCACTAATAGAGAGACCCGGATCATAAGATGTAAATTTAGTATTTCGTCTCCCCAGACATAGAGAGTGACATTTGCTTGGCTTTACCCTCAGCCCACCAGTCCATGAGCAGAACTCATCCACTACATTCAATAGCTCCTGACAATGTTTTGGGTTTCGTGTCAGTAAAGCAAGGTCATCTGCAAAAGCTAAGATGGACTCTGTATATTTATTGTTAATTAAAAATACTCTAACGTAACCTAATCTAAGGAAAGAAAACTTTTATAAAATTAATTTTAAGAAACGACCTCGCGTATCTGGCACTCAGTTAACTAGATGATCGAAACACTATCCAATAAAAATAAAGAATAAAAAGTATAACATGTCATCTATAAATTGAAGAGCTCATTGTAATACGAGTGTTCAATAGTATTGTAACTTGCTAAAAGTTGATACTATATGGCATTAATGGCACAATTTCGGAGCTAGTTATAGGATCTGTGGTTCAGTTAGACAGCTGTGAACCACGACAGCTAAAGAGTTGAATGAAATGAAATTATTGAATGAGATGTGGGTTCAAATCCCAAGCAGTTTTTGATATCACTTTTATTTTCAAAATTATAATAACCTAAAAGTGTGGTTAAGACTAAATAAAATTTTTATATAAATATAAAAATAAAATTTTTTTTTTCACTGTTTCAGGATACAAGCGCGAGGGCATTGACCCCACTCCATACTACTGGTACACAGATCAACGGAAATTCGGCTCTGTACCTCACGGGGGCTACGGTCTCGGTCTGGAGAGGTTCCTTTGTTGGCTACTGGACAGATACCACATCCGCGAAGTGTGTCTGTACCCGCGCTTCTTAGAGCGTTGTACTCCTTAAATTAATAAATAAGTTCATTTCTTCAACTTTATTTATTTCGGTTTTTATATCAAAAACATTTTTTTTAAAGTTGTAAATGTGTCATATTCTATTAAAAACAATTCTAAGCATTTACTGCTGCATTTGCTAGATTTCACAAGATTTCTTAAAATTGGAAATATTTTCAAAAAACAGTGCGCAAGTAATTTTGTTTGTATAGTTTTATAGATAAGCATAACATCTGCTGCTAGTTAGCATTTATCAATTCAGTGTGCCTAGTTTCTCAGATTAACGCTAAATTAAAAAAAAGAACAATTTTAGAAATCTAGTAGGCCAAGGATGCGTCTAAAGAGATACCTCGCGTAGAGAAAATGCAATGCCCCAATAGCTGCGAAATCTATATGTCTTTTTCGCCGCAATGCAACGAGATAGCGATATTTTCGGTTACATGCTTTTAGGTGACCATATGTCTATTTGTCTACACGACAAATCGGTTCCCTGCGCATCTTAAGCCTACTGCTGGGCTTACAAACACCTGGTGAGCTAAATATTCAGTAGTGGTTTCAAATATTTTTTTTCTTAAATGTACCTGCCTGCTTTGTATGCCGACGAATATAGAGTTTATTGTGTACATGTACTACATATTTGTTTTTAATAAATATATTCAGTTATGTGTGTTTCATTTATTTATAATTCTATTAATCAGTTTCTTAATGTTCAGTTGCTGTACTAAAGCCTAACAAAATGTGGAATGTTGAATAACATTTTTATATAAAAACTAGAGGACGCCCGCGGTTTCACCCGCGTAGTTCTCGTTCCCGTGGGAATTTCGGTATAAAATGTAGCCTATGTGTTATTCTGATGTATAAGCTATATTGTGGTAAAGTTTCATTCAAATCCATTCAGTAGTTTTTACGTGAAAGAGTAACAAACATCCATACATCCATACAAACTTTCGCCTTTATAATAGTAATAGGATGTACAAGATTTATACTAAGTATGAAATTACACACATCATCTATATTGTTTGATTAGTTTTTTGATAAATATTCTACAATGATTTTAGTTTTACTATAAAGTAGTTAGTTACAGCAAAATATCTCACATTTTAACCATGTCTTTTATGATCTATATAGGTATAAATGAAAAAGATGAAAGCTTGGCAATGACACATATTATATGACATAGAATAATAACCTTATTACATTAAAACTTAAGCTTTTTTCTGGAACATCTGCCAAGAACGAGATTCGATAAAAAAGTAACTATATGGTCTCCCAAGTGTGCGACTAGAAATACTATAAAAATTGTTTTATAACTTACATGTCTTTGGTTTAATTAATTAGAACATTTAGGGTTTCATAGTCTTTAAAATGGGCATGTATGGTAGGTATCACCCCGAGTGGCAAAAAAACATGGATTATCAAGCATCCTGTCACCTTACCTGCATAAAAACCTAATACCAACATATCAAAAGAATTATTGATTTATTTTGGTATACTTATCCTCTAGGTTAGGCTGGAGTCTGATTGGTGTAGCGTGGTGGGTTTAAACACCATATTTTCTATCCCCCACTTCTATGAGGCATGGTCCTAAAGTGGATTATTAAACTAGGCTGATAATGATGTTATAAAAAAAAAATGTAAATAAATAAATAACAGACAAATAAATATCCTTGTAAACAGCATCCTGAAGGGACATTAATTGTATAAAATCTAATTGTAATATCATACCTAAACTGATTAGGAAAAAATAAAATATACATAATACAGGATACAGTTTATTTATAGATCTGGATGTAAAAAACTCTTCACTTTTTTAGTAGACCGTTCCGCCGGCCTTACACACAAATGTTTACCAAAAACAGTAATTAAATTATCTTTGATATATATTTGGAAAACACTATCTTGTTTAGGAATTGTAGTCACTTGATTGTTAATTGATACAATTTTAAAGGTATTTTTTGTATCCATAATACAGATGCCTTTTTTATCAACATAGCTAGGACATTTTGATCGTGCGACTTGCAACATGCTGCCATGAAAATCAGCCTTGTATAAAGTTTGTGAAAACTTTTCCCAATTCTTGGTGGCACCGAGGAGACCAAGTTTATCTAATTCTAACATTTGACTGATATAGTCTGTCCAAATTTGGTTTAGAGGCACCACTTCATTATACTTAACACTGTTTCTTGGTATATTATAAAATCCGAGTTTATTTTTTTCTGGTCGTGTGAGAAAGTGGGATTTCTGCAGTTTCTTTTTCACTTTTTGTCCTTTACTTTTTTTCTTAGCTAGCAAAAAGTCTTTTTTCAACTCCTTTTCAATATTATCGTGGTCGCTTTTTGGGACATTTGCTTGTAAGAACTTTATGACTGAAGCCGAAGCATCATCTTTCATAGTATCGAGACCAGCCATGCTTTAAAATTGTGTATATTTTTTCTTAAGTTAAAGCGAATTTGTATTTAGTAAAATTATTCTGTAAAATCAACAAGTTGTAATTTGACAATTGACATTGATGACAGTGACAGGATCTATCCTACTCTATGGACAGGTACTGACATTTTGACTACAGACTATTAGATGTCTTTGTAGGCCACGCTACCACGAAGTTTCGACTACTTTGACCTTGGCATGTGGTTACCATCAATGTAGCTACGCTATAAAGTTCGAACAATACTTATTACGTAATCGTTCTATACAGATTTTCTTAAAAATACTTAAAAGATGGCTATGTGTCGACTTGCGTCAATCTCATTCGATCGGTTTATGTCAGATCAATAATATGGAATAGCACTTGTTAATTAATGATAACTTTGTGATAACAGTAGTCATGTAATAGATACAGTAAGAATCAGACTACTAATTAAGTCCATAATATTAAAATTCAGTTATTTATTGTAGTAAGTAAACATTGACGAAATACCTACAAGCGGAAATTCAAGTGCTATAAAATAGTTAATTTCATGATAAGTAGGTATTATTCAAAATATTTTTTTACATACATACAAGTTACAACTCTATTGACCTCTATTTATCCTACTTGAAATTCGAAATATTTTTTTATGATATACCAACCTACCTAAGTGCGGTATAGGCTATAATATTTACCTGTTTGATAAATGTAGAAAAAAGTAGACACCTAGCTACTTACCTTCTTAGTACCTATCTACCTATGATCATCGATTTGGGTTCAAAAACCCCAACACAGTTGATCAATACTGGTTTATACTAATATCAGTAGGTAATGTAGGCACATACATGATATTTACATAATGATCACAAAACTCATACCTAATAATTTTAGTATTGTAATATAGAGTCGTTCATATGTAGGTATTAATACATACTTAGTTACTCATATCTATAAGGAATACATACCTACAAATTGTTAATTATATATTTTATTTCACTTGAATGCAATAAAAGTGACATTTATGCGTCAACTGGAAACAATATGCGTTTTCTATTTTATAATTGATCAATTATAATGTACTCATATTTAGATACTAAGTAGGTACGTTTAATATAATAATTAGTACATGATAATAGTTTGTACCTGAAAAGTTTATATATACACATACCTACTACAACGCATATCAGTTTACAGTTGGTAGACTGTTTGTGCCTACCTATCCACGGCTGCCATGTTTACGAAGGTAGAAAACGTTAAATTCAACAATGGTCAGGAAATGCCTATGGTGGGACTCGGCACTTATGCGGTAAGTATTGTAGTACCACATCGTATGGTACATACGTCGTATTTAAGAATTTTTTTATTTATTAATTTTATTATAATAAATTTATTGCAAATAATAAATATATATATATACCTAATTATTATTAAGTAATTTGTGATATTATTCCATCGTCGTACCGCTGTTGGTAACATCTTAAAGAACATAACAAAATACGTTACTTTAACGATGATTATTGTGTATCTCATTATTTCAAAATGAGAATAAATTAAACAATAGATAAAATCTCCAGGGGTTAACGCACTTAGGCCTGTGTGCACCAAGATTTCGGTTATCATAACCAACGGTTAATTTTTAGAGGGGAATAGACATTACACCCCCTTTACATCCCCTTAGAGGGGAATAGACATTACAGAAGGAGGCATTAATTTGTACCTATATAACAACGACACATTCTTTATTTTTTACTTTAATAGAAATTAAATACATTTACTATACTAAAGCCAAACTGAATAGAGAAAGTTTTGATTTTTTTTATAAAATCTTATTTAACAGATGTTGAGTATATTAATTAGTTTTAAGCTTACTAATTTAATTTATTGTCATGAATTCGTCATTAACAAGTTAATTAAAAAATTACGTAAAATGACTAGTGATTTCTACCTTCATTTTTAATATATATTTTATTATTTTTTAAGCGTAAGGCAGAACCAGGTCAGTTTCGGCAAGCAGTGGAATGGGGAATTGAGTCGGGCTACAGGCACATAGATTCAGCAGCGGTGTACAAAAATGAGGTTGAGGTCGGAGAAGCTATTGCAAACAAGATTAATGAAGGACTGATAAAACGAGAGGATTTATTTGTAACTAGTAAGGTGAATAATTTATTAAATACCTAAATTCTTATTTATAGGGTAACTAAGAAAGTTAATATGAGTCACGGACTTGTATTTAGCTAGATACCGCAAGTTGTTCAGCCAAACGTGCTCAAAGGTTTATTGTCAATATTGCTTATATCAAATAAACAAGCAATGTCTAGCTAAATATATCAATGGTTTAAATATTATATACTGACTGTTGTTTGGGCGTGCAGATTCAAACCTGCCTTTTCAACCTTTATATACTTACATAGTACAATTACTTAATTTTTGTAATATTTTTCAGTTATGGAATGATTGTCATGCCCAAGAAGTGGTAGTGGATACTTTGAAGGAATCATTAAGGAAACTGAAGTTGGACTACGTTGATTTGTATTTAATACACTGGCCTATTTCAGTTACTGTACGTAAATTTAATATTATATGAATAATTATTTATTATTGACGACCTCCGTGGCGCTGTGGATTTATAAGACGAAGGTCCGGGGTTCGATTCCCGGCGGGGCAGATTGAGATTTTTCTTAATTTGTCTTGGTCTAGCTGGTGGGAGGCTTTCGCCATGGCTAGTTACCACCCTACCGACTTACCGAGTACTGCCAAGCGATTTAGCGTTCCGGTACTATGTCGTGCATAAACCGATAGGGGTGTGGATTTCATCCTGCTCCTAGCAAGTTAGCCCGCTTCTATCTTCGATTGCATCATCACTTAACATCAGGTATGTTAGCAGTCAAGGGCCAACTTGTAGTCGATAAAAAAAAATTAACCTCTTGATTTTACTTCCGGTTCTTCTCAGCTTCTCAAACCGGTGGTAGAGTCATTCGCTGACCGACTTTACTTTTGTGCCTCCTTGTTTTTGGAAATCATAAAATAATATTACCTTAAGAAAAAAAATTGGTTGTCTGTAAAGTCGGTTTACTGACGATAGTTGAACGTGACAATGTCTTAAGAAAATACTGATGGAATGATAGCATTTAATTGGTTATTAAAATTTTTAATTTAAGTATATTTTTATAAATATTAATTTAAATCATTGACATATTAATACTAATGTCAATGATTTAAATTAATAAAATAATTGATTTTGATTTTATAAATTTATATTTTAAATTTATAATAAATATATTAATTTATAAATAAATTAATTTTTAATTTCAAATTAATATATTTAATAATTATATTTAATAGACGGATGTTGAACGCTGCCGAACGCAAAGGCCGATTGTGCTTCTTTGTCGCTCGTTCCGCGCTCTCGCTTGCACTTCAAGCCTTACATGGAACGCCTCAAAGCGAGGTAACGACGCATGACGTCATGTTTTTTCGTGCGTGCAGCCGGCTCTATCGAATTATAAGACGTTGTCACGTCAAAAGACACCCACCAACCCATGTAGAAGCAGCGTGGGGATCAAATCTCCATATTCCCTCTCCACAAGGAGGAGGCCAGGTTATTAAAACAGAATAAAAACGGCTGTAACTCACGTCATTGTTGTCGTTGATTTTATTTTAATTATATGGAAAATACGATACGATAGTATAAATGCTAATATAGGGAGACCTGACTCTCTTATTTTTTCAATTTTACAGGCAAATGGCGAAGACACGGCAATTAGTTATCTGGAAACATGGAAAGGTATGGAGGAAATCGTGAAATTGGGCCTCGCTAAATCCATAGGAGTTTCTAACTTCAACGAGAGACAAATTCAAGAAATATACAACAATGCTGTTATTAAACCCGTTGTTAATCAAGTTGAGGTAAGTATTTTGACGTTTTAAATAATTTCCTTGAGTACTTCAGCCGGTGGACGTTCACTGTTGGACATAGGCCTTTTTTAGGGACTTCCAACCACAACGATCCCGAGCCGCCTGTTGCCGGCGGCTCACTGTAACACGTTTGATGTCGTCAGTCCAGCTGGTGGGGGTCGACCAACACTGCGCTGTCCGGTGCGAAGTCGCCAATCTAGCAATAAGTGCTAGGTATAAACCTAGCTAATACTAAATAATAGTAGCAATATTCATTTTACCATACAGCGGTCGAGGAAGACTGCGATATGACAAGAGTTGTTGTTATCTACTAACTTAACGATACGTATTGTGTTACTAGTTAATTTAAAATACATGACACATAATTTTTTTTTAACAAATAATTAAACCGACTTAAAACGCACTAAAAAGTAAAAAATAACTGTATCATTTAGTTTCTTTAATTTATTTAAGCATATCTATGAAGTCGGTGCCAGCCATGTTTGAGGAACATTTATTTGACGCAGTAAAGCAGTTTGTGGGTTCTAGGTAACGCCCTTAAAGTAAAAACCTTGGCTGGCACCGACTCATAGATATGCTTAAGTAATTTAAGTTCTATTTTTTATTAAAAAATTTCATTTCTTACTTTTTAGTGATTATCCGACACGTAACGTACTCGTACTATACTCTCATAGTATATTATACGGCACTTGTAGCCAAAAAGCTACCGATACTTACACAAAAACCGAAATCGCTGCAAGTGTGCCTATAAAATTTGAAGAGTTCCTTAATTTTTCCCAGGATATCATCATCAGATCCTAACATTAAAAAAAAATCAAAATATACGTGTCGAATTGAGAACCTCCTCCGTTTTTTTTCGTCGGTTAAGAATGACTTGGTATAACGTATTCTATATTAACTAGTACGAGAATATTCGTTCAGCGTCGCGTCGCCTTTCTATCCCGACTGCTGTGTGGATGAACTTTTACTTTCTGGAACTTTATTAACGGCTAAACTAGCCCGTGAACACATAAGTACATTATATATCATTAACACGTCACATTTTTTCAGATAAATCCAACACTAACCCAGCACAAGCTCGTAGACCTTTGCAAGCAACTCTCCATTATACCAGTGGCCTATACTCCACTGGGTCTTATATCAGAAGCCAGGCCAGAATTTGCCGGTCTAGATGTAATCAAGACAGACCCAAAATTGGGCGAATTAGCTACGAAGTATGGAAAAACTCGAGCGCAGATAGCTTTGAGATATTTGGTAAAATTTTCTTCAGTTATATTATTGCTTCCTCTACTTGAAGGCACGATTTTGTAAGCCTACGTCCGAAATAGGTTACATAAATAAATATTACTTATATAAAATAAAAAACTCGCGTCGTAACTATATATCACAGTCAAGTATGCTCCAACTCCCGTTATATTCGTTGCTGCCTTCTGAGTCAGTGATAGTCATAACTTATACCTATACTAAAGCCAAACTCGACTGAGAATGCTTGTCAACAAACAAATTTAAAATGAAGGTAGAAAATGCAACACATTTCATGCCTAATAAATTTAAAATTATGTTTTGTTTTTTTATAAAATCTTATTGAAAGGATATTAAATATATTAATTAGTTTTAAGCCTACTAATATAATTTATTGTCATGAATTCCTCATTAACAAGTTAACTTAAAAAATTAGGTGTAAAACGACTAGTGATTTCTACCTTCATTTTTAATTTGTTTGTTGACAAGCGATCTCAATCTAATTTGGCTTTAGTATAGCTTCCTACTTGAAATAAACGATTTTTGATTTTGTGGCGAAACGCTTGAATTTATCGCCAGGTGGCGCACACGCAACATATATAACCCCGAACAACCAATTCTGCGTTCTACGTGTGTGACACATTGTGAAGTGGGCGTATAGAAAATTCGAATACAGTTAATAACAATTTTAGGGTTAAATTAAGCAAAAACTTTTGAAAAATTCCGAGTAAACGTGTGCTTGTTTCTTCCACGACGCTTATTGACAGTATTTCGTGGCAATAAACGTCGTAGAAACAACAACCACAAGTGAACGTTGCGACGTTTCGGTCCTAACTGATCGCTCCGTCAGACACGCACACTACGACAATGTACCTATACACGTTTAACTACGAGTTAAGCTCACTAAACTAAATTATTTCTTTACTTTTTAGATCCAGCGTGGTATTCCCGTGTTACCAAAATCATTTACAAAATCGCGTATCGAAGAGAACATTAACATTTTCGATTTTGAGTTAACGGATAAAGAAATGGAGATGGTCGACGGCTACAATTTGAACCATCGCTGCGTGCCTGGAAAGGGCTTTGAGAAATATACTTATTACCCATTTTAATATACAATATTCCTTCTTTCTATAGTTCGCGACAAATAATGAGTGCGCTCTGAAGTTGCAATACATCGAACTGCGCAGGTATAGTAGCCTCACTGAAATATTTTTGTTCACTGCGCAGCCAGACGTCTCGTGTTCAGAGCGTCCAGTTACTTTGGCGAGAATTATATAATCATTACCTCATTTCCATGGAGGTCTACTTCCAAATACCAAGGATGTCGCAGTTCCTAATGATAAACCAAGTAATTTTGATTAGTAATGGTTAATACTTGTACATTCTTTGAATCCGTTTTGAATATTGTGAATTTTATTGAAACCTTTGATTTTTAAAATAAAGATCCTTTTTTGTTATTACTTGTGGTCTTATGGTTATTTTAAGTAGATATATTTTTGTACTATTAAATGTTTTTAGAAATGAAATCGAACTTATTTAGCACCCTACTATAGAATACCTACAATAAATATACAAAATAACATCTGTATAACATTTACTAAAAATGTTGATTAAGGGTATATAAGTTAATAGTTACAGTAAAATTTGATTCATTACTGTACTGTAATTTAACAGTTACTGTAAATTAAATGTACTTTATACTATATTCAACAATTAAGATCATTATGATAATATTAATTAACACTTTATATAACAATCTTATTATAGTGATTCTACTGTAACTTTACTACCATTAAAACACATTGCTAATTAAAAATTCATTTATTTAATCAAAAACATTGAAATAAATCTTTATTATAAATAATTGAAGCATTAAGTCACATTAAAAATAATAAAATATTATTCGGAATGACCAAAGATCTCTCAAGAACGGCACAAATTATTTTAACAGTACAATTTATTTTACTTAAATTACTGTCGTAATATATTTCGTCAGAAGTTGTCATTAAATTGAAATTATATGTAAAACTTAATGAAAAATATAGATAAAAATCAAATAGAAACTATGCAAAAACTTACTAAATATAAAACTTATAGTTTTTGGTGAATCACTTAACTAAAATAGTAACTTCGAGGCTGCTGTTATATTACAACAAAAAAACATACTAAATTGAAATTTAAAAAAAAATTATACAATATAAAATAATATTTTAATTAAATATTAGCCAGATGAAAGACCATACCGTATAATTATAAAAAAAATATTATTACTTAAATGATGTTTAATAAATTAACGCAACATAAAGAAAGAATAACTAATTAAATTAATGATTAATTAAAATAAATGATAATAATGTTTGCGTTGTATTAGGCCATTCGTCTACATTCATCAGTATTAAACAAATAGTAAATGGAATTGCATAAAGTTTCGTGAACCTCCATTAAATGCTTTCAGAATATGGAATAATAGAATAAATCACATAAAGACCCTGCTATAAACTAGTAAACCATTCAAAAACTCAATGTACAGCTAAAATAGGAAATGTAACACCTTATAACAAAAAAAATTAAGCTTACCTTTTGTAAGTGCTATAAAAATATATCTATCATGTGAATATTAAACTATCACCCATTATATTTGTACATAAAATCTTCTAAAATGTAATCCGTTTTAACGTGAAAACGCCCAACAACTAAGGAACTAATATTTTTTTCTTTGTAACATACTATCAATGTGTATGACACCTTATATATACTGTTATATTTATATAACAGTAGTACGGGGGCGTAAATAGCACTCAGCGTTGCTTAAAAATGTACAATATATTTTGTCAATATAATGTAATATTAAATTATTGCATTTACTACGCTTTCTTATATATATAACAGTAGTAACAAAAGCTATAATAGTGGCGTAAATGACAATTATTTAATTTGCCACACAGCGGCGGGACGGGACAGCGATGCGACGTTGGCGCGAGTTATTGAGTTTTACTGTACTAATTAGTTTAGACAAAATACATGCTTTATTTTAATTAGAATACAAACTACAAAATACTATCTCGCATTATTTCTATGAATAATAGAATACGTTACACGGAGTCGTTGCGCTAAGCGTGACGTTCTTTATGACGTATTCTATGTTAATTACTATGTTATGGATTATTACTCACGTCGTGCCAGTATCACGTCACCGCTCATGCCGTCCGCTGTTTGACGAAACCATTACTTTATGTTACAATAATTGCTTCATTGATCAAGTAAGCTTATTCGGCTAACGATAACAAGGTACCGGGGCCAGAATTATTAGTATGGTCAAAGAAGCGTATTTTTTAAAGAAATTTTCTACAAAGATATTAAAACGAATAAATTTGTAGTTTTAGTTTTCAATAGTTATATAAATATCTATGAGCCATTGTAATTTGCTAAAGAAAAAGTGCGATAAAGTATGACTTCTGAAACATCAGCATTTAAGGAAAAACATTCGTTTATTGGGTACAATAAATATATTGTCATTAAATTCGACCTGCGAATTATCCATTGTTTTTTTTTCAGATTTAAAGCATAAAGCCTTATTTGTTTACCTATTATCTGTAATGATTTTCGTTGATTTAAAATCATTGATATTTTTGAAATAATAATTATCGCATTGTTATTAAATACCGTATTAACTAATTAATGTATCAGTAGTAGAAAATGAATGACTCATCGTGTATAAAAAATAGTACAAATATATAAAACTACAAGTTTCACTTCTGGTAGAATTGTTAACAACAGTATGGCAACTCTAAAAAGTACTTAGTACAATTATAATCATACATTAATAGAAATCGGTCCGATATATTTTAAATACAGTAAAAATCTTTACTACAAAAAACTAGTACCAGATATTTCCATTTTCTACCACTTTGGTAGGTTTTGGTCTATTGATAATTTTACTATTTTACAGTTGTCAAATATGGCAGTAAATAAATCTTTACTACAAAATACTAGTAACAGATATTTCCATTTTCTACCACTTTGGTAGATTTTTATACAAAGAATGGTAGGGTATTACTTCCAAACATAGTTAAACACGTCCATAATACTATCGTATATAGTGAATGTTATAGCAACATCAAACACTACTCTACTGAGTCGAGGTACGGTACCTTTGTAGAAGGCTAGTGGTCCTTCATGTTTCCACGTCTTGATGAAGCAGTCCCATGTATTTTTGTATTTGGCGGCTTCTAATCCTTGCATACGCGTTTTGACGACGTCTATTGGTGTGTTACCGAACACTGAGGCGGCACCTGATAGGTAAAAAAGGATTTTTTTTAAATAAACTGAATTTGTACTTGGTTATTGTTGATGCTAATGCTATGCTTAGATGGTTTGGGCATGTAGAGAATAGTTTAAAGAAGCTTAACAAAAGAAATTTATGAGACGAAGGTGAATGGAAATGTTGGAAGGAGAAAGCCTAGGTGAATATTCCTTGTGGGTGGAGACGTGTCTTTGCCGACCTTAATCAATAGTAGAGCGAGCCCGGTCAACGAATACTTTTATAATAATCGAAGCCTTAAAGAAGCATAAGAGCGATGGAAGAAGACCCTGATACTCCGGAAATATGCAGGGAAACGTGGTAGAGAGGTAATCGGTATGCCAGCTACTCCCGCCGTAGGTTAGTCGTACCAACATGGATCTATAACAAATATGCGTACACGTAAAGAGTCAAAGTAGGTTGCGAAACGAATCCGCTGGGTTTTGGGGGTATTCCGGATACTATGCAGGTACCTTTTTGGAAGGGAAAAATAATACCAAGCCTTAAAAAAAAGGTGAAAATCTTAGCTAAATTAGGCATTTTAAAGTAGGCCAGGTCAAGAATCCCCTGCATTCATGAAAGGATTTCATGAAAATCATTGAAAGAGGTGTGGATTTCTTCCACCTTTGCATTATCATTATCATCTATCATTAGGTGGGTTAGTCAAGGGCTAGCTTAATCCGTAGTGAATAAAAATGTGTATAAACGTACCAGCGATACCACCGAACAGTCCAACGATGTACTTGGGCACCGGCTTGTCCCTGTCACCTCCTTTGTACCAGTCGCGCAGAGACTCCACTACGAAGAACCTGATCGCCTGGTTGCTGCCCTGCTTCATTATGGTTGCGGTTACGCCTTTGTACACACCTCCGATACCTTTAATTGGAAAGAAGTATATACAGAACCTTTATGTTGATGATTGTTTCCTACCTTTCAAGCCCCATTTTTAAAAGTTTTAAACCTCGAAATCAAAATCTATACTTATTACATAATTACATTAAAAATGTGAAAGTAACTATCTGTTTGTTACCCAATCACGCCTAAACTACTGAAATGATTTTAATGAAATTCGGTACATAGATAGTCTAGAGCCTGAGAAAGGAAATATCCTAATTTTTTCAAACTATCACAGAACAGAGTTTTGAACGTCCGCTAGTAATCAATAAGTTTTACTGCGTTTTCACAGGCTATACCTATTTATTCATAATTATGTTATTTTTATAATAACGCTAAAATTGGACCTGATTCTTTGATTTTCTTCTTTTCTTGTCAATTTGTTCACATTTAGGAGTCATTTTGACAGAAATTTTACACCAGCAACATTGCTATTTAGGCCGAAATAAAAAAAATTCAAAATCAATTATTTTTGAAGTAGGCTAATTATAAGCACTTTTGAAACATTAAATTAGACTATTTGTAGCGACTCTACCACCAGCTCGGAGGGCAGGTCCTGCTGAGAAACGCCGGCGAGAAACTCAACAGTTGTTCTTTTAAAATCATTAATTTTTAATTTTTTTTTATCCAAGTAACGAGGTACTTAAATTTGAATTGCGTTTGAGTATTTGGATGTATAGGACTTTAACCCACTAATAAAAACATATTGTACAAAAATGTGTTATGTATCATTTTATTACAATATTAACTGTAATCTAGTTTAAATACTAAAGCAAACTATCCAAGTAACGAGGTACTTAAATTGCGAATGACAATCGCAAGCGTTTGAGTACATTTTAAACGTCTGGATACTAGCCTTTTAGAGCACACTTTGATGAAAATACAATAAAAACGATTTAGAAGGCTAGAACCCAGTGCCGCAATAAATATTTATAAATGCGCAAAGAGTGTAAATGAGAAGGAAATAGTTTAATTACTTTTTTAACAGAATTTTATTCCGATGTCCAACAGTAAAAATAGATTATTTTAAATCATTTATATAATAATAGAATATTTTTAGTATATTTACAATTTTTTTAATGCAGTTCTTACCTTCTTCCCTAACAATAGTACCAACGCCATGGAAGAACCCCTTAAACCGTGGCTTCTCCATGCGCATGTCGTTGATAAACTTGACCTTCACAGTCTCCATAGGGGTCACAGCGAACACCGCCTCAGCGACCCCCGCCGCCAGACCGCATGTTAATTTACCGGTATTCGTTAACGTGCCATTGTCTGTTATCATGTACAGCTTTGCTTGTTCGAATACACCAAATCTGAAATGTAGGAAGAATACATGTTATATCAAGAATACTTTCAATATTGTTTGTTGATTTGTATTACTTATGTCGGGGTAGACATTTTTTGCACGAGATCGTTAGGAATTTTTCACCATTTCTCGTAATTGTGCCCGGAACTTTCATGTTCTTGGCTTTTCAGTTTTTTAGGGTATTTATTCAAGGGTTTCTACTAACTTACGAGAGTTTGACCTAAAAATTCTAAATTTATGTACACGAAGCAGCGTCGGCTAGTTTAAAATACATTATTTATATTCTAATAAATTTATTTCCTATCATGTATTCAATAAATAACATACCCGTGATACGTCATGCTCTTACAGACCAAAAATAATATACTAAAAGTTTTTTCAAGGTGCAATTTATATACAACCTGTAATTCGTATTTACTCATCACCAAAATCCTTCTAAAAGAGCTTCCCTCCTTATAGGAGAGGGGATATAGAGCGTACACCGACCACGCTGCTCCAATGCGGGTTGGCGGGCTTAGGGTGATAATGTGAACGATCACATGAGATATTGACCAGGACGAAGCTACATACTCTCCGACCTTTATCTCCGGCCTTGGAAAGTGTTCACGTTTTTGAACGGGCTGAACCCAGGACCCCGTGATCGAAGCCAGATAGGGTAACCACTAGACCAACGAGGCAGTCATTCCTATTAAGGCCAGATATCTTTCTATGAATTTCTTGCAAAAGGATGCTCGCAGTTTCAACTGACTACTTCTGGTTCCCGTGATAGTTTCGGGATAAAATGTGTTATTCCGATATGTAAGCTGTATTATTGTGAAGTTTCATCAAAATCCATTCAGTAGTTTTTGCGTGAAAGAGACACACTACTGGGATGCACCCAATTTAGGTACTCATTTAATTAGTTATTAAAAAGTGTATAACATTAAAATCATCCGGTAAATTCAATGCAGTAAAACTATTGGTCCATACAATTAAATAAAAAAGTTTCCTTTCGTGATTTAACTTTCACCAGTTTTGGTACTCGTATTTAAACATAAATTAAAAATGTAAATAAATACATGGGTCGTCTTCATTGTTACAAGGGCTAGATTCCACGGCTGTGTAGACAATTAAGTGTGGATAGGTACAGGTAATGGTTAAGGTAAATGTGGTAAAATAACAAACATTTTCCTTCAGATGGGTTTAGCCTGGGACGTGTGATAAGCCATAATAACATTAATATTCCTGTTACGTAGGTTACATTTTAGCTCGACTTGTAACCAATATTTAATACGATACTGTTACAAGTCCCTACCAAATGAAGCCATAGATAGGGTGGTGTTCAAATTACATCTAATTAATGACTACTCCCGTCTTACAATAATTATTGTAAGATATATCGGAATATTCCAACGACACTATATAAGGTTTGCTAAAGAAAACATATGTAGTTTAATATGGACAATTAGTTTTTATAATATATGTTCGATCCGTTTTTAAAGCCTAAATAATAATCACGGGTTCAATGTGGATCGATTATGATGCTTTTTTAGTTCCAAGCCGATATGTTAGAGACGATTCTCAACTATAGGCACTGTCTAACTATACTAAAGCCAAATTCGATTGAGAATGCTTGTCAACAAACAAATTAAAAATGAAGGTAGAAATCACTAGTCATTTTACACCTATTTTTTTTTAATTAACTCGTTAATGACAAATTTATGACAATAAATTAGATAAGTAAGTTTAAAAGTATTTAATATATTCAATAACTTTTAAATAAAATTTTTTAAAATAACAAAACATAATTACAAAATTATTAGGCATAAAATGGCCTTTTCTACATTCGTTTTTAATTTGTTTGTTGACAAGCATTCTCAAACGAGTTTGGCTTTACTATAGTAGTAGTCTTTATACTATAGGTACATACCTATACGATGGTGATCTGACTAGCCAATGCCAATCAAAAAATATCGGCTTTTCATAGAAAACATTCGTATTTGTCAAAAAGTCGTTGTTCTTGCAAAATTAATGGCTAGTAGGCGGGACTTGCAAATATTTTACATTATCCTTGTATTGTATGTAAACTTAAATAAATACTTTGCCAAAACAACAAACAAAAACCGATTAAAATTACCACTATCAGTAATTTTACGTTGCTTATCTCGCCGCCTGAGAGAAGATTAAGTGCCTATCTAGCTATACTGCATAATATACGTTCTTAAGTATAATTAGGTACTAGTTAGCTTACTTAATGATGATTGATGAATTATGTCGACCTCGGTCAAAAAATAAGCAAATTATAAAGATGTTAGCTTATATCCAACTTGTTGCTATTAAAAGTGAATTCGTTGGCTCGATACACTCAATATTACATTGGTCTATAAATCTATGCTAGAGGCGCAATCCCACCATACATTGTTTAGTTATATTTCGAAATTAATATTGAAAAATATTTTATTCCGACATCGCCATTTATCAACCAATTAATACAAAATTCTAAGGAATTAAATACACCCGAACCTTTCATATGTAATACTCTTTCAAAGGACATTGCCATAATTTGCCCCAGGCTGTCCAAAAGTATGTTCAGATTTAACCATTTTATTTAAATACACAATGAATTTTAAACAACTACCCATGTTTCATAGCAATCACTTGAAAATATATCAAAAATATAAGAATTTCAATCGATTTTTTGTGTTCTGAATCACGTGACCGTCGTCGTAGTATAAAAAGTCAACTTTTATCAGCGGCTGCTTAGCTACAAGTAACTTTATTACTATTAGAAGATCTGTACTATTTAATGACATATATATCATATCTGGGCATCTCTGGGGCAGACTTCCATACATTTTTTACCTATGACCTTTAGTGATTGACATTATTGCCAGACGACAAGTGTTCGTGGTCTTTGGCCTAAGCCTTTTTCCGTAGCCATCACAGTGTCAGAATGAGGCAATGTTAAGGGCGGATGGCTTGCTACGACGCCGTAAGAGGTTTCATTGGCATAGTTTTCCACTTATCAAGTGGACTATCGGCTTGTTTCATCAACTAGCACTAAAAATTGCCAAAGCGCACACAGGGCTCGACAGATAGTCAAAAACTTCTTTACTCGCTCGCGTATCTGGGCTAACGATCGTCCGCAATGTCATTGAGTCGTTATCAGCTTCGCCGCGAACGCGCGCTGAACTCTAATTGATGTGAATGCTAACCTCATGATAATCATTACATCTAGATAGCCTGTACTGGTTCACTTATTCATAAATATTAAAACATCTGGCACGATTCCTCCGCCCGAATTCGGTTTTAACACTCCGCCAAGGGTTTCATTCAAAATCAAAGACTTCTCTTTTTTACTTATATGCATAGGCTGCAGGCAGAGAAGCAGAAAAGATGAGTTTACCTAAAAGTGAGAGTGTATTGCATTATTTTATAGTGCAAATCACGAACGTAAAATCAAAACGAGTCTAATGGACATCAATAATGTAACTAAGGTTTACTATAAAACTTGGCAATTTTATTTTAAGGAAATTTATCCTTACCATAAAAGATCAAAAAACTTTCTGAGCGCACTCAGAGATAAAGCTTAGGTATATATATCCGACAGACACGCAAACTTACCCAGGTAAGATAATCATACCACCATATTTTCTGGGTGCTATTTACACCGCTGTACACCTTTAGACAACCTTATTTAAGTACTACAAGTATCAAGATTTTATAGTAACAGATAATATAGCAATGTCATCATCTTACCTAACAGCAGATTTCGGTATCGAGCCATACAGCAATACGCTGAGTCCTCTGTATAAACCGAAGAAGCCATGTCCTTTGACGGTTGTTTTTACGCAGTCCCAAATCCCCGAATACTTTTTTGTGCCACCTGAAATAAAAGTAAATTGTTTTTATGTTTTATATACTATATCTTACAATTTGCCATAAAGGTCCTCTCGCATTGTTAATGAAAATGCCGATCAAAAGACAGAGAAGGCCTTTTTTGGGAAAGTTTTAAAAGTTGCTTGGTTATTGCTTTATTTTAAGCCTCGAAGGTAATGTACTAATATTTTAATAGCCACATTCTAGGTCAAGAACATTAATTTAAGGTCGATAAACTTCTAATCGTATAATGGACTTTATACCTACAAAATTATTTAAATGAACATCGAATTAAGATAGATAATAATAATCCTTTGCAGCAATAATAAAAATTACTCACTAAAAGAAATTCAAAGTGCCTAGATCTTGTCCGTTAATTAGCATGCCAAGGAGAACTGCCTATCGCGAATTTTTAAGTGTTGTCTAAAAATGGACGTGAGAAGGCTTTACATGCCTAAACAATATCTAAAAGTATGTTATTGGTTACAAACTCGAGTTTCACGACCTACATTTTGTATAGGGAGCTATTTTTAGTTTTTATGTATTCTTGAAAAGATCGGTCAAGATGACTCAGATATTATTATAAAATGGCTAAACTAAATAAAAGAACCACGAGTTTATCTTACATCTGGAGTTTTGTAAGATTACTTGATCTCCAAATTTTTCCATCACGTACAATGTTTTTATTGCATTCAAGTCAATTATCCTTAAAAGATGTTAGAGACCTTTTTCTTAATTTTTAATAGTAACAATGGCGGACAAAGCAGATGGTCCACTTGATAGTAAGTGGAAAACCAACGTCAATAAACAGAGCAACGATTAGCATGACATGCAAGTAAGCGCCCTGGGTCCATTAACCTAAGTGTAGATGTTGAGCCTCACGTGCTTGTATCAACAGCCATTTTACAAAATGAATTTTTAGTTGGCCCTTGACTGCTATCACACCTGATGTTAAGTGATGATGCAATCTAAGATGAAAACGAGCTAATTTGTTTGGAGTAGGATGAAATCCACACCCTTTTCGGTTTCTACATGACATCGTGCCGGAACGCCAAATCGCTTGGCGGTACGTCTTTGTCGGTAGGGTGGTAACTAGCCACGGCGAAAGCCTCCCAACAGCCAGACCAGGAAAAATTAAGAAAATCTCAATCTACCCCGCCAGGAATCGAACCCAGGACCTCCGTGTTATAAATCCACCGCGTATACCACTGCGCCACGGAGGCCGTCAAAACAATGCTGCTTGACGGCAGAAATATGCATAGTTGATTTTCCAGAAAACCTTGTAAAGAAACAAACAAAACTGTACAATTCCGAAACTTTTCTCAAAAGATGTTGCGGTATTTGCTGTGTAAAAGGTACAATTTGTTAAGGTTATGGTGATTGACATGACATAGTGATATCATTGTGTGAGCGGCACATTTCTGGTGATCATAAAGATATGAGCATACTACGTAGGGTCGCAATGGGGCGGGCTGCATCGCAGCGCAAAATGTGTATTGAATACATAAATAGGCTGGGTCGCAGCGCATTGACAAATAAAGTACACAACCGGACGTTGCGACTGTAGGACTGTGACGCCTGTGATGAAGGGCACTGCACCCCGGTATTTATTATTATTATGGTGAGGCCCGCCACAGTGCACTTTGACCCCTTCGGATCTTGGTACTCGCCCCACCCTTACTTCTGCTATATTAGTTCAAACGTTAAATGGTTGCTTTTAGCACAATAATCCCCTGGTAGTGGATACGCTACCCCCAGGAGAACTATTTCCTTTCTAGCTAATCCCTCACATGATGTGTTCCATGACTCTCGTGTCCCTGGGATAGTGTGCTATATTCCATAATACATACAAGCGCTTGACTGATTTTTGCGCAGCGCCCCTACCGTATGCTAGTGCCTTAACATCACCCAGTGACGTCATTGTGTATGAGTGGCTCATTCCCAGTGCTCAATAAATATTAAGGCCTGTGTGCATCAAGATATCGGTTATCATAACCAACGGTTAACATAACTATACTATAAATTTACAATTTATAATAAACACGTACGCCGGTTAAGGACGTAAACCGGGCGGTTATCTTAACCGAGCTTACGTCCTTAACCGGTGTACGGGTTGTCGTGAACAGTAAATTTTATGTTTAGCTTATGTTAACCATTGGTTATGATAACCGAAATCTTGGTGCACACAGACCTAAATCACGCACGATATTGATCTGAAATGTACCTTTAAAAATAAATCAAGATAAGCAGCACATGATAGCTGTATTATCTCTCTACCTATGATGAAATTATGTTTTGACGCTGTTGGCATGTAAACAATTTTTTAAATATAGGTGGATGATATAATGTGCCTGATAAAATGTTAACTTTATAGAGGGACATTTTATACCACTGTTTTTGTATTCGGTGCATATTCAATGCTCCATTTATATTATTAAATGCAAAATTTACATAAATAAGGGGAGACGAATATCTTAGCATTCCATGGATTCACCGTGCGGGTGCCGGGTCCATCGCGTGGCTGAGAGAAAAACTCCGAACAGAGCCCGAGACTTGTGACACGGGTGTAGGTTTAAGGGTACCCTTTGTGACGCGCGTCAACACTCACCTCCTCTGTTCAGGTTATTCTCCCTGCCCAACCATATTCGGAAGGACCCTACTAGTGCAGCTTTGGACACTCGTTCCAATATGGAGCTTACTGCGCTTCTAGTAAGGCCAAGGTCTTTTAGCAGGTTGTAGAGAGATTTCGCTGGTATACCCCTCGCACCCACTTCTATCGCGTATAAACTAACCACATAGCCATTTTTGGTTAGTTCATTTGTAAGGTCATAGTATTTATTCACTTTGAATACATGGTCTTTAGGGATGTTTGTTTCCCACGGCACTGTAAGCTCAACAAGTACTATACGTTTGATTTGTTTGGAAAAAAGAAATATGTCCGGTCTAGATGTCGTAATAGCTAAGTCTTCCGGGATTTTATAGTGCTTTTCATACGTGTCCATTAATATAGTCCAATCAGGAGTAGAGCCCAGAATTGAATAAGGCTTGCTGGTGGAATTTGTACTGGAGCCTGCTTTAACAAAGTTAGTTTGACTACATAACAGCACTGACCGACAAACTTGACTTTCAAAAAGTTCTACATACTACATGTAAAATATACTTTGATTAAATTTGAAAATGTGAATGAAATACTTCAAAATTCATCCAAACTGTTCTTCCAATGCAAGGAAATAATTCACAAATCATGAAATTCAAAAAAGATTTTGCTTAAAATTAATCAAGTTATATTGAGAGGTTTTCTAGGGTAGAGTTCCCTAAAAGATCTTAATATTAATCCTTTTCCTGTTTCCTTGATCAATCAAGATAATTAATTATGTTGCATATTTATACACATAAATATGAATAGCAAACCAGACTGTAATATAAGAAATGAGTAGATTAAAAATATTTCTTATTAAAGTACCTAGGTAAAAGTACATTTCAATATTGCATTCAGAATCTAATTACACTCAATTCATTAATTAATAGCATTCCAGTTTGTTTCACAAATAAGTAAAATTAAGGTCTTGTTAATTAACAGCATCATGCAATACTAATATTTATTAACAAATACAACAAAAGAAAATGATTTCATTGATTTAAAATGAAAAACTAATTTTAATGACTGTGTTTTCACTCATCAAAGATTGAAGTGACAGCCGCCGCTTTCTCAAACATATACTATTAATCACTGAAGAGTTGTACTGATTTACATTAGTTACATTAATATTAGTTCATGTAGGGCAGTTTATCATGTGCCCAGAGAAGGTAAGAAGCATCTCCGCCAAGAATCTGCTGCTGTTTCTGGCAGCAGTTCATATTGGAGGGGAGATTTAATAAGTGGTGATCACAATTGATCCAGAATGCTCAGTGATAAAGGGACTGCACAAAGACCTGAAATGCCATAAATCAAAGAAGATGTTGTACAGATTTTGAGTAGTTATTCTCTTTTGTTGACATTCTACAATATTGTTAGAAAGAGCAACTGCATAGCAGCATAGCAGTCTTAATGTTAGGTTTAGATTACGACACTATACACATCACATTCAGTATAATATATTCTGTGTCTCTAAATGAATGTGATTGTCTCTCATTGTAAAATTTATTGTGACAGAATCATTAGTTACATCAGGAGTCAAGTATTCAAGAGTTCAATTGTCAAGTTCCAAGCAAGTGAGAACAGTACAGAAATTAAAGTCTCGTGAGACAAATATCTTAGTATACAACGGATTCAGTGAGGGTGCCGGGTCTATCTTGTGGCAATGAGAGATACTCAAAACAGAGCCCGAAACTTGTGGCAATGGGTGTAGATTTAAAGAATTCTCACGACGTTCTCTCTGCCAAACCCAAGAGAACTTCAGGCTCCTTTGGTAAGATCCTATTAAAGCAATCTTGGACATCTGTTCTAATACAGAATTTAACACATTTCTAGTAAGTCCAAGCTATTTTAGCATTTGTAGTCTAAACCTAATATAGTGCAGGTTTAAAGGGTCTTGTCTTTACATTTGTGTCACAAGTATCATGTTGCATTGTTCACTCAAACTTGTTTGGACCATTGCTTTGCTTGATCTAAAAAAAGCAGCTCGAGTCAGGACACTGGTTTCCAAATATCTAACTGCCTCGCCTCATATATTTACAAGTCTAAACATACATTCATTGCTTTTAGAGGGAATGCAAAAGATGCTACAATACCACTATTAGATGCACAGAAGTCAAAGAAGGTGTTTTTCATCTCTTTTATTAAATAAGTAAGTAAAGGGAAGTAAATACCTCTTTACTTACTTAGTTAATAAAAGAGTGAAATAAATAAAAATAAATAATACATTATGTTTATGATGACAAATACCACTACTGGAGTCAAATAGAGTTGACATTGACAAGTCTAAACAAGTAAATATTTTAGTAAAAACTTTATCAAAGATCAAAGTCCATGAATTGACAGATGATATACATTAGTATGCAAAGTACAAATCAGTTTGATAAAATAAGAATCACAGATAAATTACCTTTGCAGGATATTTGAAATAATGAGTTAATAAAGAATTGCGTGAGTTAATAATTAAAACTATAGTGAATTTTCAAAATAGAATTCAAAATAGAAGATAGAAAAAAAGGCTATAGGTTTTGTTATAACTTTTATACTTGATTAATTAGGTAAATAAACAGTTTACTTGGGTATCCTTTTTAGCAGGTTTTTTATAAATAAGAATGAAATGTGTGGCAAGAACATAAATACAAGTAAATCTGCTTACTAAGTGTACCTATGTAAAATATAATTTACTGTGTCACATCTTGGTGACAATTTCTTTTAAATTTTGTAAGTTCTATGCCTAAATATGTGTTAAAAAGTATTATTTTGATAAATATTTATGTTCTTAGTTAGGTTATCCGCTTTCATATCAAATACATTATGTAAAAACAACATTTACTAAGTAACCAGTTACAACAACCAGCATGAAATGATTAAGGAAGCATTTTAAATTCGACCTCGAAGTCTACACCCGTGGAACATGATTCTAATTGGCAAATATAATATCTTCACGACTTAACTACTTAAAACGTGTTGATCAAACACAACATTCAATATATTGGAGTATGACGTTTGCTACTTATGTAACTGCTGTAATAAATAATTTATGAATTGATAATGTATTTTTAATACTTATACTAACCTTTTTCATCTAATTGAAGCTGTGTTTTCACGTATTCGGTTGGGAATGTAATACAAATTTCAATGCCACCAGTTATGCCGCCGGCAACTACTCCTTTTAAACCTATCGATCCTGAGCCGCCTGCCGCAGCCGCTGCTCCAGTGTCTGTCATCCATGGTCTTGAAAAGGGATTTTTGAAATCGCTTGATCTTGAAGACATGGTTAATTTTACGAACTTGTCGTTAATAAATAACGACTACGGTAACAACACACACTCCACTCAAATAATAACCATCGACTGAATGGGAACGAATCAAAATTGAAAGATTGCGTTTGACGCGTTGTCAGCGTGACTTTGCCAGTTTGAATGGAAATGAATGACGGAAACGGAAATGTCTCTGCTAAAATGCGGTGTTGGCGTTGGCTGAAAGTAGTAACCTTTAGCTATTTGATATAAATAAACCGTTTAATATGTTTATGGGCGTAAAGAGTTTTAATTAATTTAGCTTGTTAGCCATAAAAGAAAATAAGTGATAATTTCGATCCCTGGATAGAATGATAAAATGAATCCTTCTCTATGGCAAACTAGAATCCAGACCCAGAGACACAGATCCGGCTTAAAAAAATATTACTCGTTTGTCATTTCTTAATTCTTTTACAGTTCTATATTTCTAATATCTATTTGTATATGTATTTAGTTTTAATGATTTTGAGAAATAGTAGTCTAATAATAATAAGTGAGCACTGTTCAGGAATTGCCCAATACGACATATGCTACAAAGTAATATAATAATATAGCAAAGGCAGGTGACTGGCGAAGAGAAGTTTGTGTTAAAGTTGAAGCTTTTTACTCGCAATCATGGCTCTAAGAACTTACGGCGATAAGCCGATAAGTTTTCAAATTGAAGAGGGTGGTGAATTTTACTGCGTAGGATCTGAGGTAAGAATTAGTAAATAGTATATAACCAAGCAATAGCGTTATTGTTTTATTTGACCTGTGCGAGCGTCATGTCTGCGCCCTACATGACCTACCTGACACTAAATAAGTCAATTTTTGTTTGTGCCTGATCGCATTTCCGCCCCTCTAGGGTCTGTGCGCTGTGCCTAAGCACTGCTGGCTCGGCCCTGCCAATATTAATAAATAGTTCTTTATTAGCTCTAAACTTCTAGGATAATGTTTGCCTCAACAATTAAACTACTTGAGTTAAAAAAAAAGTTAATGTTCATAATTATACTGGGACAGCTTAGTAACTTTCATAGCCATCATCTTAAATTGAGTATTTCTATAGAGTTTTGAAAAATTATAAAAACAACATTAAAGCAAAAGGATTCAAAGAAAATAACTTATGACCTGAAGTTTCATAGTCTTCACTGGACAATTGAGGCAGCTGAAAATGACATTATGTGGCCAAAAGCTAAAACTTACCTATCTTACATCTAAAGAGAAGATAACTAGAGCTGATTTTAGACCTATGGTCTCCATACAAATTAAAATGATTTAATGAAATCATAATTTTACAGGTTGGGAACTACCTGCGGTTATTCCGTGGGTCTCTTTATAAGAAGTACCCTGGCATGGCCAGGAGGACACTTACAAATGAAGAGCGGAAACGATTAGTGGATAATGGATTGGGACCCCATGTTCTAACCAGCTCAGTATCTTTGCTCAAGGCATCTGAAGTGGAGGATATTATTGAAGGGAATGATGAGAAGTATGTCTTTATTATTTTTATTTATTTATTTAATGACAAGCCGACAACATGTATGCACACAAAAATTAAGTACATACAAAATAATTATAAGTTAATCTAACAAGACTTATAACATAAATATCAATTAATGGCAAGTACAATAGTTATAAAAATAAAACTACAAACTAAAACAGAACAAAATACACTATGAAATAGAATTTTGTTTTTTTTATGTACTTAAAATTATAATGTTTATGCACTTTATAATGCATTTTCAAAAATGTAAATGGTATCCAATCATTTGCTTGTGTATATTTGCTACGTCTAGCATAATCTAATTCCATTATGGTAGTCTTAGGCAGTACTTTTCTTTCTTTCTTGTTATTTTAGTGAGGAGTAATTTGATATTATCACAGAAGAAAAATTTTGATATTTTAGATTACACTGCTTTGCTTTGATCTCACATTGTGGATTTTTGATTGCCAAGGATTTTTATTCATCCATATTTTTTTATCCAGTCTTCTTTGTAATGTTTTTACACTTTATTTGTAAAAAGCTAACTAAGGATAGATTTTTTGAAACAAGTAGTATTACTGTAATTTTTTTTTTAGATACAAAGCTATATCAGTCAGTCAAGAGATGGCTACACCAAGAGAAGGCAAGAGCAAGAAGCCACACAATCCATCATGGATGCCGGTTATGCCAAACTCTTCTCACTTGGATGCAGTGCCTCAGGCAACACCTATTAGTAGGACCAGAGTTCACAATAAAAAGGTTTACTCTTTTTCTTACACTACTAATCATGACATATTATAAAATGAAGTCTCCGCTCATCTAGAAAACATTGCCTAATCGCTTTGAGATATAACAAAGTAATGATATGGAAGGATTTTTCCTATTTCTTAGGACTACACATAAATCGGAGATGGTATGAGATGGTGGTTCTTATGAGCTAAGTCGTGGTCATCTGCTGGTATTAACTTAAATGTAAAATTTTTTTATGCTTTACCTTCCTGAAATTGACGTATACTTTGTCAAGAGCACAGAAATGAGTAAGGTATCTCGAAAAAAAATAATACTTCTATAAGTTCTTTAATTTCTCCCATTATATTAATTCTATACATTTTCTCTTATTTTTATGGCACAATTTTTTTCCATCATGTCTCAAATTAAAAAAATACAACAGAAGGTTTATACTGAAAAACTGGTTTCATCAGTATAATTATGTATAAGGTATTATTAATTAAAAAAAAAAGATAACAATGTAATATAATTTTATTTTAGGTACGCACATTCCCCCTCTGCTTTGACGATACAGATATGACAGCAATGCTTGAAAATGCATCCCAGAAGCAGATTCTTGTACCCATCAGACTAGACATGGAGATTGAGGGACAGAAACTGAGAGATACATTCACATGGAATAAGAATGGTATTTATTTATTATATTTTATATTTTTTATACTAGTAATTGATACTGTAAGGAGATGTCCCACCTGTGATGGTAAGTGGATTATCACCTATAATCAGACCATTGTCAGGGCATATGTATGTATATGTCTCTACATACGTATCACATTGAAATGAGTATCTCAAGGAGATGTTGGACTCTACAATATGCAATTGAGCATTGCGATTGAATGTAGAGAGTATTCTGTTGGATCTGGGTGACTGTCGCTTTGACTTTTGTCGGCTTTTTGCGGAAAATAGCAAAATAAATAGAGATTACGCAGATTTGGCCCAGCCATGACATTGCAGCGGCCAATAAAGAGTAATATGTAGTTTGACTTAGTTTAAACTGTAAAGGATATATTACGGTTGTGTATATATAAATATCTTAATCAATTCCAGTTTGCAGATATATTCATCTTTCAGCAGTAGATATATAATTAAACGACCCATATTAGGCAATCACTTAAATTGCTTAATAAATATTTTTTTCTAAATGAACTTTTTCTCTCAGCCACATACTGGACCCGGCACCCGCGCTGTGAATCCATGGAATGCTAAGATATTTGTCTCGTCTCTTTATCGATCAACCGTTAAAATAGTCTAAATTTTTTAAATTATACATACATGAAAAAGTTCTTACTTTACTTTCTATAATAAAAAGCAACCATGCTATGGAAAGACCCAAAAAAAATGTGAAAAAAAATTCTATTTCTACACATATAACAGAAATAATATTTATGCTAAGGCTTCAAGCCCTGCTTTTTAGAATAAGTTTTATCAGTGGCCACATTGGGTCATGACTTCATTGAAATTTGCCCAATATCCTATTAATAAAAATAATAACTTTGATGTTTTTAGAGTCTATAATTACTCCAGAGCAGTTTGCCGAGGTTTTATGTGACGATCTTGAGCTCAACACAAGCACTTTCATACCAGCTATAGCAACATCTATCCGTCAGCAAATTGAAGGTTATCCCAGTGAGCCACCGGCTATCTTGGAGGAGCAGACTGATCAGAGAGTCATCATCAAGTTGAATGTACATGTTGGGAATACATCACTCGTAGATCAGGTGAGATATACAGATATTTATACAGTGCTTAGACACAATTTTTCATTCAAATTCAAAAGTTGTGTTTTATGGACGGCAATAATTTGATACCTTTTAAAATCTTCTAAACATGACATGATCTCCTAGAAGTGAGTAAAGTATAAAGCATCCAACAGCCAAGTTAAAGTTCCTTAAGATGTTGGTCCAAGCTTTCCCCAATGAGACCATTGACTGAATCGACCAACAGAACAATAACATTTGATTCATTATTACTATTAGCCTGTTTAAGTAGTCCTCTTTAAGGACTTTATGGACAGATATCTCTTTTGGCACTTTATTTTTACTTCTATAACGATCACTATCAGACTTACAATGAACAGGATCAATGGCTTGACAAGCTCTGAGGCATGAAGTGGTGGTGAGATGTGTTTCCCGTAACACAGGAACTCATGTTATTTTTTTTAAATCTTGTCATGGCATGTTGTCTTTTCCAATTGTAGGTGGAGTGGGACATGTCAGAGAAAGAGAACAACCCAGAACTGTTTGCTATGAAGCTGTGTGCCGAGCTGGGCCTCGGAGGGGAGTTTGTGACAGGCATCGCTTACAGTGTGAGAGGACAACTGAGCTGGCATCAGCGGACTTATGCCTTCAGTGAAGCGCCTCTGCCTGTGGTCGAGGTAATAATGTTTAGTTAAAATTTATAAACAAATGCGAAAGAAACTCTCGTCTTTTTGTTGTTTGGAAGTAATTCAATCGCGCTTAAGCTACTGAAATTATTTAAATTAAATTTGGTAAAAAGATAGTCTAGAGCCTAAGAAAGGAAATAGGCTACTTTTTATTGAACTATCACAAAACTTTTGACTACCTCCATGGCGCAGTGAAATGCTCGGTCGGAGGTCCTGAGTTCGATTCCCAGCAGGGCAGATTGAGATTTATCTTGGTCTGGCTGGTGGGAGGCTTTCACCGTAGCTAGTTACCACCCTACCGACAAACTGAACTGAAAGAACTGATGGTTGAAAAAATGACGTATTCCAATTTGTGGTATTTCCAGACCCCATACCGCCAGCCGTCAGACGCGGAGCAGTGGGCCCCGTACTTGGAGACTCTCACCAATGCTGAGATGGAGAAGAAGATCCGAGACCAGGACAGGAACACGCGACGTATGAGACGGCTCGCCAATACCACTCCCGGTTGGTAGTACTTTACTTTAACACAATCTAAAGCCTCGTATCCACTAGGCAACATTTCACACGCGACGTTGTTTCTCACATGCGCAGATCGTTGTCTGTTCATGTATTACCAATCTTCTGTATTTTGTCGTTAGAGGAACTATTATTGTATCTACTAGGCAACATTTGACGCGCGACATTTTGCTCACGGCAAGGCTGAACTTTATTTAGTAATGTTTTGTTTACACATGAAGTAGGCCTAGGATGAAAAAGATATTTATTGTCGACCAATAAATGAACATTATAGGACAACTACACACATCGCTATATATAGCCCAAATCGTACTCGTAAGTAGCTTGTGTTAGGCTGCTATGATAACTGATTAATATATTTATATATATTATACATAAATACTTATAATATATAGATAAGCACTATAATGGCGAACACTATAATGGAAACAATAGTGGCGAAATCAAAGTTTTCGCTCTCCATCATTCCATCAAAACGAAAGGTTGAAAAGAAAAATATCAATGGTTGAAAACATTTTTTATTTTTCTTTACGAGATATACGTTGACTTGAGAGTACCGTTGATTTTCTCAGCGCCATTAAAGATTTTTTTAGTGTTACTTGACAACATTTGATGCTCAACTTCATGTTGCAACGAAATATGCTATGTTCGCGTCAGCTGGCAACATCGCGCGTTGTTTTTAGCGTTGTTTATTGAGCGTCACATGCTGCGCGTCACATGTTGCCTATTGGATCGTGGCTTAAGTTTTTATACAAAGGATTAAAGTAAGCTCACAATCATTATTTTAATTTTTGGAGTTGGATGGTTAAGGCGAATTTTACTCCTGTTTTACATAAAATATATTTGTTATATCAAAAATATTTATTTTATACCATATTGGGTGTGATTCCTGGCTTTCAAATATCAAGGAGGGAAAAAGGATTAAGGATATTAATTTTAAAAAATTAAAAAAATTAGTCAATTTTCTGTTAAAAAGTTATAATAAAGTGCCAATTGTATTGTGACAAATAAAATTTTGAAAATATATATTATCTATTATGTCCAATAATGTAATCAAGTGTTCAAGTGTGCTTTAATATCTACTAGAAAATAATATAATGTTTATATTGTAATACTTACAATATTGAGTAATTTTATTAGTTTTAAATCTTCGTAGCTACATATGTATTTATGTACAAAATATATAAAAGAAAAAGTACAACGAAATGCAATATTTAATTATTATTATTTTTACTACTTTTATTCTTACTGGTAACATTACAACTTTCAAGTTGATGGTTGGTAAAATTTTAGCACTTTGAAACTTTTAAAAAGGTATATCTTTTAGTAATTAAAATTTTCTTTGCTCAATATTACTAAGTTGTAATACTGTAGTTTATAAATCGTTACAAATTATAGTAAGGCTATGTTTCTGGTACCTCACTTGTTTTGTTTGATGTACTTAATGATTATAAGTATTTATTAGAATAGGATATTGTATTTATTATTTATATTATTTGGTATTAATTAAACCCGTATTCGGGATTTTTTTGTGGTGTAAGTGGACTGTTCATATTGTTACAATTAAAGATTTGTTCCAAACTTATTGTTTCATTTTAATTTAATTCTGAACTTCCATCAAATCTTTAACACGTGGTGATTAACTTGATACAATCTGCTTACCAATTCACTATTTTTCAATATGGCAACAATATACATTTATAAAAAGTAATATTTATCTAATATACTAGTGATTTAGTTTACACACGTAACGTCTAAACTTGTGTAAACGTCTTCTAACCCTCCAAAAGTTCCCTGTTGTGCTCCCCTACTTTATAAAAGCCAAAATCAGTGGAATGCTTATCAATAAACAAATTTAAAATGAAGGTAGAAAATGCAACACTTACGCCTAATAAATTTAAAATTGTTTTTTTTTATAAAATCTCATTTAAAAGTTTTTGAATATATTAATTAGTTTTAAGCTTAGTGATCTAATTTATTGTCATAAATTCGTCATTAACAAGTTAATTAATAAAATTAGGAGTAAAATTACTAGTGATTACTACCTTCATTTTTAGTTTGTCTGTTGCTAAACATTCTACATCGAGTTTGGCTTTAGTATAGTGTTGCTATATTTGAAAAATTGCATAATTATTGAATGAATATTTTTTGGTGGCAGATGTATCGTTGAGCCGCGCCGTCAACCGTTTGATCCGGGCCGATGAGGCGCTCTTCCAGAACACGCCCGAAAAGAGGAGGAAAAAGATATAATGAGCTACTGCTAGCGACACCTAGCGTCTTTGACGACATACTTATTAAAAGGAAGTTAGATCTACATTAATACAGATTATTGTTTGTGTATACATGCAATTAAAAAACATGGCAATGCAATATATGCAGTTTAAAAATAAGTTTTCACTCGTTTTTCATCAAACTCCCTTTTTAACTTTTTAATAATTGTATTCTATAATATATAGAGCCCACAATTCTTTGGTCATAATTTGGCGAGATTTTTTGGTTAATCTGTTTATTTAAATTCATGCATTATTTGAGCAAATAAATCAATTACTAGTTTGGTACATAAATTACTTAAGTATAATTAAATTTTTCCTATCGCACATGCGAAAACGATAATTCCGTTTGAAACTAATGTAAGATTATAATAATATTAAGGTAACTGCTGTCTGTCCACTGACTGGAAACGTATAGATTTAATTAAAGTTAAGATTTTTGTCGCATAGTTTTATTAATAAATGGAATAGTATTCGTAACTTTTCAAGTGTTTTATTTTAATCATTTATTTTCGTTGGTGGTGCATAAATACCTAATTTATTATTATTATTTATAACATAAAGTTCGAAGAGTTGATGGATGTTGGGGTTCAAAGGTGCTGGAAAGGCGGTACCTCGCACCAGTGCCGTAACTTGGGCAGCGCCAGCGGTGCCCAGGCACAGAGCGCAGATATTACCAGCCCATATACAAGCAATACCTATTTAGAGGTTACAAGTCTGTACGGCGCAGTTATCAAGCTGGCACAGGGCGCATATAAAGCTGGTTACGCTACTGCCTCGCACCGGAAAGCGCAGTGTTGGTCGACCCCCAACTATACTAAAGCCTAACTCGATTGAGAATGCTTGTCAACAAACAAATTAAAAATGGAGGTAGAAATCACTGGTCATTTTACACCAATTTTTTTAAATAACTTGTTAATGACGAATTCATGACAATAAATTAGATTAGTAAGCTTAAAACTTATTAATATGTTCAATATCTTTTAAATAAGATTTTATGATAAACAAAACATAATTTTAAATTTATTAGACATAAAATGTGTTGCATTTTCTACCTTCATTTTAAAGGAGAATGCCAGACAATGTATAGGATTTTAACCTACTAAAAAAACATATTGTACAACAATCATCATCATTTTATTGCATTTTTTTTTTACTATTTAATATAAATTACATTTAAAAGCTCTAGAACTCGGAGTATTCGACACGAACCTAACGTTGCTTATCGTTCATTTCCGTATTGTTGTTCCGTATAGTTGTCACACTGACATGACAGTCGCAGAGCTTCATTAAATACAGTTTTAAACAGGCTTAACGAGCCTTTTAGAGCCCACTTTTGATGAAAATACAACAAAAACGATTTAAAAAGCTAGAACCCAGTGCAATAATAAATATTTAAAAATGCGTAAAGAGTGTAAATTGAAGATTAAATAGTTTAATTACTTTTTTTAACAGAAATTAATTCCGATGTCCAACAGTAAAAATAGCTTATTGTAAAACATTTATATAATTATAGGATATTTTTAGTATATTTACAATTTGTGTTCATTCTGGGTTAGGATCTGGCATTCTCTTTTGTTGGTTGACAAGCATTCTAAATCGAGTTTGGCTTTAGTATAGGTGGACTGGTGACATCAAGAGGGTTGCAAGAAGCAGCTCGTCCTTTCAAGGAGTCTATGTCAAACAGTGGACATCTATCAGTGTCAGTGGCTGATGATGATGATGATGATACATATTATTATTTATATTACTACTTACAACTCGTGAGCGAGTTTTAGGTTGCCTTTCATAGCGGAACGGGACGAGATGATTTATAGAACAAGCTTTTAATAATGCTCTAATATAAAGAAACAGCGTGTAAAAGGCAAACGAGCCTAAAGTCGATAGGGTTATCTTGTTAGACCAAGGTTCGATATCGTCAACAGACAGGCCTGTGTGCACCAAGATTTCGGTTATCATAACCAACGGTTAACATAAGCGAAACGTAAAATTTACTGTTCACGACAACCCGTACGCCGGTTAAGGACGTAAGCTCAGTTAAGATAACCGCCCGGTTTACGTCCTTAATCTTGGAACAAGTATAAACTTGAACAAGTTATTCATTTTATAAGAATAAACGGAAAGGTCCGTACATACGTAGTCTCCTCATTTTTGGGAGTTGGTTAAAAAGGTATAGAATGTACTTATAACCATAAATCATAGCTTGTTATAGAACTCGAACTCTGACCTCATGATCTGTACGTTTAGGCTAACTCCTAAACCCAAGAGGTATAAATAAATAAATAAATAAATATAGGACAATTACACACATCGCTATATAGCCCCAAAGTAAGCGTACTCGTAGGTAGCTTGCGTTATGGGTACTATGATAACTAATGAATATTTTTATATATATTACACATAAATACTTATAATATATAGATAAACACCCAGACACTAGAAAATATCTATGCTCATCACACAAATATTTTTCCAGACGTGGGAATCGAACCCACAGCCTAGGACGCAGAGGCAGGGTCACTACCCACTGCGCCACTCGGCCGTCAAATGCATGTATGCATTGTTTGTTTGCTAAAATAATGACCCAAGGCGATGTTATAGTGGCTAGGTAGGCAGTTACACAAATGCTGAGTTTATGTAACAATCCGATGCGGCCCTTGTTGAATTACGCTGACGCCTTTGGGAACGTTGCTCTAGTATAAATCCAGGCATTATTAATATACTTTGTTTTGAATATTGAATCAGTAGAACGTTGAATATTTTTTTAAATCATTACCACGTCATCAGTCGATGGATTTCAATCAGCCTCTTGAGTGCTTCAAAGTATGACGGTCTTGATATTGAGTCGCCTTCATTCAGCTGCTCCGTACAACGTGCTTGATTGCGACCCCCTATGACAGTGGATAGGTGTGAAACTCTGACCTCGGCTTAGAAAGACGTTGATATGGATTAGATTGAACATAGGACAGTTGTGGGGCAAGTGCGAGTTTTTCACCGAGCGATTGCGTAAAAACGTACTCACTCGTAACGTCAAATTATATAGAAAAAAAAGTGTTTACTCTCATTATAACTAGATGGCGCTACTCCAATTCCATATAAAATTTGCGTTTACTGTTCTCGTTATCGACGCGGTAAAATCTTACACTAGGCACACTGAAATGCTTACGAATAGGATGGCTAAGTAAATTATGATCAAGTCACTGAGATTTAATTATCTGAATTTTAAGAAATAGTTAATCGTTTATATTATCACAGTCAGCCTATTTTTTTATTAAAATCAAAGTAAGGGTAGGTAGTGATAGGCTTTGTTTACAAGGTTTGTAACGTGAAATGAAATGAAATGAAATGAAATGAAATGAAAATATTCTTTATAGCACACACCAAGACAGGAAAGATACGAAACAGGATACAATTTACACAAGAATTTGCAGTAGCACAATAGGCGGCCTTATCGCCAACAGGCGATCTCTTCCAGGCAACCTAGTTAAGAAGCTACAATAAATTAAAAAGAGGGTGAGGGTGTACAGAACAAGGAACTTAAAAAGAAAATAAAAACTTAATTCGCAAATAAATCGAGAATAAATAAAAACTAAAACACACTTTATACATAACGTAAATATATAATTACTTATAAATTATAAACACTATAATATTTAAAAATAAATAAATATGAATACATATGCAAAATGTAAAATAAATAAATATATATAAAACATACAATATATATAATACATATATACTTATCTATATGTTCAACATTAAAATCGACTGGTAGTAATCTGTAGAGACTCTACCACTGGCTCAAAAGGCAGGCTCATCATTTATAATTTTGTTACTTCTACTTCTTTAAAGATCGAAACTGATCCCTATCATTATAATCCATGGTGTAGAATTTCCCCTCTCCCATTTCTATAGGACTCCTCTGTGATTCGTTTTTCTCATCCATATCTTAGCCCCATATAGAAAAATGCAGAAGACGATTGCACGTACGACTTTCATCTTCGTCTTTAATCTGATGTTGCGGTTTCTCTGGGTTTCATGTACCTACTTATCTGGGACATGGTATTCTTGGCCATTCTAATCCTTCCTAGATATCGATATAGTAGATCCGAGGTAAACGAATTTTCCTACTGTCTGTAGGTAAGTTTATAGGATAATAGAGTGGAATTTGAAGCTTAGACGAAATTAAACTTAAACAGAATACCACTGGCTCATCACAAGATCTCTGAAACTATCCACTCAATTGAATTGAAAAGCATAGTTACCTACTCATTTCACTAAGAACGGATTACGCGATTTTCCCACGGTAGATAACGGGATCGTGAGGAAAACCGCAGCCAGTAAAGAAATACAAGCGAAATATCACTGACTCACCTTTTGACTCATCACGAGATCTCTACATACACCTATACTTGATTATCTTACGTAAAATTTAGCATAGTAACTCATTTCATGATATTCCTAGACTTTAAATGAGAACGGATTTCGCGATACCCCCATGAGGACAGGTATTATTCGGATGAAACCGCTGGGGAAAAGGTCCAAGGTCGTACAGGCTTCACTACGAACAGGGTGAGACGATAGATATTATGAGACACGAGTCATTGGGAAAACTATTACAACTATGTTTTCCTTGACAAAACAGTTGAGAAGAACACAAATAGTCTCCCCTCGCTAGATTTATTAGGCTCGGCTAGACGTTAAGACGTTCAAGTTTCGAATCCAGAAAAACATGATCTGCGCATGTGCCGGCTAACCACTGCCGTCCTCTCTGCTACTGAGATGTGGATAGGCAAGGACATGTAGCGACTTGTCGATGTTCTGTAATTTACAAATTATTTAAATTATGTAACTAATCTACATTACAACTATTTAATACTGAAAACTAGATTATTCTGTCATTATATACATAATGTCTAATGTAGGCAGTGTTCCGCAAATTGTTTGTTTCGAATTCTTAAAGAGTTTAAAAACATCCAACTGGTTGTTTCACGGGCCAAATATTCACAAAACGTGTGACAAAGGAAAAGATAAAACCTACAAAGATTAAAAATCGAATAACTTCGCAATTAAAGAGCTTAAAGAGTTTAAAGAGCTCTTTTGTGATGCATTAACATTAACCCTCTCTGCTGGTGCCAAACCAACTATTTACCACAAAACATAGTAAGAAGCACCCAGCGACAAAAATAATATCGACAACGCGGGACAACACTATATCAGATTTTGCAACCATTCAGTGCGATAAAGTGTTCGAAGCGGACAGAGGGAGAGTGCCGCCTCGCGCTCCGCTCCCGCCATGAGCGAAATTCAAATTTGAAATTAAGCTAAACTGGACTAAACTTTGTTAACCAAACTACTCTTCTATCACGGACTAACTAAACTAAATACTTAGTCTCACCGTAAAAAGTGTTAAGTATCTTGTAAAATACTTTGTAAATATGAAAAAGTGAACTTTTTTAATTAATTAAGTACATTTTACTGTTTCGAAAGTGTTGTGATTGTATATAGTTGATAAACTAACGTTATTTGATTCCTTAAGATATGTGACGGGATTACGAGGGCGTATGGTAAGTTTAGCGATAAAATAAGTTATTAAAGTTTGCTGAACTTTGCTTAAACGATTAATTTCTAATTATTTTAAAGTTATATGAACTAAAACTTGATACATTGATTATGATATATTATACTACTCGCACATTAATACGTAGATACGTACGTATATGTGTCTATATTTTTACAGCTATACTCGAAATAATAGTATATGGTGGGGTTTTTGTGATAGAGTTCATCCAGGGAAGTACTACTATCTGTTTCCGGTTGTCGTCAAGGTCTAAAAGGCATAGTTTCCGGTAGAAACTAATGGCTCAAGTGGAAGGGCGCAGGGAAGCGCATTACAGGAAAAAGAGTAAATAGAGTGTTTGCAAGGCATCGTTTTTCTTTTTTCACATCAGGTGAAATATATTTTTAATCCTAATACTGATTTTTCTCTTCTTTTTTGTACAGTGATCCGGCTATTTGTCGATAAAGTTGCTACTTTTATATGACTCTACTTATATGACTAATTTAATATGACTACTTATTTACTACAAGTGCTTGCATATATGCGACGCAATTATTTTCCTTTTTTACAAAAGGTTGACTATATTTTTGCCTTGTCAACCAATACTTTTTTCTCCTCCCTTTTGTACTATGACTCAGCAATCTTTCGACAAAGGGACCGTTTATTTGACTACTTTTATATGGCTTGGAACTTGAAGGCTGTACGTCTTTCCTTTATTGAGGGATCTCTTATTTTGATGTTACCTACGTAACTAATATAAAAACATTATATCAATTTGTTGTCTAAAAGCAGTATTTACTATCGCATGATTATGTTAAAGCTAGGCATATATTGTTTGTCTAAAATATACTATTTAAAAATGTTTCACAATATACATTAATTATGTAGGTAATAAATTCAAGGCGCGATTCATCTTGAATCGTCGTAGGTCTCTCGTAGGTTTGGGGACATCGAGCCTCCCGAGCATACCGGTTTTATACTCCTTTAGTACCATAGTTCACGATAGCATACACTGCGGCAGATTATAAAAAAGACCGAAGAGTATAATCAGTCACTTTGCCTGGTGTTTGTGGTCTATGAAAAAGCCATCAATTTCGTGAAAACCTGGGTCGTGTTAAGGTCATTGTAGAGATGCCGAAATAAATTGTATCTAATATATTGATCCAGAATTTATTTACGAAATTCGAACCTATGACCTTGAGAAATTGTGTCCGCCATTTTGTCCTGGACCTATGGAACCTACAATTCTAAGCCGTAGCAGTTTATTGACGCTGACGGGTCGGTTTTATTATACCTACACAACCAGCTTTTTTCTGACGGCTTTTTCGCTTCATGTTATCATATCAAGTTGCGTACTGTTAGTCTCGGGCCCTCAGTGTTTATAAAAAAAAAACACAACACTGGCTAGAAACTAATTTATTAATTATTTATATTATACTATAATTCTCACAACTTAGACGATTTACTCAAATCACTTTATTTCGCGATTCGCGAGGACCTTCAAAAGGTCTAACGGCGACTTGATGGGCAGGAACTTCTAGTCCAGACCGGCGGGCAGAAACCAGGTCCGTAGTCTTGGACAGCAATTTGACTAATTACCAAAACGACTGACTGTTTGAAGCAGAGTTAGGGTTTTTATAGCAAATATATCGCTGACTGGCCACTGACGTCTGTATCAGTCGATAGTTGCAGGTCAGCGTTATTAATATAGAAATTAGGGATGTAACAGTACATAATACATATACGTACTAAGTATTCAAAGATATTAAATAAATTGTCAAGAATTTTTATGGCATTCAATAGATGGATATCAATATTGGCACATACATATTACTGATGCTGATTATTCAGAGTAGGTATATGTAAAAAAAGTATCCTCACGTTAGTCAGTTCACATCCGATTTGCTACGAATTTACTTGACAATAGATTATAGCATAGCAATTAATTAGTAGAAATTAAAGTAATTAAAATAATTTTAATACGGCTAAAAGTTACTTGTTTACTTAACTTAAAGTACTTATAAAAGAAAAAACTGCAAAAATAAGAGAAAACTCGCTGTAAACGAGACTCCCTATCGAAAAACGACTGCATTAGTTTATCAGTTTTAACTTCGAGTCTATTATGATTTGCATATAATATACATGCAAATAATATATTGCTTGTATGATTTAATGGCTTTGTTACGCAAATTGACAAACATATTTCTTTTAAGTACGCTTAGATAGGTAAGTGGAAAACCAACCTAGTTCTAATAAACAGAACAACATTTGGCAAGGCATGCAAGAAACACATCGTAAAAAGTGCCGTCCTGTTTCAATTATAATATGCCTCAAATTCTGGATAATTCTGAGTTTTTTATGCTTCTGTGAAATCTGTACCGTTTCGGAAAGCACGTTAAGCTGTCGGTCCCTGTCACGGTCATCAACATCTCATAATGATCGTTAATAACTGAAACATTATCACCCTTAGTTCGCCAACCCGTATTGGAGCAGCGTGGTGGGTCAACAATCATGATGAATGATGATGCTGAAGTACGCGGGCGTCTGCTATATAAGGTAAGTTTGAATTATTGGCCAGCGGCGAAACTGGAGTAAGTGTAATGGATACTGATTACAACAGCGGAATTAAAAATATTTTTAGAATCAGAAACAAAAAATTTAAAAATTACCTACAAAATGTTTACTTACTTACATAGCACCATCCATAGCATTCATAAATTAATTACAAGATACCGAACGAAAGTATGTCTTAAACATACGATTACTACCAAATAAAATACGGAAAGAAAAGCCAAACCACCAAAATCTCCCACTAAACCAGACCTGAACTAATAAAAAATAATAACAATCGGCTGTCAGAAATCGAACACGGAACTTTCGAAGGACTAAGTAGGTAGATATGTCCCCAACTGCACCCTTTAGAACTGGTAAAAAATAAATAAATGAAGAACGAAATAAACTTTTAAAAAAGCACTTAGAACTGAATCCGCTGATGTCTGTGCCAAGTTCAATAAACTTTCTTGTTAAATTACCTACTGTAAAATGCGGGGGGCAAGTGTTTAAATGTGCGTGTTTGTCGCGGTAGCGTTCAGAAAGAGCGGTGCCATTGTCGGTCTTTTAAAAGGCCGACAATCGCACCGCGCCCGTTTGTACGCTCGCTGCCGGCGGTGCCGGCATTTCAAACTAAGTTTTAATCTATTAATGGAAAGTGCATTGACCTTGGTCGTCGATCAGCTGTTACGTTTGTTATTTTGATCAATTCTAGTGTGTAAGTAGGTACATAACTGCCTTGACGATAATGGCTGGCTGGCTTTAGGGTAATTTATGAATGTGTTGGATGGGGTTATGCGTGCTGTCGTAAGTGAATAGATATTTTGTAATGCTTTGTAATTTTTTATTTATTGATTCTGGGTACAAATTTGTAATCTATATGCACAAGACTTGCTCCATTTTCACCGCTGGCTAATAATTCAAACTCATCTTATATATAATTCTACCAATAAACATTAATTTTATTTCAATAAAAGATGAGCAGTATACCTACCTAGTTGCATAAGCATAATTTTGTGCAAAGTCCACTTGAGTAGGTAATCATATTATGTTTTTTCAGACTTACAAATTGTCTCTGCCTAATTACAAGTAGATTATATCAACAACGGGTATCAAATTTCTAATCCTATCACTGAAAGTGCGGTAATTCATCCAACTTGCTGCGGTAAAAGGTTCTCGTAAGGAAATCTTTGACAAAGATTACAGCGTCCTTAGAAACCTTACCCAGATACGGTTTCATTTGAGGGCCTTTAAATATTAAAATGGTGTAAGTGTTCATTTTCTACTTGTGAGCGACTACCATAAGTTTAATCAATATAAACAATCTTGACGACATCCGTGGCGGAGTGGTATGCGCGGTGGATTTATAAGACGGAGGTCTATATTCCCAGCGGGGCATTGAGATTTTTTGTTTGTCTTGGTTGGCTGGGGGAGGCTTTCGCCGGGGCTGTTACACCTTTCGACAAAGACGTATAGCAAGCGATTGGTGTAAGTGTGGAGAAATCATTTTCGTCCCACTCCTAACAAGTTAGCCCGCTTACATCTTAGACTGCATCATCACTTAACATCAGGTGTGATAGCAGTCAAGGTTCAGCTTGTAGTCGATAAGAAAAAAACAAATACCTCATCGGTCCAGTGGCTTGTCTATGTGGCTTTGGGTTTGTGGTCCTGGATTCGAGTATATAAAGCTGGGTATGTATAGGATAGTGGTAGGACTATGAATAATCGAGCCTTTCTTTTTTCCAAGAAATTTTAATTAATTTAGTGAGTAGTGACTTCACACTGTCATGCTCATGCAGCACGCGTCTTGTCGCCAGTCCCGGTTCAGATTAAAATAACAATCAAACATTGAAATCGCTAATCGGCCAATTACATAGGAGCAAGTTTGATATCTATATATATTGCTATCTAGCTATCTATATATATTGCTAAATGTTTTGGTTTTAAGGGATTGTACTTATATATAGAGGGGGAGAGGGGATCAAATAAAAAAAATCATAGCTAAACTTATTATTAATCGTGCATACGGCACAACAGTCGTCTCCCCTCTCAGTGCGTGTCAAAATTCCTCATTCCCTGAAGCCATCGAATCATGCGTGGTACTAAAGTCGAATGGGACTTTTAAATGTGCATTATGTATTATTAATTACTGATCGCTCCTTTTAGGGAGGCAGCCCCTCCTGCCGGTACCTCGCAACGCCCATGGTAGCTGAACACCACATATACTCTCCTGTAAAAAGAAAAGCTGACCTTGTAGTGGGTCGTTAAAATAGGCTAATAAAACTAATCATGATACACGCGGGTAATGTTATCTAAGTACTTGATGTTTCAATCGAGTCTTAGTTCTAGTATTTCTAAGGTTTCCGTTGTAGTAGTAATTTACATTGTAGCATGAACTGTATCGCAGTGGCTTCGTGTTAATTTGCCGTCTCCAGTGAGTTAATAATAGATTTATTTATCAAATTTTTAAGCTATTGCATAGCTTTTGTCGCGGGTCTTGGGCGTGGAGACCGAATCGAGAAATTCCGTAACGAAAAAACCTAACACACCCTTTTTCAAAATTATATCAGAAGCAAATTTGTCTTCATCGCGTCTTTGTTCGGTAACGTCCATGCCATGATTGCCGAATGCCCCGGTTCCGCAATTTTTTTTAAGCGTGATATTGCAAAAATTCATTAATTTAAAAAAAATGACTTTTTAAATTTTACGCTTGAAAAAAAAAATTGCGGAAGCGGATTCGAACCCGCGTCTCTTGGCAATCGGGTTACCTGCCCGGTCCGAAGTCGGTAGGTAAACATCGTGTGATGTTTGGCTTTTTTAAATTTTTATTTATTTATTTTTTTTTAAAAATTAAAAAAAATAAATAAATAAAAATAAAACTAAAAAAATTTTTTTAAAAAAGCCATCATGACGCGGTGTTCTTAGGCGGTCACCCATCCAAGTACTGACCGCGCCCGATGTTGCTAAACTTACATGCAATAGCTTAACCGCGACAGTCTCCGAGTGCCACAGTATATTTTTTATTGAGAAAGAATACAATAAGGAACGTAAGCTAACTTTTCCTAATAACTATACAAATCATGCCCACGTGGAATGGAGGCAAGAATACTGGCTGCATTTCCGCGTTGCATATCTACATACATTGCAGGCTAATCCTTAGCGCAAAAAAATATCAACTTTATCAACTTCCTGTTAAGTTCAAATCATTCTTACGGAAAAAAGTATAATATGGAGATTAAACCCACCATGTTGCTTCACCGATGATGTAAATAGCATACTAACTATGTCGGGTCGTAACGGATCGGGGCGAACTACAGCACAGTGCAAAATGCTTATACTAAAGCCAAACTCGATTGAGAATGCTTGTCAACAAACAAATTAAAAATGAAGGTAGAAATGACTAGTCATTTTACTTCTAATTTTTTTAATTAACTTGTTAATGACCAATTCATGGCAATAAATTTTATTAGAAAGCTTAAAACTAATAATATCTTTTAAATAAGATTTTTTTAAATAACAAAACATAATTTTAAATTTATTGAGCATAAAATATGTTTTATTTTCTACCTTCATTTTAAATTTATTTGTTGACAAGCATTCTCAATCGAGTTTGGCTTTAGTATAGGTACTAAGCACATTACCTACTGATGGGCCGGGTCACAGCGCATCGATGGATAAAGTTTAGTACACTGCCTGGTTATGCGATAGTAGGACTTTGGCGACTAATATGGCGGGGCGAATTGCATCACATGCATCAAAATCCGCCGCGCAATATTTAGATAGATCATAGTGTGCTATATCCCATATAAAATACATACAAGCGTTTTGAGCGCATTGCGTTGCGCCTCGGCCCTGTGCAGCCCGTCATAATATTATGCTGGTACCCTATATGTATATCTATACTTAGGTATACAGGTAGGCTTGTAACGATCACTACCAGATGTTAAAGACCTGATGTTAATGCTAAGGAACCGAAGTCATTAATTGCTTGGTGGCAAGGACACCACTTCTCAACTCCAGGTTTAATATTTCATGACTTGATTCAGAACTCGAATCCAGGCACACGTGGTAAAAAATTACGTAGCCCAAACATTAGAACCAACGAGTCAATCACCACGAATTCCCACCAATATCTCAAAATTGTAATGATTAAAAGAGGTTTTACTTTAAGATTTATTTAAATAAAGAATATTTTTAACCGACGCAAAAAAACGGAGGAGGTTCTCAATTCGACACGTATATTTTTTTTTTTTTTTTTTTTTTTTTTTATGTATGACCACGCATAACTTTTTACAGTGTTGTCCGATTTTGATAATTCTTTTTTTATTTGAAAGGGCATACATCCAAGGTGGTCCCATTGTCCTCATGTTAGGATCTGATGATGATATCCTGGGGAAATTGAAGGAACTCTTCAAATTTTGGAGGCACGCTTACAGCGATTTCGGTTTTTGACTCGGTATCAGTAGAAATAAAATTTTTTAACAAAAATAGAACCGACTCAAAACGCACTAAAAAGAAAAAAATGTGTATTTAGTTGCTTTAATTTACTTAAGCATAACGTAAAATAAATTTTAAACTTAAAGCAACTAAATGACACAGTTATTTTTTACTTTTTAGTGCGTTTTGAGTCGGTTCTATTTTTGTTAAAAAATTTTATAAACCTAAATACTCGTTAAATCTGAATTGCAAAGTAACGAGAGTACTTAACTACATAGTATTTTAAATTCAACGATAAAAATATTTGATAGACATCCAATTTGTTGAAGCGTAAGCCTATTAAATCTGCTCGGGATTTAATCCGGCCTGCACGAGTGGATTTATTATTGTTACGTAATTATTACATTCGTAGCCGAGATTTTCAGTGTTCAAGATGCCACTGCCAAGTAATGAGTGCCATTGGAACTTTAGGAATGATTTGTGGGTAGAGGGCTGCACAATAAACGGTGCTGTTCTCAGGTTTTTTACGACTATGAAATAAATAAAAATATAGTAGGAAGCTGCACCTCCATGTCACGAAGAGCACGATAAGCCATCGGTATGATAGTGACCGCACTATCATCAACATTTGATAATGATCGTTAAAAAGATTATCACTCTATCCGCCCGTGTCAGGGGAGCGTGGTGGATTTATGTTTTACATCCCTTCTCCTATAAGGACGGAGGCCTGGCTCTGTAGGGGGCCGTTAAGAGACTGATAATGATAATGATGACAGTAGAACCTCTTCCTGTTTAACCTCGATTACTTGAGAACCTCCAGAATTTGCTTGGTTTTTATTTTTACCTGTACGGGTGGATTTGTTATTTTTACGTAATCATTCAATATTGTTTGTAGGCGGCAAACGTATACATTCTAAGAAATTTTCAAGGTGCGACGTCGACTTCATTAAAAAATCAAGATTGCGATTGGCCGCAGGCTATTTTCCGTGCTAGTATACGAGAATTTTCTGGAGAATTGGAAATTTTTCCTCAACTATATTTTATCGTAAACAGTAATATTATTCACGACAAAGTATTCTGTCATATTACATAATTTCATTATTGTGTATTCAAGATGGTGCAGTTATGTGTCAGGGCAAGAGCGAGCAGGTAGGTAGAGTCTACTTGTTGTGCTAAATATACAAGTATACTCGTAGCTTCAATTTTGATCCTCTCCAACTTTTATACTCCTTAAATAATAACTTTTTTCATTTAGAAGAACTATCTGGATTACTCACTTCAAAGTTGCTATATTGGTTGAATACGTGGACATAGTTGAGTTTGAAAGTGGAATATTGCAACTATGAATTTTGTGTAGATACCTTAATACCTAACCTAACCTAAACTATACTAAAGCCAAAGTCGATTGAGAATGCTTGTCAACAAACTAATTAAAAATGAAGGTAGTAATCACTAATAATAATATAATAAATAATAATAAATATTATAGAACAATTACACACATCGCTATAAAGCCCCAAAGTAAGCGTACTCGTAACCTTGTGTGTATTTTACACCTATTTTTTTTTAATTAACTAGTTCATGACGAATTCATGTCAATAAATTAGATTAGTAAGCTTAAAACAAATCAATAAATTCAATGTCTTTTAAATAAGATTTTTTAAAATAACAAAACATAATTTTAAATTTATTAGGCATAAAATGTGTTGCATGTTCTACCTTCATTTTTAATTTGTTTGTTGACAAGCATTCTCAATCGAGTTTGGCTTTAGTATAGTTATTGTGTGTTTATTTCCACGCAGTTTCCCTTACGTAGAGTTTGTGGAAATATCGGGATATAATATATGTTACCCGCAGTAAAATCTTCAACTATACATTATTTTATCGAGTTCATTCTGCCGTTTTGGAGTTATAAATGGTGTGACATTTTTGTTTTCTGAACATTTATATAACTAAAAGCTTATTGATCGCTTTTATTGATAATGACAAAATTCTCGTAGTTTTTATAAATTTATATTTAGGTATTCGTTATCTTCTTGGTTTGTTAGTTGGGTGCTAATGATTGAGTCTGTTTATTAGCGCAGATACTACTTCTGTAACATTATTAAAGCATATTTGGAATGAAGGTATTTATTATAATGAAAATAATATTTAGGGGATATTATGTTAAACTATGTCTGTTGGTTCACTAACACTGTAAACACCAATAAAATATTTAATGCTGCTCTATGAACTAAAAAGCACTATTACGAATTTTTAACTAATGGAATGTGTAATGTGACGAGATTGGTGTGTTTTAGGTTAAATTGTGTTTGCGGTAAAAACGGACTGATGATCGATTATCAACACAAGCACATAAAATATTAACATTGAGGTAAAATTTAGATTGCATTGAACAATACATTTAAAAATTTGTGCTACATTGAGTTATACATTCACGTTCATTAGCTAATTTGATTGTTACTATTGAACTAGGTTTTATATTGAGGGGATTTGAAACAGAGACCCGTCTCTTTTAGAAGCCAGTGAGAGTTCACGAACTTAGAATGTTAGACTCTGTTACTCTTTAATCGTTATCAGATTTTAATTATATTGATCGGGACCAACAGCTCAACGCGCTTTTCGAGGCATGTGTGGAACTCTATAAAGGAGAATGCCAGACTATGTATAGGACTTTAACTCACTTATAAAAACATATTGTACAACAATGTATTATGCATCATTTTAGTGCATTTTTTTAAATATTTAATATAAATTACATTTAAAAACTCTAGAACTCGGAGTATTCGACAAGGGCCTAACGTTGGTTATCGTCCATTTTCGTATTGTTGTTCCGTATCGTTGTCACACTGACATGACAGTCGCAAAGCTTCATGAAATACATTTTTAAACAGGCTTAACGCCTCTGGATACTAGCCTTTTAAAGCCCACATTTGATGAAAAATGATTTAAAAATGCGTAAAGCGCGTAAATTAAAAGGAATTAGTTTAATCACTTTTTTTAACGGAATTTTATTCCGAGGTAACAGTAAAAATGGCTTATTGTAAAACATTTATATAATTATAGGATATTTTTAGTATATTTACAATTTGTGTTCATTCTGGGTTAGGATCTGGCATTCTCCTTTCTCGCAAGAATTGACCAACTCAAGAATCGAAGGTAGGGCCTCGTTATTAGAAACTAAATAGGCTAACCACTGGAATAACGTAGATGTTACAGTATTCTGGAATGCAATGTACTATTCCAGATCTAAATTAAGATATAAGTTTAGTTTAGAGTATCTAAGTTAAGGTCTAAATTAACTTCCTATTTTAAGTCAATTGGAGTTTTTGAAGGTTTTTGTTTGCATTCCTCAAAATTATTCCAGTTGAGTCGAGTGTTTTCAACCCAGTTTGTCTTACCAAAATATACATTTATTAATTCGAGGTGTAACTTTGTACTGCAAGTTACTTATGAATAACTTTACAATTTAAACCGGAGTTTGTTTAGCATAATTTTATTCCATGTATATTATTGAGCTTTATACATATGATGAATTTTTTACACATTGCAGTCCATGAAGCTTATGAACGTATAAATATTTTTTAATCGATTTGTTCTTGTTTTATAAAATATATAACTGGCGTGTAGAACCATTCTTTGTTAAACTGTACGTACTACGTATAACCTCCCTCTTAAATCACTCTTATCTATTCTATACCAGTGTGTCGATTCTTGAAAACCATACATCGTACAAACATCTCGCTTACATCTCGCCGATAATCTCACCTTCAATTCGACTGTCAGTCCAATATGGCAAAATCACTGCAAAATACCGATTTCTGTTACATCCGCTTTGCAAACGATGTACATTCAAGAATCGACATACTAGTGTCCTGTAAATGATGGAAAACTTAAATTATATTTAATACTTTAAGGCAATAAACAAAGTCCTTTCCCGTTAAGTTTTAACCACCTGTTCTAATCAAACCGCTTTAATTCAAAAATCAAAATACAGAATTCTCTGTGAAAATTTACACCAGCTCGGAGAAATAAAAAAGTATTTTATTTGGGTTACCCATTTAATGTAAACCTTGGCTTATCTAAAAATATCACCTCATTGATAAGCTCGTGACACATATAGCCAGAAATGTCCATCCCTCATTAGCGGCGATACAAAGCATCGATAAGATGTCAACCCTCAGCTGAATGATAGCAAGTCAGCACTATTCAGTCTGTCAACATTATTGGCGTTAAGTTGGCACTACATTGGCACTGTGTTAGCGTTATGTTGGCACCATTTGACACAACAATCGGTACCGGCCTGGCATCGTGTGTATCTGATAACTTTGATCATTAGAAACGCTTGGTAAGCTTGTTATTTAAGCCAAAAAAGGGGTCAACCTCAGAATGAAACTTTCATTGCGAAACTTTCGTAATAAATGTGAATATGAATTTAGGTAAAGAGACAGACATATTTCTAAAAAAAAATTGGTTGTCTGTAAAGTCGGTTTACTGACGATAGTTGAACGTGACAATGTCACAAGAAAATACTGATGGAATGGTAGCATTTAATTGGTTATTAAAATTTTTAATATAAGTATATTTTTATAAATATTAATTTAAATTAATAAAACAATTGATTTTGATTTTATAAATTTATAATAAATTTTTAATTTAAAATTAATATATTTAATAATTATATTTAATAGACGGATGTCGAACGCTGCCGAACGCAAAGGCCGATTGTGCTTCTTTGTCGCTCGTTCCGCGCTCTCGTTTGCACTTAAAGCCTTACAAGGAACGCCTCAAAGCGAGGTAACGCCGCATGAGTCATGTTTTTTCGTGCGTGCAGCCGGCTCTATCGAATTATAAGACGTTGTCACGTCAAAAACTCCTTTTTGCGATATCTAAATAATATAAAGTCAAAATAAAAATATGCAAATGTTGCTAAAAGGATTCACGTTAATTATAAACTACATAATATTTCAAGGAAACTTTTTCACCTTTCAGTTGTTTTTGCGTGATTGAATAATATAAAATATATATTATTATTAATATTTGGCTTATTAATAATTAGCCAAATATTAAAATAATCAATTTTACCGAAAGCATTTATTTTTAATGACTCACGGCAGGATCAGGCTATGGTATCACGTCGTAGAACTAGAAACCTTATGAAGGGCCAGGCCTTCGAATAGAATCGGATGAAAAGCTAAAAACTCACCACACTTCGGTAGTTGACGGGCATAGGGTCATAATGATTGATTCTGTAACAAACGCTATCAGGTGATAGGGAAAAGTTTCTGGGACCTTGTATTTCGAAGTCATTCAGGAATAGGTCACGGATCGGCAACCTATGGTTTGTTGAAAATTTGATTAAAAAAGTTCAATTTTTTTTTTTCACTCATTTATTTATTTACAATTATTTTTTAAATTTTTAACAATGCTTATAAAACAATTATAAAAACACTATTAAAAATTTATAAAAAAATCCATTCCGCCTGCTGCGGGGCCCGGGGGTCCAAGCAACCGGTGGTCAGGGCTCCAGAGTGAGGAGCCCTGAAAACTTGATTAAAAAAGTTCAATTATTATTACATTGATTACTTTTTATAATTAAAAAAATTGGTTGTCTGTAAAGTCGGTTTACTGACGATAGTTGAACGTGACAATATCTTAAGAAAATACTGAAAATATTAAAATTTTTAATTTAAGTATATTTTTATAAATATTAATTTAACATATAAAATAATTGATTTTGATTTTATAAATTTATATTTTAAATTTATAATAAATATATCAATTTATAAATATATTGATTTTTAATTTAAAATTAATATATTTAATAGACGGATGTCGAACGCTGCCGAACGCAAAGGCCGATTGTGCTTCTTTGTCGCTCGTTCCGCGCTCTCGCTTGCACTTTAAGCCTTACATGGAACGCCTCAAAGCGAGGTAACGACGCATGACGTCATGTTTTTTCGTGCGTGCAGCCGGCTCTATCGAATTATAAGACGTTGTCACGTCTAATATTTATTAATGCAAGTAGTATTTATTGTTGACAAGAACATTTTTGTGGCTCTTTAAAAACTTTGAAACTTTGTATATTGAAATTTTTGACTCTTCCGACTCAAAAGGTTGCCGACCTCTAGGCACCACTGGACCAACGAGGCAATGTCTTGCACGTGCTATGTAATAGTATAAGAATGAAATAAGTTTCTTTGTAAGTTAGGACTTGCATCCAGACAAAAGCGCCCAGCACCAGTCAGGTGCAGATAAAAGGTTTTGCTTCAACATTTCAACAGTGTATACAAACTTTAAGAGAGTAACGTTTTATGTTCTTTTTCCGAGAATTCGCTATGTGTAGATTTTACTTTTTGCATTTCTGTGTTTACGCGTGTTTTTTTCTTTATCGACTACAAGTTGGCCCTTGACTGCTATCACACCTGATGTTAAGTGATGATGCAGTCTAAGATGGAAGCGGGCTAACTTGTTAGGAGTGGGACGAAAATCCACACCCCTTCGGTTTCTACACGACATCGTACCGGAACGCTAAATCACTTGGCGGTACGTCTTTGTCGGTAGGGTGGTAACTAGCCTCCCACCAGCCAGACCAAGACAAATTAAGAAAAATCTAATGAACCCATACCACTGCCCCACAGAGGTCGTCAAACCCTGAGACAAAAACGACAGGGTGTTATAAGTTTGACGAGTCTGTGTAAATGTATGTGTATGTGTCTGTCTGTGACAACATAACTCCCAAACGGATGATCCGATTTTAATGCGGTGTTTTTTGTTTGAAAGGTATATCAGTCGAGAGTGTTCTTAGTTATGTTTGGTGGAAATCGGTTCAGGTCTTCAAGGTCATCAGGTCGTTTGTTAGGTGTGATAGAGAGAGACAAATATCTTAGCATTCCATGGATTCACCGTGCGGGTGCCGGGTCCATCGCGTGGCTGAGAGAAAAACTCCGAACAGAGCCCGAGACTTGTGACTCGGGTGTAGGTTTAAGGGTACCCTTAGTGACGCGCGTCAACACTCACCTCCTCTGTTCAAGTTATTCTCCATGCCCAGCCAAATTCGGAAGGACCCTACTAGAGCAGCTTTGGACACTCGTTCCAATATGGAGCTTACTGCACTTCTAGTAAGGCCAAGGTCTTTTATCAGGTTGTAGAGAGACTTCGCTGGTATACCCCTCGCACCCACTTCTACCGCGTATAAACTAACCACATAGCCATTTTTGGTTAGTTCATTAGTAAGGTCATAATATTTATTCACTTTGAATACATGGTCTTTAGGGATGTTTGTTTCCCACGGCACTGTAACCTCAACAAGTACTATACGTTTGATTTGTTTGGAAAAAACATAACCCTCCTTCTGACGCAGTCGGGTAAAAAGATACACACGCTCGCTTGTTACACGCTCAGTTTGCTTGAAAGCATGTGTATGATCTGACATTTGAAATACTAATGTCTTCTGGACCCACTGAGCTGGTCTGATGATAAGGCTCGAAGGTAGGAGACGTAACCCTGGTCTACCTTTTTAGTAAACCCATCGAGTTTGGGTTCGTTGAATTTGTCTTGACTGGTTCTTTTCATGTTTCTAATTTGGGTCGGGGGTTCTTTAAATTTTTAATTTATAGTTATTAACCGACTTCTTTAATATCTTGGAAAATTTTCATTTCCAATCTTTTTAAAATTTAGAATAATATTTTATTAGCGGACGCCTGAAAACTTCCTCTTTAATGTATAGATTAAAACCACATTAAAATCCGTTGCGTAGTTTAGAAAGCTTACAGACAACAAGAACCATGTTTGGTTTAGAAGAGGTACTGGTTTATCACCTATTTTGCCATGCTCAATTGCCTCCTCTTTTTTTTAAATTTCGTCATAGTAGCTATTACTGTTAAAATTTTCTATATCGCATTCAATTGCGTCCGTCGATCTGAGGCTTAGGTTTTAAGATGTATCTATGCCAGAAATGTTACCGATAACCGTATTTTTAAACTAAAACACAGTGACGCTGCAAAACGGCAGAACTAATGGTGATTTCCCGAACGAGCATTGTTGCTATCAATAAGAAAATAGGTAAGACGTTAAAATCAAAATATTTATTAATATGCCATGGTGTTATTTTTGAGATGTTAACATTTTCCATTTCCAATATATTTCTTTTTTGTTTTAGTTTTCATAAGGAGAATGTCAGTTCAAATAGCTTTACCAACTCATCTCCTAGATAATTTAAAATCTCTTGTGTCTTCTGACAGAGTGTAGGCAGTAATAATGAATTATCTATATATAGAACAAAATAGTAAAGTTACTTAGTATCAATTTTAAAATAATATTTTTTGATATCTATGGATCGTCGTCTTAGGACGTTGCAAAATTTTTCAACTCTTAAAGGGGTCGCGTAGTAAAAAGTTTGAAAACCACTGTTCAGGAGTTTCTTGCTGTAACCTTTATAGTGTTATAAAGTTTTTCAGAGTTGTCTTTCCAGTACCTTGTTAGTATAGTTTTTTGCACACAGTAAATTAAATAAATATTAAATAAATATTATAGGACAATTACACACATCGCTATATAGTCCCCAAAGTAAGCGTACTCTTAAGTAGTTTGTGTTATGGGTACTGTGATAACTGATTATTATTTTTATATATATTATACATAAATACTTATAATATATAGATACACACCGAGACACTGGAAAACGTCCATGCTCATCACACAAACATTTTTCAGACGTGGGAATCGAACCCACACCCTAGGACGCAGAAGCAGGGTCACTACCCACTACGCCACTCCGCCGTCAAATTATACTTGCATCTCAACTCAGACTCCGAGAGAAGAAGCGAAGGGACGCGTCAAGTTCGTTCATTCATCTCTACTTTCAAATAGTAAAGGTACAAAGTGACTTTTCATATATGAAATATAGCGACGCGCGGCGACACTTGATTCCACTTTTGCATAAAACATCTTTGTACTTTAGGGATGGATAAATAGACATGAATTTGCGGCACTTTGCATCTGCGGAAATCCTAGTGAAACCTTATTATTGCTTTACAAATTAGATAGATGTATGGAATATTGACTGCCGTTTCGTTGGTCTAGTGGTTAGCCTATGTGGCTTCGATCACGAGGTCCTGGGTTCGATTCCTGGGTCGGATCACGGAATAATTCTGAGCTTTTTCATTCTTCTATGAAATGTTCAGTACATTCCAAGCCCGGAGTCTGGAAGTTGGTGGTGTTACACTCCCGTGCCTCGGAGAGCACGTTTAGCCATCGGTCCCGGCCACTATCATCAACATCTGATAGTGATCGTTAATAAATGATACATTATCACCCTAAGCCCGCCAACCTGCATTGGAGCAGCGTGGTGGGTGTACGCTCCATATACCCTCTCCTGTAAGGAAGGAGGCCTGGCCCTTTAGTGGGCCGTTAATAGGCTGATAATGATGATGATGATGATGGAATGTTATGCACACTAAAACAATGAACATACAAATACATATTTAATGACAACTAATTAATAATTGGCAAGGGTTCGTGTTTACAAACCTCAACTCGAGCGGGCGTTAACAATTTGTTCTGTACGCTGACAAAATTTATAATTGATTTAATCATAAATTTCAATTACATTCTGCTCACGAACAAAGCCGAGCTTTGCAACCTTTTAAAACGTTAAAAATATCAAAAATATTGCCTTTTTCTAATAATAAAATTAGAACTTGATAATAATTGAAGAAGAAGAAGAAGAAACAGTTTATTGCACATAAAAGTAGATATAACAGATACATGATAAAAAAGGATTAAAATAAGCATGCAAAGGCGGCCTTATTAGAAGCAATCTCTTACAGGTAACCTATTGAAAGGATATTTGAGTATCGTAATCGGGGTGGTGCAATGAGAAGATATTACTTAAATTTATTATGAATATATTTAAAAATAAATAAATAAACAACATAAAAAAGTAAACATAATATATAAATGTATATAAACAATATCAATATACATAAAAAAAACACATATAATTATTTTCTATTTAACGACAAATAGTAGCTTTACGTAACCATACGGCCTACCAACTCGCATTGGAGCAGTGTGTAGGTGTACGCTCCAAATCATCTCCTATCAGTCCTTCAATGTACGTCGTACTTACGTGTATAAAACAAAGGCGGTATAAACACTATTTTTAACCAAGAAAGGCTAAATGAAATTTCAAGCAGCGCTATTTTGTTCTATGGTTTTTATAGTACAGATGCAGTCATAGACCATAAAACTGTGTGCTCAGGAACTGTTTGAGCTCGAACCTGTACCTCTGTTCTATCATAGACCTGCTTGACATCGCAGAGATTTACACCGCTACGTAGTTGATATCGCTTGGACGCGTGCTGAGCGGTTTTGGTTCCTCGTGCTTTATAATCACTGCAAAGATATAGAATGCCCTTCCAACTTCTGTTTTCCCTACCAACTACTATTTGGTTATCTGCAAGTCGAAACTGAAACTTCTATGCAAGCGCGTTCCACCGTAGGCTGCCTCTTCGCTTACTATCAGGTTCGATTGCAGTCAATCGCCAGCTTATAATAAATAATAAAATTATTATTATAAAAACAAAAACCCGACTGCTTAGAAGTTATGAACTGAAAAGAGAAAAACAAGGGTCACTATATCTGTATAAAATGCTAAATACTTTATGGGACAAACGTAGTTTTGGTAGATCTTTCTTTCCCCGCAGGTTAAAGTATTTTGTTTGCAGCACCATAAAGTTGTTTATTCTATAATGGAAAATTCTGATATTTATAATACTTTATTGGTTAAGCATTGATGATCATCATCATTATCAGCCTATTAACGGCCCACTACAGGGCCAGGCCTCCCTGCTTACAGGAGAGGGCATATGGAGCGTACACCCACCACGCGGCTCCAATGCGGATTGGCGGGTTTTTTGTTATAATAATCATTTTATTTGAGACACTTTTAGAGTTTTAGTTTATGGTATCGAAATGAGACGGTACACTTAGTACACTTTTTGCCATTTTCGTTAAAAAAGTAATATGAACATGATATGATATTTATATTTTTTAAATGGTCTTTTTACGAACTTTCAATTGGTACCCATATTGCTAAGATAAGAGAAAAAATAGACACATTTACAGCCGCCATTTTGAAAATTATATAGCCTATGTTACTACTACAATTTTGACAAATTCAACGACACCTCACACGTCAAAATCCGTTCAGCCGTTTAGGCTGTAGCGCGTACCGAAGAAATGGACATACATACATACATACATACATACGCTCGAAAAACATAACCCTCTTTTAGAGGCAGTCAGGTAAAAAACTTGGTATTCTGTCACGGCTAGAAGTCAATAGTATGACCTACTTCATCGTAATTGTTATATGATCACTGAACTACAACAACGTCATGTATATTTCTATAATCCGATTCGAAACAACTAGAAACTACGCAGCACAAATCCGCTTATGTTATGAAATTACATACTGTTCACACGAGCATTGCAAAAATCAAATTGTTTATTCTATAAGGGAAAATTCTGATATTTATAATACTTTATTGGTTGAGCATTGATGATCATCATCATTATCAGCCTATTAACGGTTGTTGTAACTTGTTTCCGATTTTACAATCGGACCGGAACGCTAAATCACTTGGTAGAACGTCTTTACCTGCAGGGTGGTTACTAGCCACGTCTGTAGCCTCCTACCAGCAAGACCTAAACCAGTTCATAAAATCTGAAAGACAGTTATTAAAAAAGTAGAATTTTATTGTTATTAAGAAAAAAGACAGTTTTTCATTCTCCTATGAAATTCTCAGTAAATTCCAAACCCGGAGTCGGGAAGTTGGTGGTGTTACACCCCCGTGCCTCGGAGAGCATGTTAAGCCGTCATCAACATCTGATAGTAATCGTTAATAAATTAAACATTATCACCCTAAGCCCGTCAACTTGCATTGGAACAGTGTGGTGGGTAAAGGCTCCATATCCCTTTTCCTATAAGGAGGGAGGCCGGGCCCTGTAGTTGGCTGTTAATAGGCTCATGATGATGATGATGATAATGTTACATGTACAATACATTTATAGTAGCAGTAGCCTGTAGCTTCCACACAAGGATTCCCTGTACCGTGTGACACACTTCCTTCCTTATATTATTTACTTAAATAAATACGATATAATAAGGAATGTTTCTAACCAAATTTGCGTACGGAACGTCAATGTCAGTATGTGATTGACTATTTTGACAATGACATACACTGTCAAAATAGACAAGCCAAGATGGCGAGAACAGCGTAATTATGCTCTCGAGTCATTTTGGATGTTTTGAAAAGGGTCCGGACAAAAATTAGTCACTAAATATATATATCCGTGATGTCGCTCTCTGATGTTAAGAAGCTTGCTTGCTTTGCTTTTTCTCTTAGTTTTATTTTTGCATGAAAATCGTCTTGTTAAAACCGAATTCCACACAGTACTCCACTAATACTTTATATATTTTCATTTAAATATATATATGTACCGTGTGTAAGAACATCAAAGTGAGAAAATCCAGTGCATAGAAGGTCGGTAAAACCACAAATTCTCTCATTAAAAGTAAGGCCGCGCTCTGCATTAATAGAGGCCACTTTATTTCAATTAAGAGGAGGACTTAAGCTCCACTTTACGTTTTGTGGCAACACAAGCGATTTGTGTATTTTCCTATAAACCAGTCCACAATGCATTTTTTATATAACGCTTTTTAAAGTTATAGTGAAAACGGACGGAAAGAGATTACTGGCACATTATTTTCAAATTCAAATTAAAAATCATTTATTTCAAGTAGGCTGTTTTACAAGCACTTTTAAAACGTCAAGTCTGTCAGTACGTAGTGACTCTACCACCGGTTCGGAAGGCAGATCCTGCGGGGAAGAGCCGGCAAGAAACTCAGCAGTTGCTCTTTTTAAAAATCAATGTTACAATTTGTATTCTAAAAATTACAATTTTGGTTATCAAATTGTGTAGAAAGAACAGCTGATTGCTTCCAAGTATCTTTGTCGTTAATAAAATCATTACTTTTATAGTAACCTTTACTTAGAAAATGGCTTTTAACACATTTTTTAAACTTTTATAAAGGCAAGTCCAGTACTTCCTTCGGGATGAGATTATAAAATCGTATACCCACAAATGATTGTTGCACTCATTTGCGCAAGCGCAGTACCGGGGAAACTAATTTATGACTCTGTCTAGAGATTCGTTTGTTAGTATCAATTTTCCGTTTATAATGGCTGTTGTTTTGTTTAACAAAGATTACATTACTATAGATATATTGCGAAGCAACTAATTTAGTCGTGTACCAAACTAATATATTTACTTATTAATTTCAATCAATGTTAAAATACTCAATAGTATTCACATTGGGCTCTTTAGTCGTAAAGTGGAGGAAATCAGCAAAACAGAAACCTGTTTAGAAATGATCATCTGTTTTTGAGTGGTTGGTAAACAACGGTAACCTATTAAGTAGAGTTATAAAACTCAAAAAATAAGACTATTTTAGAATTTAAACTATCGTGAGTATTTTTCATACTACTAAAAATGTAAAGGCTGAAACTCACGTTAATATTGTCGGAGTATGTTTGATCAGTTTAGAACCGATACGGTGTCCTTGGTCATGAGCTTGCTTGTTCATACAATGCGGCGTGAATTATTTGCTTCACGCCACGTTGCAGCGAGTTTCAGCCGTTTATATTTTTAATAATAACGGATTTTTTCACTCATTTATTTATTTACAATTATTTTTAAAATTTTTAACAATGCTTATAAAAAAAAATAAAACACTATTAAAAATTTTTAAAAAAAATTCTTTCCGCCTGCTGCGGGGCCCGGGGGTCCAAGCAACCGGTGGTCAGCTCTCCAGAGTGAGGAACCTCCTCACAATGCGCGCCGTTTCAAGAATTACTGCCTTCTGTATCCGACCCTTGATCCAACAATTAAGCGAAAGCTTTTTAAGATGTTCGTCAAAGCTTTTCGCTATAAGACCGTTGACTGAAACGACTATAGGGACAATCATTGTTGAATCAACATTCCACATACATAATAAAGCTATTATTAGGTACAGAATAGCGTGTCATTTCAGAGTTTCAGTAACAATAATAAATTAATTTAAATTTGAAAACATCGCCTACGTATGTCGATAAGTTGTTTCAGCTGTATCTTATTATAAATGTTATTCCGAGTGATGCCAACATAATAACAAAATCGAATTCCAACCTAATTAATTTTAAAGATCCTTTGTTCCCGTAATTATGAAATTCAACACCTTCTCTTTGATTATTTTGACATTTAAATGTTGCCCTTTTACCTTGTTTCATTATTATGTTTACAAATAGCCGTAGCTACCTGTCTAGCTGTCTAAAATTATTATAATGACAGTTTATGTCAAATTGTTTCACGAGATAAATATAACAAGCGACTAGGTTGAAAGAATGACAGATAATTAAACAAAACTTTATTACATTGGAGATATATATTTGTCGTTACCAAGAGTATTTTAGATGAAGCTGCAGATAATTCAGGCTTCTTTAGAAACGGGTATATTATTTTAAAGGGGTGCCTCCATTACACTGCCTTAAACAGGACGTGATTTTAACACAGTTGGCAGATGGCCAGTGGTGAAATGCTTTTAGTAAGAACTTTCAAACACAACGTCCTACGCCGCCTGTAAAAAACAGCTGTTATTTTGGGTTATCAGTCCACTTCCAGTGAGAATTGGCCACTGCTTTTTTTGGGTGGCTATGACTAACACCTTGAATCCCTAAACTCTATGGCTTTTTTAACTGTTAACTCCGCTCATTTACACATGTATTTGTTGATCCTAACGTTTGCAGTAGGTATTAACTACGTATTTTCGCATTTTGTTATTACCATATGATTGGATCATAGATTTAAATTAAATGTGCAATTGGAACAGATATACACTTATGAAGATTTTTAGCAGCATAAGCTGATAGTTTTTTAGAAATAAACAACTGTAAAAGATACTTACCTACTTCTAAATAAAATAAAAACTGCCTTCCCTTAGTAGAGTTACTACAACCTAACAGACATATATTACTCTACTATGATATTATTATCAAAAAAAAGCAATTTTGATTTGTAGCACAAGAGATTAAACGAAGCAATAACTGCAACAGAATTAAATACCGCTGACCGTCTATCGCTGATAACATTCTAAGCACGTAACTTATTTCATTTTTATTTCGGAATCGCTCTTTCACCAGAGCTTTTACTGAGATTGTTGCGCTTAAAATAAGTTCGAATGAGAATTTAAGTTGCTACTTAGCGACGCCAACTCCAATCTAAGTAGGATTGTCGTGTATATGGAGATCAGGTTATTCGAATTTAAAATCTCCCACGTTGAATTTTCTGTTCTTTTCTCTGTGAATAGAAAAACCTTTGGTGTTATTAAGCGTCATATTGACGTGATAACATCGTTGCTTTTGAAAGCACGAACCAACCAATTAAGATATTTTTATCGTTTAAATGCTGACGTTTTGAAATGGTTCTTAACCATATACGACGAACTTTATAAACCAATCCTACATATCCAGCTTGCTCCGACGACTATTGTTGTAAAAAATTGAAGCCATAGTGATGAATTAAAATACAGTAAACGTTATCTGGTTGTGTTTTGACGGCCTCTGTGGCGCAGTGCAGTGCGCGGTGAATTTATAAGACAGAGGTCCTGGATTCGATTCCCAGCGGGGCAGATTGAAATTTTTCTAATTTGTCTTGGTCTGGTTGGTGGGAGGCTTTCGTCGTAGGTAGTTACGACCCTACAGATAAAGCCGGTTCGATGTCATGTAGAAACCGAAAGGGGTGTGGGTTTCATTCTACTCTTAAAACAAGTTAGCCCGCTTCTATATTAGATTGCATCATCACTTAACATCAGGTGTGATTTTCTTTCTCTTTATTTGGTCTAACAACAGTTTTACAGACAATACATTGTATAAAAAATAAAACAAAATATACGAGTAACATGTTAAAATGTAAAACTAATTATAGGTAAACACAGCAACCGATTAATTTACAATCATTTTTAACAGAAAATATTTAAACTAATTACTATTAAGTGCTTTTAAGTGACAGCAGTCAAAGGCCAACTGGTAGTCGATAAAAAAAATTAAGCATGGCGGTACGCCCATGCTCAATTTCCTCACAAAGCGCTCAATTACTTTTAATATTAGGTCCTATTTATATTTTTATTATACTCCCGCAATGTCCTATTCACGAGGCTCCAGTCGTTTTGATTCCGCCTACTCTATTTACAAGTAGTTGCGTAACCAGGACTGCTCTGTGACCGACGCCCTTTTCCAGCCTCTTTTTCCATGAAGATTGCTTGTAGGAGTTCGTATATCAAATGTTTGAACATTTACGTAATTTTTTTCATACATGTGTCATAAGTACTGGAATATGTTCCAAGGTTTTGCAATGGGCCAGGCACTCCCACAATAAATAAATGGAATGTTGATATATTAATATTTCCTAAGAGACAGAAGTCTTAACGTGGTGGGGAAATCGTTTTGAAATGTCGTAAAAGCTTTGTAATCATTGACATATTAATAGTTAGTACTATCAGTAATAGTCTTTTTTAGTTTTATTGAAAAGTGTTACCCACATTTTAGGGATTATTTAAATTTAAGAATAAACATAATATCAAAAATTGCGGAACCGACGGGATTCGAAGCCGCGTCTCTCTCTCAATCCGGGCACTTAGAGCGCCTTATCGCTAGGCCACGGTCCTGATGACGTCGGTGCCGAAATTGTGCTTTTATATTATGTTTTTGATATCCAGGTATATGGCCTGTAATGCCATCTACAGTACGAACTGAACATGTTACAATACTATACAGGCTGTTCTGATCGAACAACATAAAACAGTACAGAAGTAGGCGATTCCTGTAAGTATTCCAACTTTCGCTAAGTTTGTCCTCGTTACTGAATGTGGGTCAGGGCAAGACCGCAAATTATGAGGATTCTATTTACATACTAATTAAAAAACAGACCAAAGTATCAGCTGAACAGTCTTTAGTTTGAGAGATCTCTTTGGATTACGACTGAAAGGGGGCGAGGACCTTATTGTTTTTTTTTTAATACGTAACAGTTGACGCGGGGACACGGATGCGCCATCTAATGGTAAGTGGAAAATGATGGTCTGTAAACAGAGTAATATTACGCAAGGCATGAGAACACATTCTCGAAAGTGATGTCTTGTGTCTAACTTCGTGTGCGTATAATTTCACCGACTACCATACATACAGCGACGATCTCTAACGGCAAAAATCTTATATTGGTGGTACTTCCCCGGGCCAGCTTTGTCTCCTAAAAATGCGCATAAAGTATATTAATAATATTTAGGTAAAATTTTATCCACGTCTTTCTATTTTTTTGTAAGGTTAAAAAGATCCTCGGTAATGAAACAACGATCCAATCTGAGCCCTAATCGGAGCTGTCGTAAACATTGAGATGTTCTCCTTTATTGCCAGCCCATAAACCCGTACATTAATTGTTTTCTTACGAATTACACGTTGGGCAAGGACGTGTCCCATATTATGATTACGCAGGTGAGTGCGGGTACTTGTGTAATTATTATTTCTACTAGTTGAAACGAATTTAATCTGCGGGAAAATTTTATGTAAACTTTCATCCAATATTTAACCTAATTTCATATTTAAACGCTAGTCAATGTACCAATTTCCGGGAATGTTGCTTGACAGAATTTAATTATAAATGACAGAATATAATTAAAACTTGCAATAAGAGCACAGTGGATTTATAAGACGGAGGTTCTGAGTTCGATTCTAGGCAGGGCCGATTAAGATTTTCTAAATTAGTCTGGTCAGCCAGGTCTGGCTGGTGGGAGGCTTCGCCAAGCGATTTATTGTTCCGGTACGATGTCGTGTAAAAACCGAAGGGGTGTTGGATTTTATCCTACTCCTAACAAGTTAGCCCGCTTCCATCTTGGATTACATCATCACTTACATCACATTCGTTGTGAATGCAGTCAAGGCTAAGTAAGTCACTTGTAATGAATAAAAAAAATCCTCCAAGCATTTATTTTAATAAATATAATTTGAAAAATTAAGGACTCTCATACAAACTTTCGCGATATGCGAAAACGTCAACCTGAGAGACAGCGGAGAAAATGGATTGATGATATAAAAGAGTGCCCCAAGCGGGTGCATCCCAGTAGTACCCCATACCGTAGTTCTATAGAACTGTTGGGATATTTTCCGTGCTGTCAAATTATATCCCAATAGTCCTATATAGTACTGTAGTATAGTTTTTGCTCTTAACTTTACTTATAGCATATAAATTATAAACTTTATATTATTTTAATTGATATTTCATTTTGTTTTTAACAAAAAAATGTCCCTTGCGACAAAAGCTTAGTTGTTAAAACCAATTAGCAGTTGTGTAAAAAAAAATATTCTCTTATTTTAGAAGTTGCAGGGGGCTACACATTTTACATGTTTGGAAGTATCTTTCGCACAAATTATTTAGTTTAGAAAAAAATGATATTAGAAACCTCAATATCATTTTTAAAGACCTATCTTTAAATACCCCACACGTATGGGTTTAATGAAAAAAAATTTGAATACCCAAAATTTTTTTTTCTATTTTTGTACGAAATGTTGTGTGAAGGAATAAATCTACTTAGTAAATTTCAATAGCATAGTTCTTATAGTTTCGAAAAAAAGTGGCTGTTACATACAGACGGAATCGTAATAGATTTGTAAGACTTTACAAATCTATTACGATTCCGTTTTCAGCCATATGGCTACGGAACCCTAAAAAGATAATTCCGAATCATCCACATCGATCGAATATTGTTTTGTTTATGATCCATATTGGTCTTTAACTTCTTGTGCAATGCTATTAGCATGTCGCCAAAAACTTTTTGGAAAGATTATTTTAATCTTTCGTCATTCCCAAAATAATCTTCAGCAATTAAAGAAATAAATTGTTGCTGACGTTTTGTGTAATTTAAGCAAAGATGTTTTCGGTTCGTACTCGGTACATTTCAGTTTGCGTAGATAATCTTAAATTTAAGTGGACATTTATTATTGCAATAAAAAGAGATTCCATATTATACTTATAAAAAGTAGGTAATTTATATGTAACGTACAAACAAGATGTTGATATCGACATTTCTTTAGTTCTATATAGAACTAATGGGAAACTAAGCTCTCACATGGCGTGTCAACAGTTCTATAGAACTAAAATTAGGTGGTACTACTCGGATGCAGCCCCCCAAGCTTACCTACACGAAGCTTAAAACTAATCACACAGGACTGGAAGAATTTTCTCCACCTGATTTCCAAACTTTATTTTGAAGAAGGAACCTGATGAAATGATACAAACTTTTAAATTATAGACGTTTAGTTTAGTGTACCGGGTTAGTATATTTATATTTTCACGCCAAAAGTAATTAGGTATGCTATGTTATTTACTGAAAGCTATCTCTATACTACTTCTACTATCTTACTAATAGCTATCTCTATGCCAAAATTAATTAAAATTGGTTCAGAGGTTTATTTATAAACCTCCACCAGCTCTTTTACATTTGTAATCTATAGTCTATACTAATATTATAAAGAGGTAAAGTTTGTAAGTTTGTAAATAAAGATCTGTTGGGGCTAATTTTCAGTACTACTGATCCGATTTAAAAAATTCTTTTACTAGTTGAATGCTACACCGTCGGGAAGTATCATAGGCAATATTTTATATTTGTATTATATAAATTAGCCGAGTTATCACAGTTTTTGTCGCGCGAGTCGGACCGTGAAATTTATTATTTCGTATTTATTATATATGTAATTCAAAACATTGTATGAAAATTTTATGTATCTTTAAAAGTCCTACAAAAAATATAGCATATTTCTATCTTTTATATTTTGGCAGATATAGAACTGTTTGTGTTTAAAAAACCATTTATTTCATATGCTTACCTTTACGTCATTATTTATACAACTAAACTTAAATCCTTATCAAAATAATTTATTTAAAAATCGCAAGGATACTGTAGAGATAAGATTTGCTTTTTACAGTATGTTAATTAGTTACATAGTTTAGGAGATAATACAAAATTTCTGTAAAGCGCGACACGCGACACGTACGTATAAGTACCTACTGTATAGGCGTTAGCATTTTGGTAAGTATGCTGTTACATGTTAGAAACGATAATACGGTAATGGAGTTAAGAATTCGATCTTTGTTCAATTTATTTGCCATAGAAGACCATATCTATACTATTAATATAAAGCGGAACAGTTTGTTCATTTGTTTAAACGGGTTAATCTCTAGATTTGCGAGTCGGATTGTAAAATTATTTTTGTTTATTTTGAAAACTAGACTCAAGAGTGTAATAGACTATTTAATATTAAGCTACACATATCATCTTGCCATAAATATATATTGTTAATGTTAATGTACTGTAATGTCGTACAATGTTTAACAAAAATGTAGATTTTTAGTACACGGGACGGAAGGGAGGATATTGCTTCACGAGAAACTATAAAAAAAAAATTGTGAGGGGTAGCGGTGAATGAGCACACTATATGAAAGTCTGTCTTTAAAATTATAAGGGTACCTAAGAGGTCTTCACGTGGATGAATTCGCGGGCGACTGCTAGTATGGATGTAAATAAAAAAGAAAAACTAAAGTTATTGAGATCATATGAGATTTAGGGACAGAAGTCACAAATATTTGCTAGTTTCGGTGTCCGTAGTTAATTTAGTGAGGCAGCCCAATAACTCTCCGGTGAAATTATTTCGAGACCGAGTTATAAGATTGAGGGGGATGAAATTAATGTTATAGTTCTGAGCCAAGTTCCGCGCTCCAAGCTTTGAGCAATAACATCACTTAGTTGAACTACGGTTACACGAAGTTACAGCTACGTCTATCATGATTATATACTTGATTAATTGATTGTTACTTGCGTTAATTAGCTTAATGCATTTTTATTCAACTACGAGCTCGTTCCGACTCATCGGATGTCGGAGCGGCCTTAAATCGGATGTTTCAGTGGCAGAGCATCAGCTCCGACACAAAATCAATGTAAGAAGCATCGTTTAAAATGTCTAAGCCATCAGGTTAGCCTATGGTTCTGGGTTGGAATCCTCGCTCGCTTTGTGGAATTTTTATTTCTTTAAAGTAATTTTCAGTAAATTCCATGTCTGGAGTGGAAACGTTGATAGCGTTACACCCGAGTCTCGGAGAGCACGGTAAGCCGTCAGTCTGATAGTGTTCGTTAATGAGTTATCACCCTGAGCCCACCAACCCGGGATCAGCGTGGTGAATCTAAGGTCTCTCTACTAATCTAAGAAAATCTAAGAAACCTCTTCTATATAGACGAAGGCTGTTCCTATAATGACGTACTCGTAACACTATGACGATTTAGTATTCCGACGATTAAGTATTCTTTTCCAAGAAATTAAAAATGTTGCTCGTTTTTCATTTAACGGGAATAAATAACTGAACTTAAATGTTTTGACAAATTTAGTACGATAAAAATCATACTTCGGCTACGACGTATTGAGTCGATAATGCTCAATTACATTGCAATGCATTTCAGTATCCCGAGAATTCTTTGATATTGGAGTAAAACATACGTTGCATACAGTATCAAGTTTTCGCGAAAATAGCAATATAAATTAAGTATTCGTTGTAAAATATATATATCATATAAACTTGACATATGCCACGTCGATATTTTGTATTGCATTTGCAAGTATTCTTTTTATAATGATTTTTTTTGAGTTTATGTACTAAAGATAATACTGACGCTATTACGAATGTCTTTCTTAGCCCACTGGCATCTTAGACTGCATCTCAACTTAACATCAGGTAAGATCACAGCTAACAGCTAACTTTTACTTAACAAAGTTTGCTAACTTAAGCTAACTAGTAAGCTAACTTTATTTAACAAGCTAAAAGCTTCTTATTGAAGTAGCGATCTCCAAAATAAGTTTTTAAACACATCAGTCGCGTTAAAGTAGAGTATTTTAAATTGTTGCTGTCTTGAAAAGTTTCTAGATTTAAGTAAACCTTTTCCAAGGCGGCCCACTAACATCTTAGATGCGATATCGTAGCAAAAAGCTAACTTTTAACCAACTAACTTAGGCTAATTTTAGCTAACTATTAAGCCAATTTTAGTTAAAAAGCCAATTACAAAAATTCTTGTTAAATACAGCCGCGTTATAGTCGAGAATAATTAAAAAGTTCGATCAATTACCTAGCCGATGAATTTAGAAATTTGTGTAAACCTTTTCGATAGGTCAGATTATCGATGTCATAAAGTAACATCGTAAAACGTGATCTTCATTGGTTTGTTTACAGTTATTTTATGAGGCAATCTTGCTCTGAATAAAAATACACCCTATTATTTCATTTGATAGTATAAATGGTTTATTGTTTGTAAAGTCGTTTTTGTGTTTATGTTATAACAGTACTTACCGTGGAAGGCTGTATATCTGATAATAACCTGCTCTTACGTACCTGAAATATTTCCAACAAAACATTAGGTATTTAACACGTAGGAAGATGTTATGTATATAAATATATATATAGTATGTTCCGTATTTTCTCTGGCTACAAAAATGATCTTAAAATCTCTTGATTATAATAAAATCTGGATAACAAATTTGAAGATCCGCCGATGAAAAATGCCGAAAAAGACAAAAAACTATAATTATATTCAGTCCATTATCTATGCCTTAGACAGGTACAGATATACAGAAAAACACCTCTTTTCTTTACGTCGTTGGTTAAAAATTCAATATTTATCTGTAAGCTAAATTTTATCCAAATCTAAATCATTTTCACGTGATTGGGTAACTTTAAACTTTTACATTAATAATATAAGCAGGATAGAGAATCCATATAAATTAGGAATAATATTTTACACAAGAACGATCGCTGTCGGTGAGAAAAGTTTTATATTAAAGTATAAAATATTATCGAAGCTATATGACTTAAGTTAGATTGGTTTGCGAGATTACGGGTGCTACTTCGTTATAAAAAATAAGTTATTAAAGTAGAAGTAAACCAAAAAACTACTTAACTGAAAGTTCGCTTTCATTAAACAACTCTATGTACAGTAATGTACTATATATGTAATGTAAAATGTACAGTATGTATGTAAATAAGTTTACAGTATTCTTATTAATTTATTTTGAAGTATTTTAATTTGAAAGAAGTGCCTTTATTTGACTAGGATGGTTTTGTATACAGCAGTGGCGTAGAGTGCCTTGTCGGGGCCCCGTATAAAAAAATTGTTTTTATATGGAGGTAAAGATTTTTCACTAAAGAAAAAAATATTGTGATAAGAAATATTTATTAATTAATTATAACATTATTTAACCATTTTACAAATAAAAATCAAATTTTAAATATTCACTCTTCCTGCCTTTTTTTATTAAATCATTTATGGCTGATGATGATTTTAGTATTTCTAAAGTTTCTGCCTCTATGGACAATAGTACACACTTTGGGGGCCCCCGTGGCCCGGGAGCCTCGTATAATTGATACGGCAGATACGGCGGTAGCTACGCCCCTGATACCGAGGCCGTTGTTTGAAGCGGATCTACGTGTAACGTCGGCGCTTACGAACCAAGACTTTTCATTCTACCACTCCAGATTTCCGGAGGGTTATATGGACTACCAAGGGTACACGGGAGATTCAATGGGGGTCAATGTTGGCGTGTCAAAGATGTGGTGTACCAACCCCGTGCCTCGGAGAGCACTCTAAGCCGTCGGACCTGGTCACTATCTAGTGATCGTTAATAATTTACACATAATAGTCACCCTAATTTCGCCAACTCGCATTGGGACAGCGTGGTGTTTGTACGCACCATATCCCCTCTTCTACAAGGTGGGAGGCCTGTAGTGGGCTGTTAATAGGCTGATAAGGATGACTCTTTTTATCGGTAAGAATCCCCATTAAAAAGATCCAAGCGGTTATTGCAATAATTTCGTACTAAATTTCAAGATAAAAATTTCTCTTATGTTGCTCATTACATCTTAATGGAAAATTATTCCTTCCACAAATAGGTACTTTTTCTTTAGGTAAAAGAAAATGAACGGTAATCGCTTCATATAAAAACTAGTGGTCTGTAAAAAGTTATTTATATACGTAGACTGAGGAGAAATATTATGTGTTGCTAGCGGAGGCGATTTTTCTAATAAAGTTCGATTTTTAATTTCTTTTCCGTATGTTTGATCTCAATCATTTATTCATTCGTTCAATTTCGTTATGGGTGAGCATGATTTGAAGTAATTTAAGCTTGCCTAGATCGAGAATCTGTTAAAATAATGATGTACATACACAATGAATATGTTGACATATATGGCCATTCTATATACCTAGACCATTTTTAATTAAATCATCATAATGATTTACTAAAAATTTATTGTGACCGTGGGCATGATTTGTATAGTTATTAGGATAAGTTAGCTTAAGTTCAAATAAAAAAAATCATCATTAAGTTAATGATGATTTTTTTTTATTTGAACGCTTCACTACATGGGCAGGCTTGCCTTTCTTCTTAGGAGAGAATTGAGAAAAGTTTCAGTGGAAATTCTACGACTGGAGTTGGGAAGTTGATGGTGTTACACTTCTATGCCTCGCTGAGTAAGTACGTTAAGCCATCGGTCCCAGTCACTATCCTCAACATCTGATACTGATCATTAATGAATTGGGCATCAATGTTAGAGGAGCGTGGTGGATCTAAGCTGCATATTCGCTCTCCTTCAACGAGGGAGACCTGGCCCTGTAGTAGGCTGAATAGATTGATAGTGACAATGATGACAAGCGTAATAATAATATGTACTCTCAATTTAGATAAACGTCTGTTACCAACAGAGTCGAGTCTTGATTTTTTATGACGTTCATAGCCATTACATAAACCTCGCCCTTCTTACATTTTCCCCAAATATAGGTTGACATTATAAAAATAAATATACCGTAAAAATACTTTATTGGGAGAAGAAAAACATTGACAAAATAAATAGAAAGAAGTCTTTTAGCGTCGAACATTGGAAAACTCCTAAGTTTGTTTTTTACACCGATACCTCACTAGCGGTACCCCGCAGTTGTACTCGAGTAGATACCATTTCAACAGTAGTTTATGTACTTCACCAGACTATTTACTAGTCTATCTCTATGTCAAATATCATCTATTATGTTAAGCCATTAATCAGTTATTGAGTCACAAACGTCAAACGTGTCGATATATCGACAACGAAACTGCTGCACACATTATATTAAAGTTAAATTAAAAATATACTAAAATACAAGTTGTCAAAGTTACTCCTTAAAACATTACCTAACTGCGACTGAAAGTCCCTTCAAAATCGTTCTAGCGGTTTCAGAGGTGACGTAAAGAAGAAGACAGTTTACCTTATATCTGTATGTTTGTTCGTGGCATCCTAGGTCAAAGAATTGATCGAGTTTGACGCGATTTCTGATATAAAACATCCTATTGAATACCTTAGAAGAAAAATCTAATGTCTTGACGACAAGCAGCATGACGCTGGTTTGTTGTTTATAAAGTGAGCTTGCAATTTTTGTTCATTTTATATTTTCTACAAGTTTGCCCCCAATTTTTGTTCATTTTATATTTTCTACAAGTTTGCCCTCAATTTTTGTTCATTTTATATTTTCTACAAGTTTGCCCTCAATTTTTGTTCATTTTATATTTTCTACAAGTTTGCCCTCAATTTTTGTTCATTTTATATTTTCTACAAGTTTGCCCTCAATTTTTGTTCATTTTATATTTTCTACACGTTTGCCCTTGACTGTAATCACACTTAAGTCTACATTCTAAATTGATGATATTCATTTAGCACATTAGCTTACACACCTAAACAGAACTAGGCAAATCCTTTTTTTATCGACTACAAGTTGGCCCTTGACTGCTATCACATCTGATGTTATGTGATGCAATCTAAGATGGAAGCGGACTAACTTGTTAGGAATGGGATGAAATCCACACCCATTTCGGTTTCTACACGATATCGTGCCGGAACGCTAAATCGCTTGGCGGTACGTCTTTATCGGTAGGGTGATAAATAGCCACAGCGTAAGCCGTCCACCAGCTAAACCATGAAAAATTAAGAAAAATCTCAATGTGCCGGGAATCGAACCCAGGACCTCCGTCTTATAAATCCATCGCGTATAGTACTGCCCCACGGAGGCCGCTGGAATACTAACAATCCTGTAAGTGTTTCAACTGTTTAGTTTCGCTAAGATTGTCCTCGTTACTGAATGTGGGTCAAGGTTGATAAGTGCCCGAAATTGGGCCTCCGAAACTATCAAACATCAAACGACTGAAATAATTTAAACATTATCTCTGTTCTAGCAAGTTCACAGTTTTAGTAAAGACTAGGCTTAACTTGGACTGGCGCAGAATCGAGGCGAAGCAATGCGTCATATTTGTTACCCGACTACGCCAGAAGGAGGGTAATGTTTTTCAAGCGTATGTATGTATGTATGTATGCCCATTTCTTCGGCACGCGCTACAGCCTAAACGGCTGAACGGATTTTGACATGTGAGGTGTCGTTGAATTCGGCTAAATTGTGGAAGTGACATAGGCTTTATAAATTTTCAAAATGGCGGCTGTAAATGGGGGAAAAAAGGGGGGACGTGTGAATTTTTTCTTTTATCTTAGCAATATGGGTATCAAATGAAAGGTCGTAAAAAGACCATTTCAAAAATATAAATATCATATCATGTTTATATTACTGTTTTAACAAGCAATGTCAAAAAGTGTACCAAGTGTACCGTCTCATTTCTATACCACAAATTAAAACTAAAAAGTCTCAAATAAAATTATTATTATAAAAACAAAAAACCCAACTGCTTAGAAGTAATGTACTGAAAAGAGAAAAACAAGGATCACTATATCTATATAAAATTCTTAATACTTTACAGTGCTGCAGGCGGGGACAAACGTAGTTTTGGCAGGTCTTTCTTTTCCAGGCAGTAAACTATTTTGTACACACCTGCAGCACCATAAAGTATTTAGAATTTTATATAGATATAGTGATCCTTGTTTTTCTCTTTTCAGTTCATTACTTCTAAGCAGTTGGGACTTTTGTTTTTATAATAATAATTTTTCAACTACAATTTTTAACGCGAACCTATTTTTTTTTAAATATGAATAGGTATAGCCAACTATCTGTGCCCGCCGTTAGCGGTCACGACTATGGGTTTATAAGGAAAGTAGGACGTAAAAGGGGAACTGACCTTTGATGATTGGCCACGTCACTTGAGCTGAGTTTCACACACAAATCACATAACATTTTTAGTTCTTTTTAATTTAATTAAAATAGTTTGGGGGCGCGCGCGAGACTTTGTGCTAAGCAGAGATGACACAACAGAATAGAATTCACTTTGACACCTTTAATTGTCAATTAAGTGGAAAAATAATATTTGCTTTTGCGGATTTTTATAGCCGTCATAAAAAATAATAATACCATTCATTATTTTGTTATATCTCAAATAGATAAATTAGCGTTTTCGATGAAATCTTCCAGGTTGCTTAAAGTTTCAGACTTTACTAACACATTTCGCTATATTTGGGCTAATTTATACAAAACCTGAATAAACTATATGCTACAACTCTCCTCAGGAATCTCTCTATGTGTTGGTGGAAACTGCGTGACAGTCCGTTCAGTGTGTAAGATTTTACTGCGTCGATATCGAGAACGGTAAACGCAAATTTTATATGACACTGACACTTAATTTGGGGTTTCTCTCGATACTGCCAGGGGCGCTTCTTCAATTCCATATACAATTTGCCTTTACGCGAATGTGAAGTTTTCGATTTGTTTTGGTGAAAGCTCACACTAGGCACTCAGTAGTGTTTGAGTTTTTGACGTGACAACGTCTTATAATTCGATAGAGCCGGCTGCACGCACGAAAAAACATGACGTCATGCGTCGTTACCTCGCTTTGAGGCGTTCCATGTAAGGCTTGAAGTGCAGCCGAGAGCGCGGAAAGAGTGACAAAGAAGCACAATCGGCCTTTGCGCTCGGCAGCGTTCGACATCCGTCTATTAAATATAATTATTAAATATATTAATTTTAAATTAAAAATTAATATATTTATTATAAATTTAAAATATAAATTTATAAAATCAAAATCAATTATTTTATTAATTTAAATTAATATTTATAAAAATATACTTAAATTAAAAATTTTAATAACCAATTAAATGCTACCATTCCATCAGTATTTTCTTAAGACGTTGTCACGTTCAACTATCGTCAGTAAACCGACTTTACAGACAACCAATTTTTTTTTCGCAAATAGATAGATTGACAGCCACGGCGGGTGATTTTTTACTATGTAGTGATATTTGTATAACACAACTATGTATCTTAATGATGGGAAAATAGAGATGAATATAATATAGGCAAAAGACATGATGCGTTACTAGGCTTTGACTCTGTACCAAAGTTAAGAGAGCATTTCACCTGCAGTCAGTAAAAGCTCAACTCTGCACTAGCGCACTACAGGGCCAGGCCTCCCTCCTTATAGGAGAGGGAATATTGAGCGTACCCACCACGCTGCTCCAATGCGGGTTGGCGGGCTTTATTAACGATCACTATCAGATGTTGATGGCAGTGACCGGGACCGACGGCTTAACGTGCTCTTCGAGGCACGGGGGTGTAACACTGCCAACTTCCCGACTCCAGGCTTGAAATGTACTTAGAAATTCATAGAAGAATGAAAAGCTCAGAATTATTCCGATTCGACCCAGGATTCCAACCTAGGACCTCGTGATCGAAGCCAGATATGTTAACCACAAGACCAACGAGACACTAGTATATAAAATAAACTTTTGTTTTACTTCTCTATGTGTCGTTGAATAAAAACGTGTGCTAGATATCAATACTAAGGAAAAACAACGAAATCCCGTTTATGACTCATACATAAAGTTGACACACCCTTTTGTCCCAAAAAGTAAGATCCTTAACCTGTGCACAACGTGTGATACGTCTATAAAACTTGAAGCTAGTTTTATGCTAGCGTATCTTTATTATATTCGACTATACCATAGACCGCTCCGACTTTATACTTAGAACCTTAGTGGAGATCAATAATTTCGTTTTAGTAATGACTAATGTAGTGTGGGGAGTGCTACCGTCAAAGCACTTGAAGATATTTTCGCCATAGATAACACTATCTTTCAATTCTGAATACAGGTATTTTTTCAGACAGCAGAAACACAGAAAGCGGTAATACTTCTCTGAACTGTGTTTAATTTGAGTAAAGAAGAAGGAACCAATCTTCCTCTACTTAGGCCCCTATTCCACCAGCGTTTAGCAAGCGTCAGTCAGCAAGTATAATCACGTACATTTTTTAACAATCTGTATGACTTTAAATGTATTCTTCTTCTTACCTCAAAGTTATTACAAGCCTCTCTTCCGCATGTAGTTTCTGACATTCGCAAATATTTATAAAATTCAGATTGATTATTTTTAATACTATCAGAGTACAGTGCGAAAGTGTAGTTTCCTTTAATCGATTGGACCATGTAGGATTTTCTCAAAAGTGACGATGATAATTTCTTATTTTTTACGTTATTTTCGTTTATTTTTTCTCTGATTGTACGCGGAAACGCAAAGTTGATG